>JBCNJP010000003.1:6097709-6114561 GCA_039602395.1 Deinandra increscens subsp. villosa
AAACGGATTGTCACAGTATCCCCTTGTTGAAGAATTTTCGTCCTCGAAAATTGCGTACGCGGTAAAAGTTAATGAGCTAGACACAAGGAAAAGAAAAAAAATTCCCAGTCGTGACAATAAGGCGCCCAAAAGTGTGATTTCGGCGTTAGATCGAATTAGACTCCGGTTTCTTTGGGGTGGCAAGGATGGAGGAAAGAAAATTCATTGGATAAAAAAGGAGGAGCTTTGTAAGTCTAAGGCAAATGGTGGGTTGGGTCTTGTTAATTTGGAGGATTTCAATTTGAGTCTTCTTAGCAAATGGCTTTGGCGTCTTAAGGTGGAAGAAGACATGCTTTGGGCCCGGGTCATCAAGGCGATCCATGTGGTGAATGGTAGGGTGGAGTTGTTTCCTTGTAGACATTCGGTGACCGGGGTTTGGAAAAATATTTGGGCCGCAAATTGTGATTTAAAAAGAAAGAATGTTTATTTGGAAAATTGTGTGGTTTGGGCCAATGGTCAATGGAAGTGGATAGGAGAAGATGGGGCTGATTTTTCTGCAAAGGAAATTAGAAGAATGTTGGAGAAGGAGAGCAGGGGGGATGGGAGATATATATTCAAATGGAACAAGTTGGTTCCTATTAAAGTGAATGCTTTTCTGTGGAGGGCTCATAAAGGAAGGATACCTACCTACGACGAGCTTAAGAAACGTGGAGTTCCCGTCGTTTCGGATATGTGCAGATTATGCAACGAGGAGCTGGAATCGGTTACCCATCTATTCACGAAGTGCAGGTTCACGACTTCGGTTTGGGTGTGGCTTGCGGCTTGGCTTAAGTGCCCGGTCTTTGCGGGCGGTTCGATGGTTGATGTGGTCAGGTTCCACGAGGCTTTTGGGAGTCATAGGGGCAAGAGTGAGATCATTCAAGCTATGGTGGCTTCAACGTGTTGGTGGTTGTGGCGTGAACGAAATGCGGCTTTATACACAGGAAAGGAGCCGTCTATTTTTAATGTTATTTGTAATATCAAAGTTTGGTGCTTGTTGTGGTGTAACAATAGGAGTAAAAAACCCATTGATTGGGATAATATGTGTATGATGTAAGGTGTCCGGGTGCCGGGTTAGCGCCTTGCTATTCCCGGTCTCGGGGTGTTGGTGTTTAATAAAATTGCTGTTCAAAAAAAATATTAAGTGTTGTAGTCGGTTGTGGTGTAAAAATAGGTGTAGAGATGTGATTAATTGGGATATGGCTTGTTCCAAAAAATAAAAATACCTCGCCCATTCATTGGATTCTTGTCTTTGGACTAATTTTGTAATTGATTAATAGTTAGAGATATATTAATAAAATTTTATTAATTTTTTTTAATTGAGTTAGTGTTAGACTAGAATTAGTTTTGATTTTTTAGCTTCCTCATAGGGGGCGTGCCAGTCACTGTCACGCCAAAAGTGGAGATGATCGGGTAGGTGGGTAATGTCCACGTCAGTGATCTGAAATCGCCGTTAGAAAAATTAGTTTTTTGTTAGATATTGAGTCATTAATTTTTTTATTTAGTTTTATAGTTTGCATATAATTAGGTTTCTTATTTTTCAAGGCCTAGGATTAATATAAATAGAGGTTGATAGGGTCTTTATAAATTGTTCCGATCATATTGAATATAAAATTGATTATTTTTTTTCGTTTTTGGTTATATTTTTTTGAACGGCCAACGAATAGAATAAACCCAGGTACTTCGTACGGGGTGACCCAATGGCTAAAGGTCACCGCCAGCTGGCTCAACCCAGCCGTACGGAGCCCTTAAGCGTCCATGTGACTCCAGTTCCGGGGGAAAAACCGCTAACCCGTCCGCCCGTAGGCACGACGGCGAATTAACGGTAAAACCCGGTCGCCTCAAGGATCGAATCTGGGTCTCCCCGGATCTCCTATCATTGGCCTCCATACCAATGGACAAATAATGTCATTAGTGAGGATAGAACTTGGGTCAGGGGCGGATCCAGTATATGGGCACCGGGTTCACAGGAACCCAGTGACTTCCTAATTTTTAGTGTAAATACGTATCGAAAACGACGAGTGAATCCGGATATTTTCAGCCAGTGAATCCATATGTATCTTATGAGTGAATCCCCTTACAATGATTCACTTTAGCTCAGCTGGTAAGGTGCCAAAGTTATACGCCGAGATCCCTTGTTCGATTCCCATAGGCTACCTTATTTAGCCCGTTTTTTTTCCTTTTTTCCTCTTTTACTTTTTTTTTTTTAAATCGACACCCTTATTAGGGTTTTAAACAAAACACCGCCTCTTCACTTCAGAGTTCAGTCGATCCCAATCCAGTCCCTCCCTCCAGAACCTCCTTCGACCTTCAATTCCTTCCCCCAAATCAGTTTCGCTCCTTCCTTCAATCCTCCAGACCCTTGTCGGCTCGTCCCCTCCTGCCCTCCTTTAATCCTCCAAACCCTCGTCGGCACTCGGCTCGTCCCCTCCTTCAAGTCGTCGCCCCTGCCCCCTCGCACAGTCGCACTGTCGAGACTCGATATCGGAGATTGGGGGATTTTCTCTGCTAATTAGGTTAAGTTTGTGCAAATTTACTTCTTAATTTTTGTTTTGTGTTTGGAATGATTCTGAATTTATGATCTGTGTTCATGTGTTGTGCAAATTTACTTCTTAATTGTTTATGAACTGTGTATAATTTCTTCATCAAGAGATTAAAGATGGGTTATTAAAGATGGGTTATAATGTGTTGTGCAAATTTACTTCTTAATAGTACCAATCTACAGGAATATTAATACATGATTGAAAATTTCTACATCTCAATATCTCATTGTAAAACTCAAGTTTAGTTATATAAAGGCCTTTATTCTGAATTTCGGATGCTTTATATAACATATATTAATTGTTTTGTTGTTTGTTGAATTATGAATAGGTAAAATGAGTATTGAAAGGTTTTTGACAAGAACACCATCAAACGTTGAATCGTCTTCAAGTGATAAATACCCAAGAGTAGACTTGAATGATCTTCCGTATGATCCGGGCCTAAGAAAACCAATTTCATCTTATAACCCCAATCAAAGAGATGAAATTAGACGAGCTTATTTGAAAAAAGGTCCATGTCAACCGATAGTTTTGCCTAATTTTCCACAAAAAGATTATAGTGGTAAACTTAGGCGTTTTAATAAGAATTGGTACAAGGGAGAACATGGAAATTGGTTAGAATACAGTGAAAAGGAAGATAAAGTGTATTGCTTGTTTTGCTACTTATTTTCAGGAAAAGATCATAATGATGCATTTGTGACTGAAGGGGTTCGGTGTTGGCAAAGGAAACAAAGGTTAGATATTCATGTTGGTGATTGCAATAGTTTTCACAATGTAGCACGTAAAAAGGGTGAAGACTTGGTTAAACAAGCTCAATCTATACATGTGGCTTTTGAGAAACAAACTGATAAACAAAAAAGTGATTATAGACTTCGATTATGTACTACAATTAAAGTTGTTAGAGCTTTGTTGAATGGTGGATTACCATTCCGTGGTCATGACGAATCAGAAGATTCCTTTTATAGAGGACATTTCATAGAGTTCTTAAAAGTGTTTGGTGATTTAAATGATGATATTGGTAATGTCATATTAAGTAATGCTCCTGGGAATTGCCAATTGACTTCTCCATCGGTCCAAAAAGAAATTTGTAGTTGTTTTGGAGAAGAAGTATTAAAGATGATATTTGAAGAACTTGGTGATGATGTGTTTTCCATATTAGTTGATGAATCGAGGGATGTGTCTGATAAAGAACAAATGTCTGTGGTGTTAAGATATGTTGATAAACTAGGATTTGTGAAGGAGAGATTTATTGGTCTTGTCAACGTTAAAGAAACAACTGCTTTATGTCTTAAATCTGCAATTGATGGACTATTTGCGCGTTTCAATTTGAGTTTGGGCAGGGTTAGAGGCCAAGGATATGATGGTGCAAGCAACATGTCCGGTGAGTTTAACGGTTTAAAAGCTTTGATTTTGAAAGAGAATCCTTCAGCATATTTTGTTCATTGTTTTGCTCACCAACTCCAACTTGTTGTTGTGGGCTTAGCAACCAAACATCATGAAATTTCCAAGTTTTTTTGGAGAAGTCACGGATTTAGTAAATGTAGTTACCGCATCTTGCAAAAGAATAAATGTGGCAAAAGAAGTTCAAAGAGAGAGTTTGGGATTAAATCCAGAAATTAAAACGGGAAGAGGAAAAAATCAAGAACTATCACTTGCAAGACCCGGAGATACACGTTGGAGTTCACATGACAAGACACTTCTCCGTTTGATTTCTTTATATCCTACCGTATTTGAAGTGCTTAAGTATATAGAAACTTCGGCAAGTAATGATTTTCATAGCACTCAAGCAACCGGACTTCAATTTTACATGAAGACTTTTAGTTTTGTATTTTATCTACATTTGATGAAGCGCATCTTGGGATTTACTAACACACTTTGTGAAGCTCTTCAAAGAAAAGACCAAGATATATTGAATGCATGTGAGCTTGTTAAATCAACCAAAAAAGATTTACAAGATTTTCGACTTGAAGGTTTTGACTCACTTTTAGAAGATGTTACATCCTTTTGTGATCAACATGATATTGAAGTGGTTAAAATGGAAGATGAGTATGTGGACACGAGAAGTCGAAGAAGGAAGACAAACATCACCAACCGTCACCATTATGTGGTTAACAATTTCAACACGGTTCTCGATATGCAAATCCAAGAGCTTGGAAACCGTTTTAGCGAGGTAACCACTAATTTGCTTATGTGTATGAGTTCTTTGAGCCCGCGTGATAATTTTAGGGCCTTTAATAAACTAAAGTTGTTAAACTTGGCCGAGATGTATCCATATGACTTTAATTTTGATGAAAAAGACAAGCTTATTTATGAGCTCGGCCACTACATTGCTAATGTGAAAGAAGATACACGCTTTGACAACTTGAATGGGGTAAGTGATCTTGCTCAAAGGATGGTGGAAACAAGAAAAAACATTGATTATCCGTTGGTTTACCGTCTAATAAAGTTATCACTACTTCTACCGGTTGCAACGGCAAGTGTTGAAAGGAGTTTTTCGTCAATGAAACATGTGAAGACGGAATTGCGTAATAGGATGGGTGATGGATACATGAATGATTGTTGTCTTTGTTACATTGAAAAGGAGTTCTTTCAACAAGTTTCGATCGAAGATGTAATGCAACGTTTTCAAACAATGAAGACTCGTAGACAACAACTTTAGGTACTTTTATTTTTCGAAAAGACGATCGTACTTTTGTTATGTTTGTTTCGTAATTTCTAATGACAGTATTTTGATTTATTATCGTATCTTATATTTGTATTGTTATTAACCTTAACCGACCCGACCCGACCAAACCGATTTTTTTTTATATTTAATTGGTAGAATTCTGACCGTCAAAAAAAAAGTGAACCCAGTAAAAAAAATTCCTGGATCCGCCACTGACTTGGGTCACTAGGAACACAAGCCAAAGCCTCAACCAACTTCACAAGATGCCATTGATCGTTTTTGGTTATTACTTGTGAAATCTATTAGTTCCCTTGGAAACAGTATTGGAACCAGTTTTAATACTTTG
Organism: Deinandra increscens subsp. villosa; assembly: GCA_039602395.1. NCBI lineage: Eukaryota > Viridiplantae > Streptophyta > Magnoliopsida > Asterales > Asteraceae > Deinandra > Deinandra increscens. The sequence continues at coordinate 6,103,279 of JBCNJP010000003.1, forward strand.
AATATCTTTAATACTTTGAATATTTTAAGTGACCAATTAATTTAGAGTAATTTTAAAAATCAAGAAAAATGACATACATTTAAGAACAATTTTAAAAATCAAGAAACGCATCTCAAAATCAAAAATCAAACCGATACCATTTTTGTTTCTTCTGTGAGCTAGGTTTCATTTTTGACTGATGTCTTTTTCACAAGCTTAATTAATTATTGAAAATGACAAAGTGAAGATTAATTATTGTAATATACCATCAACTTTCAGAAATCGTTGGATGGACTTGCTTTGTAAATTCACATGAGACAAGTTTAATTTTCGTTTTTACATTAAATGTACAATTCACAGGACTTTTGTGTTAAATAGGTATTACAAATTCTTAACATATAAATTACTTAATCTGATATATTTTTTTGAACGGCAAATTTGGATCACTGACGAGGATATTAAACCACCACCCAATCATCTCTAATCCTCATAAGGAGGAAACTCACCACTGGTGAGAAAAACGAAAAACTCACTGGCCCAACTTATAACCCTCATTTTTTATTATTTTTTTACAAGTGAAAAATGACATATATTTTTTTGAGTGCTGATGTATATGTATTAATCAATATATTAGGTATACTTAATGGAATAGAGAATCACAAAAATCATATCTCGGGTGCAGTGTTTGTCACATATAGTGAGGAGTATCGCATTGTTAGAACAGTAGTTTTAAACCCATAACACGTGATTCTTGTTTAATATTTATAACTAGAGATCGACCGCGCGTTGCTGCGGTAATCTAGGAAAATATCTGAAAAAGTGAATAAAATAGATAAAATATAGATTAATCATCATAAACGGCCTTTTGTTCTAAGGTGTGATGGAGCCGTTTTTATCGTTACAAAACTTAAACATCGCTCCTATGAAAGTGATGAAGGAAAATATCTGAAAAAGTGAATAAAATAGATAAAATATAGATTAATCATCATAAACGGCCTTTTGTTCTAAGGTGTGATGGAGCCGTTTTTATCGTTACAAAACTTAAACACCGCTCCTATGGAAGTGATGAAGGAGGGTTATGCCTATTTGTGTGACTGTGATCACGGAGGCGTACAAAATGGAGATAATTTTGTTTTTTTTTTCTCATCAACCACACAAATAAACAACAATTATTTTTTGTAAATTACTTCTCACATTCACATAAACACTATTACATATCTTTATGGCTATCACCGAACCGCTAGTATACCTCTCTACGTTGAAACATTTTTTTCAATTATGAGGATCACAAACCGAAACTATTAAATTAAATGACCCTAATGTGTATACCTCCTCTTTCGTACATAAACATAAACACATATACAAACACAAAACCTTGTAAATAATAAACATATCACTTTTTGGGATTACTGAAAGGAAAAACAATTAAAGAAATATGGGGTAGCAGGCTTTATACAATGACCTTCAGTCCTTCACAACAGCAAAGGTACGCATCTTACATCCAAGTATGGCTGCATGCATGCCATTGCTGCCCACTAAAAATCATATAAAAAAATGTAGTTCCAAAGGATTGAACCTAGGTGTCTTGGATTTAAGGGGCAAAGACCAAACCAATTGAGCCACCATGACTTTTGGCAAATTCTTCTAACTGTATGTATATATTATTAATCTGGTTTTGTTTAGAAAATGACAAAATGACACAATTCCATAAGTTGGCTTTGTCTATTGTATATATATACAACTAGGTTTATGTAAAACAGAAATTGTCTCCGTTTATGCTATTAATGAACATATTAATGACATATGCTTAATAAGTATTATGATTATATGCAATATGGTTATTAATTTTATCATTTTTTTTACAATTTATGTTATTAACATATGAAGTATAATAATTATATAAATTTTTTTTATTAATTATATCATTTTTTTCAATCCCATATAACACCAGTTGATAAACCTAGTTATAAATATATACACAAAAATGTTCCATGTTTGGGATGGATTTGTATTACGGGAAAGAAACAAATGGAATTTGGATGATGACTTATATTGGTTACTAGTTTTTTTATCCCTGTGTTACACGGGTTAATTTAAAATTTTGTGATGATGTCAAGTTTCTTTTTTTATTAATTAAATTATGACCAAACTTTTTGTTTATTATATAGTATAAAGTATAGATAGATATAGATAGATGTAACTTAATAAACTATATAATATATAAATTAAGTAATTAAATAATTGGTTATTAAATAATTTAGAAGACAATAAATAAATAGTGGATATATATATCCAAAATTAGAAGATCCGCTACAATAAATAAATAGTGGATATATATATCCAAAATTAGAAGATCCGCTTGTGAATGTTTATTGGCGGAAAAATTGTTGAGGATGAATGTGGTGGTGCCACATGGCAAATTGTGGTGCCAAAAACTTTTCTTTTATTATATACTAGGATACCCGTATGTTATACGGTAAATCATTTTTTTTTGGTAAAGGGTTATACGGGTTAAATCATTAGAAAATATATATAAATGATAATTCATGCATACTCATTTTATTACCCGAATAACGTATTACATTACATTTAATAAAGTTATAATTCATAATATGGTATTGGTGACTTTATCTTCTTCATAAAAAAATATTTAGAGCATGTCTCTACTTGTATATTTGGAAAAAATACAACATAAACATGATCATCTTTAAAAATGGTTGTTAGAAAAATAATCCAACCTTGAATAGCGACTAACACTAACTTATGATTTGACAAACTTGAGAATTTAAGTCTCGATAGAAAGTTAGGTGAGTATAAAATTTCATCAAAATTATAATGAACATTTTTTAATTGTTGAGTATAAAGTCTAAAGTATAATTAGAATATTATAATGTTAAATCAATAAAAAAAATTATCTTGGTATATATTAGATAACGTACAATTGTATTAGTCATGATGTTTAAAATTTCCAATTTTAATGAACATGGATCATTTGATATGATAGAAAAACTATTTAATATTGGATATTATGAACATAAATTTTATTGTTTACGGATTTCTCTATAAATAGTATCATCCACAATGTTTATTAGATTTGTAAAACAATATTAGTTATTCATTAGTTATAATATTAAATATGATTTGCTCAATTATATTTGAAAAACACGGTAAATAAATGTCTATTGGTATTTTATAAGTTTTTTAAATATTTATTAAATGAAAATAATAATAGTTTAAAAAAGAATTTTAAATAAAAATTAGATGTAAATTGATATATGATTGTCATAATTCCATAAATATAATTAAATAAAAATATATCATGATTATAAGGGATATAATTTCCTAAAAAAGAATTCATTAGGGATTAGATTTGGGAGGGAAAAATTGTGTGAGAATGATTCTAGTGTTGACAAGTGTCAACAATTGTAATTGTTTATTAGAGTAGGAAGATATATATATATATATATATATATATATATATATATATATATATATATATAGAATATATAGATATAGGGGTAAAGATCATGTGAAAACCCCTTCTTAGCCTAAAAACCTAAAAACCACTTAAATTAAGGTTAATAAAGTAATTTAATATTTAATTTTCACTATAATCAATACCACCCCTCCCCCATGTTTCAAATATTTACAACACCCCCCCACCATGTTTCATATATTTACAGCACCCCCTCCTCTCCACCCCCCCACCCCACCCCACCCCCACCCCCCGTGTTGCATATATGCAACATAATTATTTTGCATATATATAACCACTAACCCGCATCTCAGCCACCCCCACCCCCACCCCGGTGTTGCATATATGCAACATAATTACATTTCATATATACAACCCTCCTGTGGTATTGCATATATACAACCCCAACCCGCCACCTCGCCCTATGTTGCATATATGCAACATAATTATATTGCATATATATAACCCCTAACCCGCACCCCAGCCACCCACCCTCACCCCCACCCCCACCCACCCCCGGTATTGCATATATGCAACATAATTATATTACATGTATATAACCCCCACCCACCCCTTCCTTCATGTTGCATATATGCAACATAATTATATTGCGTATATATAACCCCTGACCCGCAACCCAGTCACCCACCCCCACCCCTGTGTTGCACATATGCAACACAATTATATTGCATATATACAAACCCAACGCCGCCCCCCCCCCCCAGTGGTGCATATATGCAACATAATTATATTGCATATTTATATAACCTAGACCCACACCCTCGCCACCCCACCCCACCCCCTATGTTGCATATATACAACCCTCAACCCCCTAGTGCTGCATATATGCAATATAATTGTATTTCACATATACAACCCCACTTACACCTCACCCCCGCGTGTTGCATATATACAACCCCCACTTACCCCCACCTCCACCCTTATGTTGTATATATACAAGCCCCACCTCCACCCCCATCCTTGTGTTACATATAGGCAATATTCTCACATATGCATCATTCTATGTTGCATATACGCACCATTCCATGATGCATATACGCAACATTATATGTTACATGTATAAATCATTCCATGATGCATGTATGCAACATTCTATATTGCATATACGTAACATTCTCATATATGCAACATAAAATGTTGCATATATGTACTCTTCCATGTTGCATACATTGTATGTATGCAACGTTCTATACTGCGTATACAGAACATTCTATGTTGCATGTATGAACCATTCCACGATGCATATATGTAACATTCTATGTTGCATATACGTTACATTCTCATATATGCAACATAGAGTGTTATATATGTGCACCTTTCCATGTTGCAAACATTGCATGTATGTAACTTTCTATGTTGCATATACACAATATTCTCATATATGCACCATTCAATTTGATGAATGATCCCGATCCTTCCAAAATAATTACTTAAAATTGCACTTGAAATCTCTTGAAAAAATGTTTTTGTTGTCTTTATTTTATATTTTTTATTATTTAGTATTTTCTATTAAGAAAGATATATAATAACCTAGAAAAATAAAATGTTTATAGAATTTGTTTTGTTTTAAGAAAAAGAAATAAGCAACGAAAAATAACCAAGTAAAAACAAAAGCAAACACACACATTTTTATGTTAGCTGACCGATTCAACAAACATAAAATGATTTTGCGTTCAGGAGTCAATCAAACGTACACAAACCTTGTGTTATTTAAAAAAAATAAGAAAAAAAAACTCACGTAGTTTCTTTTTCTTAAAAAAACAATTGTGTTATTTATTAGGATTCTTATATTTGTTGAACCTATAAATTTTTTAAATGTTTAAAAACTAGAAGGATTTAAAATGAAAATTAGACAATAATAAGACAAAATAGTCGACTGTAGCCATTCATTCTTCAAATCTCATTCAACAATACCCATTCATTCTCCATCTTCATTCTCCATCAAACTTTGAATCACAATATCTCATGTAATTCTTCACGAAAAATCAATCCGTAAGTTTCGTTAGATTCTTGACGAGAAACCTCACAAAACTAGATCCATTGTTGATAGTTTTCGATCAATGGATCATGATGAACGAATGAAAAAACAATTGCCCCATTTTTAAGAAAAGTGATGTACAAAAACTCAAAAATTCGATTTCAATCTGTGAATAAACCTCAAAAATAATTGCACCAATGTATTTGTATGATTAAAACGAACCTATAGCCATCAGATTCATCCAATAACACTGAGAAATCTGAAATTCGCCATTGTTGGACCTCAAATGAAGAAGTACAATCTGAGATTTTGGAATTTGATCAAATCCTTACCAAATTCGATTATGTAAGTTGCAATAGGTTCATGCTGACATACACAAACTACTGGAATTGATCAAAAACACAAACAATTTCGATTTCAGATCCAATTTTCGAGTCAAAGTTCTAGTAGTTTGACTCGAAAAGGTCAAACTCGACGAATTTGTGTAATTTCAATACCGATTTTGATCCGAAATGTGTAGAAACACGACCTAAATTGCTCTGATTTGTAATTCCGGTTGAGAAGTTTGAGTTGTATCCTACACCGAGATCTCGAGCGTCGATGAGGGGGATGGTATATGCGTAGCAGCAAGCCTACAACAGTGATAATAAAATCTAATAAATCTAAATTAAAAAAGAGTTTTTAGGTTTTTAGGATAACAATGGTTTTTAAGTGAACTCAACCCATAGATATAGATATATAACAATTATGGGCTTTATTTCAAACAATGTGAGCCTCTTGGCAGAACTGTTTGAGGGAGCCTCTTGGCAGGAATAAAAAGAAAAATGAGAAGAAAAAGGAAAAAAAAAGAGGACGGATAAATAAAAAGAAAAACGGCAGAACAGTTTGGGGGAGGATCGAAGGAAGCAGTTTTGGGGGGTTGGACAAGGTTAATGAGGCGAGAGCCTCTTGGCTCTTGACGGCCGTTATGCCAGGAATCGAAAGAAAAATAAGGTTGCAATCTTTTGTTTGCATCTCCATGCATTTTTAGCGAGAAAATTTAGCAAGGGAGTTTTTAGTTACTATTGTAATGAACAATCTTTCAGTGTCAATATGATTCCTTTGATATGATTGGCTAGTTCTCTTCTTGTGATCACAGTCGAATGTAGATTTTATGTTAGTGAATGTACTTGATCTTTTTTTCTTTCACTTTTGCTAGACGTGAATTATGTTTAGTCGTTTAAAAATGTTGACAAAACATATTTCTTTGGTTTCATATTTATCATTCCACTATTGGTCTTAGCATCGTTAACCATTTGATGTTTTGTTGAATTATATTTATATGTTGAATTGTTGATAGTTATGTTGATCACAACCTAGCGCATGTCCTTCATTGGTCTCTGAATCATTAGGTCAACACAGCCGGATTCCTTAATCTCGCTTTGTTGACTCTTTTGTACATAAAACAATGATATGTCTATGTAGGTGTTAGTAGAGTGAACTGAATCAGATTATACATATATTGTACATTTCCTAATTCTGAATCTGAGTGTGATCGCTTGTTTCTTATCTTGTATTTTTTTCATGTGGCTTTTATTAGTATTTCTTAATTAATTGCATATCATTGTCGAGTACGTGGTATGTGTTTGCTAATATGTTCAACTTGATGTAAACGCTTCGCAAATATGGATTCATATTTTCTGAAGTTTTTTTTTTTATGATGAACAACTTGTTATCCATGGTTACAATATATACTTGACATTCATTGGTTTCTATCATTACTCTTAAGTGTTGTGTTATTTTTAGTATAATTGGTTGATGCTACTTTAATTACATCCTAACACTTGTCCCTGATCGGTCTCGAATCATTAAGTCACTTCTTGTCGGATTCCTTAGGGCTATTTGGTAATATATGTGATAACGGTTTGTCAGGCCGTTTCAAATCCCCAACCTAGATTAAATTTGTAGTAGTGGAAGTTAGGGTATCGAACCTAGGGAATATGTGGAAATTGATTAATTGATGAACTAAATTAACTAAAATTACTGATTACCTAATTTAACTAAAGTTGCCACTTAGCTGTTTTGAATGATTTGATTGAATTAACTAATAAAGTTACTAACTTTAACCTAAGAAATTGATTGAACTATCAAATGAGATGAAATCTAACCACTTCTGGATCCTGGTTAGCTACCGATCTAGAAAAACCTAATTCCTTAACCGTGACACATAGACATGCCCCCCAATTGCTTCCTTGACCTAATAATCTAGTTTCCTAATGGGCTGATTAGTCCTGCCGCAAGAAAGTGCTAGATCAATAAACAGTGGACCACTAAAACCCTAGATTACTAGTTGATTTTAACAATTCCGCATGTAGGTATTCAACGGTAGCAAGTATTCCGGAATAACTAGTTAAGAAGTAGATTAATCATAGAACGAATCCACCAACCAATCACCAAAAGCGGTTAGTGGTGGATTAGCCGGACTTGGCTAATGAAACAAACATGATTTTATTGAAAGATTGCATTAAATTAACGTACCGAATGATTAGAATGCTTCAAAATCTCCAAGACAATGGTGGAATTCGCAAACCCTAAGCCTCTGGTCGTCTAAAACAATGCATGAATGACAAAATCTTAAGAAACAAGTTTAAATACTAAACCCTAATCTAAAACTTCTGCCGGCTGATTCGGGGCGTACCGCCCCAAAATGGGGAGTTCTGGGCGTACCGCCCGGATTGTAAATCTCGGCCGCATATCTAACTTTTAGGGCGTACCGCCCTGATTTCTTCTCTTCTGGGCGTACCGCCCAGATCTGGATCTCAGGAACTTTCTTCAATTTCTTCTAAGTCTTCACTCGTTCCCTCTCGATTCTCGATCCTTGTACCAGCAGCTCCCAGTTCTTCATAACTGCTTCAATGTTAACTCACTTAAGCATCGCGGTACCTCAAAATACAAAAACCCATGAAAATGCCATGTAATCCAACCATTATTGTTATTAAATAAGACAATATAAGCATAATAATGACGACAAATTGGACTAACATCACATCCCCACACTTGACTTTTTCCGTCTCGGAAAAACTGCCATGGAATCATAATCGGGAAATCAATCTCAAAATCTTTTAACATTTAATATTTAACAACCAATTCAATTCCACATTCCAAGATGTATTCATATATACTAATTGCAACCGCCGATATTTCGGTCCGACTAAACCCAACCACCGATCTTTGAGCCCCCAAGGTGTTTATATAAATTACCAATTATTTGTATCAACTTGCTTATGTGTCCCACATTCAGAAAGTCCTAGCTCAATCTAGTCCCGACTCAAATTCGGTCAAAGTAAAGGGTAATACAGATAGAATATTTATATTTTCCCCACCCTAGTTAAATCAGATACTCATATATCCCAAGAATGATGGATTTAAATGGGTGATGAAGTTGCTTGAGCATTTATTTGACTACTGGTTTTTTTCTAATTTTTTCTTTTCTTTTTCTCTTTTTTTTTATTTTTTATTTTTTATTTTTTATAATTGGTTAATTTTAACTAATTTTAACTATACTCAACGGACATCATCAGAGGCATTCTTTCACAAGGTCTTACCCCCGAAATCATACGTGAGTGTTTTGCCCGCGAGATCCGGAACATCATCAGAGGTACTCTTTCACAAGGTCTTACCCCCTAAATCATACATGAGTATTTTGCCCCTTCACTCTAATTCATTAACCGCTTATTACCTACTATGCTCAAAAGATGGAAAAATGGGGCGCCGTTATTTCTCGGATTTGCTTTCGCAAAAAGATCATAACGTGCCAGGTTATTCTGAGGATATATAAGTCTCTAATTCAAAAAGGTCTCTTTCCTCCTAATCATCAGTTTCAATCTCACTATTACCTCTAAAATGGGAACCCACTAGCAACTGAATTAATTACATATTTATACACAAATAAACACCAAGGGATAATTAAGCTTTACTAAATCAGCTGGGCCTACCGACACATCACAAATTAGCTATATTTTCCATTCTCACCTTTTCTTACCACTTTTCCCTTTCTTTATTTATAATTTTACTTTTGAAAATCGACTCCCAATTGTACTATCATTTTCCATGTACCGGCAATTTCCCAAAACAGATTTTTGACTCAGACACTTAAACTAAAAATGACTCAAAAATTGCAAAATCTTTTTGGATTTTTGATGTTTTTTTACTTTTTTTTTTTCAAAATAACACAACTACCTAAAAATTTAAAAACTGACGTCCTGTCCCCCTCCCCACACTTAAGATCGACATTGCCCTCAATGTGATAGGAACACGCACAACGTATAAACAGACACGAACGATAAAATAAACATGAAAAATAAAAATAAAATGCAAAAATAAAAAGAGAATAAATAAATAAATAAAAAGAACAAGTTGGAACACACTCCCCTGAAATCATCGTGAAAAGCTCCTCGGAAGTCGTGCCAACACCCTCTCGCAACAGATCGTGAATTCCAGAAATCGGATGGAAGAAGTAATGTATGGAATGTCACATCTCAACCATGGTGCTACCAAGAAACAAACACATCATACCACATATATATACAACCAAAATAAAATCACAACCACCCCAACCGGTTACCCCGTACAGTACCCCCAGTTACAATATAATATCATATCATACAGACCATGATCTACAAAAACAAAATAACCAAAAAGTACAAGGGTCAAGAAACAAAACCGATCGGCAATGGTAGTGAAGTCAGCATGATCAGCACCTACTCCTCCTCATCCTCTACAGCATCTCCAGCATCTCCACCTGTACCACTAGGACCTGCATCGGGATCACCGCCCTCATCTCCACCAGCATCAGCATCATCACCTCCCTCAGGCTCCTGAAAGAAATCAGGGATCGGTATACCCTGATGTGACATCATGTGCCGCATAGCCCTCTCTATCCTCTCAAAACGAACGTCCACATAATCAAGCACTGTCTCCTGGACCATATCCAATGTAACCTGATCAGCCCTCGGCGGCCTCTCTGGTCTCTGCCTCAGCGGCCTCTCAACCTGGTGTAATATCCTATGCCGCCTCGCGGCCCTAGCAGCCTCATCACCCTGAACTACCCTATCTCGCACAGCCTCCCACTGCGGGGGATCAGTCATGGTGACCATCTTGGCCAACCTCATGTCACCCAGCTCATAATGAGACGTCTCCGCCCCTCTAGTCAAATGGGCCTCCAAATACCTACCCGCATCAAACACACCTAACCTCCTCGCTAACCTCGTCACATATGGTCCCATACTCAGGTGTACCCCCGATCCAGATGTCCTCCGCCTAGCAAACGACGAAATCAACACTCCAGCGATGTTGAGGTCATAGCCTCCAACAATCGAGCGTAGCACCGCCAAATCCAACTTCGTGACCTTCTCGACACCAGAACGACGGCCGAGAATGGTACACGCAACAATCCTATGAATGTATCTAAGAACAGGATCCCTAATCTGTGACTCCACCAAACTCTCAAAGAACGGAACTGCCCCAATCTCATCCCAAAATGCAGACCGCCCAAAATTGGTGCAGTCGGGGCGGTACGCCGCCCAATTTGGGTAACAGAAACCCTAATTTCAATTTGGGGCGTACCGCCCTAAATGTGGGTAACCTAGGCGATACGCCGCCCAATTTGAGATGGAAAAAAAAACGAAATCGGCTGGAACCGATTAATCTATCCTATTCCCACACTCCGACAACCTCGTATCCTCACTTTCATCGGTGCATAATCGGCTAACACGAACGAAACTACCAACACAACTAACCTAAAAATCAAACCTACCTAATCTAAGTCAATTTAAAACAACGAAACATAAAT
>JBCNJP010000003.1:6142561-6158398 GCA_039602395.1 Deinandra increscens subsp. villosa
CTGAACATTACCTGAGATGGGTATGACTCATGATCGATAAACTCGAATACTGAATCCGTAAAACTGTGGAGTAATTCAACTGAAGTTTTCTTGATAATTTCATGAGGAACTTGTAACTTTATTGGAACTTTCTGCAACTCACCGATGAATGGCTGTTGATAGAAATAATTCTCGATCAATGTTAACTTGTTCGATTGTGAAATGATCAAGAGGAAGGAAGAGAGATTAGAACCTGGAAAGATGATAAGATTTGCTTCTTGACTTCTTCAAAGTTTATGACTGAGCAATGCCTTTGAGCACAACAATTGACCTGAATTGTTTTGATACTGCAGGCAGGCATTGCCGTTTGATCTTTAGTTCTTGGAGATTGGTTATATGTTTATCGATATCCTGATCGAAGTTATCGAATTAATAGGTTAAATACGGTGGAGTCATGTCATTATTCAATTCGGTACTAACTAAAAGTAAAGTAACTATAACCAATGTAATTTAATATTCTTCTCAAAAATATAATTTTTAAGCAAAATTCGTTTTTTAGAGTCAACGCACATGCATAGATACTATTTTTGGACTAAGATAGATCGATAACAACTTCCCCATATATCACAACTTTCTTTCATTCTATATGTAGTAGTCCAGGAGTCTCTAGGACGTATTACATTGCTAGAAAACTTTAGATATCATCAGAGTCCGTTATAAAATTTCTCCTGAATACAAAAATACATATATACAAACTACAACAATGTATATTTTCTATTGTACCTTAGTGGCATTTGTTGTCATAAAGAGTAAAATACAAAAAAAACATATTATTATAGTTAATTAATTCTTTTAGTTTATTTGTAATGATTAATTATTTTATTTGAAAAATTATGTAGTGTAAATGTGTAATAATTAATTATTGTTTAGTGTAAAATTTAATTGACTTTTCTAATAATATAATTTTTTTTAATCAAATTATAGATAGGAGTTGGATCTTAAACAAACCTTTTTTTTGGGTAAAAACTGTATGAATTATGTAACATCCCACATTGGTGGGGAGGAGAACTAAACACCGCTTTATAATGGTGTGGATGCCTACAGCTATCAAGATGTGTTTTAAATCCATTAGAGGCGGATGCCTGAGGGCATGTCCGCTGCCAAAGCGGACAATATCTTGGTGCGACGGGTCTGGGCTTCGGCCAGTGTGCCAGCGAGGACGCTGGTTCCCTTAAGGGGGGAGGATACATCTCGCATTTGGTGGGGAGGAGAACTTAACACCGCTTTATAAGAGCGTGGATACCTCCCCTATCAAGACGCGTTTTAAATCCGTGAGGGGCGGATGCCTAGAGGGCATGCCCGCTGCCAAAGCGGACAATATCTTGGTGCGACGGGTCTGGGCTGTTACAAATTATTATCGTTAAACCATGTGGACTGTTTTGAGATAAGCACGAGGGGCGATATGGTCATGATGGCAATTTTGATTGACTTCTTGTTTCATGCTAACAAATAATGTTGATTTAATTATGTTTTTATATAACAATATATATATCAATCAGATGAAATTTTCATCGTGATTTCATTCATCTTTCTCATTATGTGTCATCGTAATCCTTTATCAGAATAAACCTTCCGGATATAAAGGATGAGAATGAAGATTCAATTGGTTGAAAAAAAAAAACCTTGAAGTGGATCAAAACTGTGGACCGTGCAAATGCTAGCAGGAAACAAAAACAAAAATATCTATGTGAATGATATCTTTTCATGAATAAAAAAAATGGATTAAAGGGAGGATATATTAAAACTATTATATAGTGCTATTTTGAATTGTTAGATGTTGTTTATATATAAAGACAGTGCTATTTTGAATTGTTAAGCGTTCTTTATGTATCAAAATAACATTTTTCAAAATAAGACAATGGTATTTATGGAATTGCAAAATAATCATTTTGTTTTCAGAATAACAAAGTGCTATTTACGGGGTTGCAAAATAGCATTGTCTTCTTGAAACTGAAAGCTAGTATCGGTTCTTCTTCTCAAACCAAAAATGTGAAATTGTCATTATCACTAACCAAAATGAATTTTGTGCGATTTGAAATTACAATTCCTTCTTATTTGCATTGGAATCCCGTAACAAGTTTTTGTGTGATTTGCAATTTGGAATATCCAATTTGATTTTGATTTCAAATCTCGGAGTGCTATATAAACATTGTTTATGCGACATCCCAAATTTGAAACATTATTTACAGCAATTAGCATATCATCTAAATAGAGTAGTAAAATAATTTAAGAATCTTTAAACTTTTTGATGTAACACCAGGGGTCCATGTCACATCTTGTAAAACGAGTTCCTCCCATATTGTTGTAAAACCTCAAGTACCACTGTCTTGGAGCTTGCTTGAGACCATATAAACTCTTCTTCATTTTATACACCATTTTTTTCTGCCATTTTTCTAAAAGCCTTCTGGATATGTCATATAAATCTCTTCATCTAGGTCATGCTGTAGAAAATTTATCTTGACATCCAACAGCTCTATATGCAAGCATTCTGCTGCTACAATATTAAGGACCAGCCTAATTGTGGCCATCTTCACAACTAGAGAGAAAATCTCATTAAAATCAACCCCATTCTTCTGTTGGAACCTTTTCGCAACTAATCTAGCTTTGTAACGTCTAGTACCATCATGTCCATCCTTGAACCTAAAGCCCTGTTTGTTCTAAAGAGCCTTCTTCCTCTAAACCATCTTGAGTTTGTGCATCGGAGCTCCCATTATTAGTAGTGTACATGGGAGTTTAAGTTTTAACTGGCTTTCTTCTCATGTATTTTTCTAGCTTAAGCTACTATTTCTCTTTATGAACTTCGTGACTTAGAACAAGTCGACCTTTGTACATCTGTGTTTCACTGAAGATGATATTTCTACTTCTGATCATTTTCTTCTTCCAAAAAGACCATAGACTATACCCCATTTCTTCATAACCATAGACAATTAGCATACACTTCATTGACATCGGATCAAGCTTGTCTCTATCAATATCCTTCACCTTGACATATGCTCTACAACCAAACACTTTTAGATGTGTGAGGTTAACTTCTTGACTTTGTCATTATTCTGGAATCTTGAAACTAATGGGGATAGATGGTCCATGATTGATGAGATAGGCAACAGTGTTAACTGCATTGGCCCAAAATATCTTTCATAGCCTAGCATGAAGCCTTATGCTTCTGACCGTTACATTTAGTATTTTGTTCATCCTTCCAACTACACCATTCTGCTGAGGTATTTCAGGGAGCGTCTTTACCATCTTGATCCCATGATCAAAAGAATAACCAGTGAATTCCTTTCTAATGTATTCCCTTTCATTGTTAACTTCAAGCACTTGACCTTCAAACTAGTTTCAAACCCAAAAGCAAATTTCTATTTATTAAATGTAGCAAAAACACCAAATTTATTTTTAATGAAATAGACCTATACCTTCCCTGTTGAGTCATTTATGATGGTCGTATAGTAATTTGTTCCTCCCACTTATGAGATTGAAGTTGGAGCATACACATTTGAATGGACTAATTCTAGCTTCCATGCTTTTGGCGTCTTTCCAGTCTTCACAAAAGAAACTGTTTACTGCTTACCACTCTTAACTTTCTTCGGGTCTGGGAACTTTTCTTTTGCGTCTAGCATTTTCATCCATTTCTTGCTCATATGCCTAAGTATCTCATGCCATAGACTATACGGACTTGGATTGGGTGTCACAACATTAACACCATTAGCACCTACTTCCACCATATATAACGTGCCTCTTTTCTTTCCATGTGCAGTCACCATATTTCCTCTGACAACCTTCCACAGTCTTCCACCGCATATAACGTTATATCCTTCGTTATCTAAATACCCAAAAGAGATAGTTTTCTTCTCAAATTTGGGATAACCTTACATCCTCCGATTTTCACATGGTTGTCATTGAGGTCTTCAAGTTAACATCAACCATACCCGTGATGTCAAAATTATCGTCATCAACCAATTGAACTTTACCAAAATTCTTGATTCGCAGATTCTTCACTATCTCTAGACAGGAGACAACATGTAAAAAGGCTCTTGAATCCAAGATTCCACTGCCATTTCAAGACAATAGAGGGGAGAATTATCTAAATCTTCAGCGGCTACATTGTTCACCTCCTTCTTATCTTTTATAGCTAGAAGTTTAGTGCATTAGTTTCTAAAATGCGCGTTTTCTTTGCAATTCTAACATGTTATTTCTTTTCTGGTCTTTGACTTGCCTCTATTTCTTGAATTTGATCTACTCCTGTACTTTCTTCCCTTTTCAATTCTTCTAGCCCTTCCTTCTATGTGTAACAGAAAGCTAGAAGATTCCCTAGATGTCTTTATCTTATATCTTCACCACAACCAGATCTCTGATGACTTCAAAGGTCAATTTGGTAGTTCCTGATGAGTTACTGACTACAGTGACCATACCTATCCAACTTTCTTGTAAAGACGATAATAGGAGAAGGGCTTCAAATTCTTTATCAAATTCTTTCACGTATGGAAGTCATACGTAAAATAATTAAATTAAGTTCGTTGTTGTGGGTTGTAAACGATGAACCCTCATTCATCATGGTATTCATCAACTATCTTATGAGGAACACATTGCTTGATGTTGATGGCTTTTCATACATATTGGATAAGACTCTCAACACTCTATGTGTGGTTGTTTCACTAACAATGTCATATGTGATACTCTTTGCGAGTGAAAGGCTGACAACACCAAAGCATGTCCGTCGAGAAGATTCCATGCATCAACATCCATCTTCTCTTTGTTTATGTGTTATTCCCAACATTGGAAAGTGTAACTCCTTTTGATACACTAGATTCCCAATCTGCATTCTTTAGAACCCGTAGTCACTGCAATTAACTTCTCTATCTTGATTTCATTTTCTTTAGCCATAGTTACAACTGGAAAAAGATTTCATCTAGAAATTTTCGACCATGAAATTACAAGCCTCTGAGATATCAACGCAAGAGATTTTGACTAGGAAGATTTCGCCCTAGAAATTTCAACTAAGGAAAATTCGGCTGAACGTAATGTTCAAAAGTTGTCATCCAGAATGCAATGTTTAGAGAACTTTTCGGGCCTGAAGATTTCGTTGATAAACCCTTTCAGTGGTGGCCAAAGTTTTTCGATTACTGCAAGAAAACAAAAGCCTCAGCAATTCAGGAAAACTCTTCTTTATTCGTGAATAGAAGACATTTCCAAAAACCCGAACCCTAAGAACAAGTGGCAAGGATCTTGTATACAATGAGCTTGGAGCTTTAATACCAGTTGCTGAGGCATAATCCACACACACAACTAATCAACACTACTTCACCAACATTAGTCAAGAAGGAAATATAGAGACACAAATATAAAAGTGGTTCGGTTGATGTGAAATATGTCTACTATGCAGCAACTAAAAAATTCTTTATTCAGATGCTCAATAGAGAAATACAAATACGTTATAGTATTTATATATGATGTCAAAAACTAATAGAGGGCTTGGGTCTCCGTCTCCCTTGGCCCGAAGCCACCACACGCAGGCTTGCCCAACATCTCTGAAAGCACGTACAAAACCCAAATCGAAAATATAACTATTAAATACCTTGTCATGAGTCCCGTCATGAACACGTCGCTAAAGACATCATCTTCGATCTACTAGTGTATGTATATTAATACAATCGTCACATTCAAACAAAAATATCTAAATTGCTTACTCAGATTAAGGGATTTATATGTTTAGAATTTTAGTACGAGTTTTAAACAAAAGTCCAATGAATTGAATTGTTAGCGTAAAAAACAAAAACTAAACTTGGCTTACATGAATTTGCCAACAGTGACATAACAAGGCAAGTCCACCCACAAACTCTACAAGTTCATGCCTTCACGGCATCTTACAATTATTAATCTTGATTTCATCACTTCCAATAATTAATATGAAATCAATAACAACTCCCAGAAGCAACAAAAAGTGGCATCGTTTGACTTTGCATTTTCATATGCTTTTCTTGATTTTTAAATGATTCTAATTTTTGTTGTTGTTGTTAATAAGAAGGTAGATACGTGCATAGCAACGGCAGTGAATAATGAGATGGTTATATAATTACGTTAGTAGTAGCATATGAAGTTAGATTCTTCTATTTATATATCTTATATCTTATCTTAATAATATAATCTTAATAAAGCAATAAAAATTATGCCACGTGTCTCATTTATAAAGAGTACACATCACCACGCCACACGTCAAGCTCACATTGAATTACCAGTTTAGTAAATCATCAATTAAGATAATTACCAATTTTATCAAAACTAAATTTTTATTTTAAAATTTTGATAAAACTAATGTAGATTTGATTAATTACTCAATAATTTTAGTTTTTTTTTTAATAACCAACTTGTCAAACATAAAATTTTTTTAAATGTATTAACTTATTATTTAATATATTATAAGAATTTTATATCAATCATAATTTTTAAAATTCTTGATTATTATCTTTTTCTTTGTATTTATCTAATATCATAAATTTATATTCAACCCGTGTACTACACGGGTTACTAACCTAGTATATATATATATATATAAAAAAAAGTAGAAACAACGGAGAAAGAAAGAAAATAGTTATGAAGTTGTCTACTGTCGTTAAATGATTTAGCCGCATGTTATAAAATACGCAAACTAAATGTACAAAGTTGTGATGGTTTCGTTTTGTAGATATTGTAATTCACACGTTGGGCCGGTAAATTAAAAAAGTCGAATGACAAGAAAAAAAAATCCAAACTTAACATTTACAATTTAGTAATGCACACAATTTTGCAACAGTCCCGTTTTTGGAACTAAAGTGAGAACGATACCATGGTTAATTCCTTATGCACACTTTATTTTTGAATACATCACTTTAGTCGACCATTAACCTTAAAAACAGCTATTACAATGAAGTGTTGGGTAAACGGACAACAAGCTACGTCACAACATATTTTTAAATAGCAAAACCAATCCTACTAAAAACAAAGCTTTGAGTCTTAAGGGACAACAAATTACATAAGAAAACTTAAACTTAGCAATTCAAACGTAGTTGGTTAACAGGGGCGACAGTGGAAGAGAAATCAGGGAACGATGGAGGAAGTGGAGTCGCAGTCGTGGTCTCGTGGAAGAGAAAACAGGGGAACGAAATCAGGGATTCAGGGAACGATGGTGAAAGTGGGCGGCGTTTTCTTTTCTTTTAGTTTTCACTTTTGAGATTGCCTAATCTAGCCCGAATCTCTGCCCATTGTGGCCCATTCATTTTCTTTTAACTTTGAGATATGCTCAATAAGACCCCTTTAAAAGAAATACCCAGCCCAAACTAACCCAATAAAAAATACTAAAAGTCCAAAATAACCCATTTTCAAATCTTTGGGCTAAAATTGCCAGGCCTAGTTAAAATGTTTAGTGTATAATATATTAATAGTATGTATAGAAATTATACTACATATATGAGTAACTTACAGGATTTGTCCTTGTCGTTTGTCTAAAATTCACCTTTCGTCTCTAAGTATAAAAAATTACGCCTATGGTCCAAAAGTTTTACACTTTTGTACCACCTTTGGTCCATGACGCTATTTGTCGTTAGATTTTTTTTGTTAAGTCAGTGTAAAAAGACATTTATACCCCTACCCTTTTATTTAAAAATAATTCACAAGCGGCAGGGATGGTGGTGACGGTGGTGGTGGCGGCGGCGAGGATGGCAGAGTGGTGGTAGATGATTTAAAAAATTAAAAAAAAAGGGTAAGGGTATAATTATCAATTTACACTAACTTGTAACATCTCGGTTTCGTCTTATTTAAATATTGTATTTTATTGGCAGGTGTTAACCAGGTAAATTGGATTAGTTGAACCCATCATGGTTAATGATAATTTTGGGTTTATTGGGGGTAGAAAATTTCTTTAAAAGCCAAACTTACGGGGTGAAATGAATTTGTAAGATTAAGGCTAGATTTAAATAAGTAATTAGAATTAAGGGACTAAATATGTAATTTATGGATTAAAATAAGGAGTCTGGGTTCTCCCCAGACCTGGTTCGCGACGGAGAGAAAAGGAGAGGGGGAGAAACCAAGTTCTTGGGTTATATCTGCAAATTGGGTCCTTGATTGTGTAAATTTTTGTGAAGGGAGAAACTGAAATTTAGTATTGAAATGCTTCTAAACTCTGTTTTCATCCTCAATTTGGGGTCCATTGTCAAGTAAGTGGCTTCTTTGAGTTGTGTGATTTTGTGATTCTTGAATTAGGGTGAAATTGATGAAGAAATCTTGTATAATAGATGTTTACACAGGGGCGGATCCAGAAGAAAAAGTCAGGGGTAGCGTTAAAATAAGAATTTGTCGGGACTAACGGGGGTTCGGGGGCAGCGCCCCCCGAAATTTTTTTTTTAGGTAATTAACGGACTTCTGATAATATTTTCAAGGGGTTTTTGATCATATTTTTAGGTAAAAACCATAAAATTTCTTCCAGGGGTCGCGAAAAATTCATTTCATGGGTCGCGAAAAACCAAAAACTTAATAAAAAAAATAAATTACACGTCGGGGTAAAAGTTCAGGGGCAGCGGACGCTACCCCTGGGGCCTTCTTAGGTCCGCCCCTGTGTTTACATGCTTAATCTATGTTAGATTTCTGCTGCATATGTGTGTGATTGAAATTTTAGTAGAAATTGTAATGGGAGTTTATACCCATCTTCTAGAAATCGATGTACATGTATAAATCTGAGAGATTGGCAGTTGTTTTGGGTGTATGTGACTGAAATTGTGACGTAGTGTGCAATCTATAAGTGTGATATGTATATAGTCATGTTAGGATGGATGGGTAATTTATATGTTGGCCATAAGCATGAGCATTTTGAATTCATATAAGGTGTTTGTGGAAATGCCTGTAAGAAAGTGAATCTTGGGTTGGATTGATTTTACAAGTTCAAGTAATGTGGTTATGTTATATGATGATTGTTGGATTGGCTAATCTAAATGGTTAAACCATTTCAGATGAAAGAGAAGCAGGTACATCGAAGCACCGAGAAGAAAAGGATAAAGCTTGACAATTGAGGTAACATAGGAAGTAAAAAAAGTGAATGTTGTAGGATTGTGATACTTATTACATGCTTTAGTAGAAGTAGTACGTAGTATAAGATGATTGAATGCTATGAGAGGTGATATGGTTTACTTTATGTTCTTGACTGAAATTATGATGCAAAGGGGATAATTGACCCATTTGGGTTAGAGGAAAAGTACCCTTATGGGTTAAGTGTGGTATTGAAGTATCCAACTGATCCTTGGATTTTGATTATGGTTAGAAATAACCAAAAGTCTACGAATACACCTTTGGGTGAGTGTGAAAGCTTGGCACATAATGCTTGTGCCAAGAGGAGGTAGCAAAATAATCAAACAAAGCCATACATGATTAAATTTGGAATGTGTGTTATGTGTGCATATGTGAAGTATGTCAAAGGAGTGGTTCATGATTTCATATAATGAATGCTCCATGTGAAAGTGTGACTGGATTGGATTAGTAGAAGTCATAGAAGTAAAGATAACTAAGATGGGGCTTAACGGGTCAACGGGTTGGCTTAGTAAGTTTAAAGATGTTAAATCTAGAATGGTGGAACCTATGTTGTGAATTTTGTCTATTTGTTTCTCATGTGATGCAGGAAAATAAGGATTGATGATTGAGGTAAAATGATGATGGTAATATCATGGTTGGGAAAAAGGGATGAAATTTGGCTAAGTAAAAAATCTGGAAATTTCAGCTCAGTCCCTGGAATATTGGCTCCACGTGTGTCGCTTAGAGCAACCTCTGTTGCAAGCGATACGCTTGTTGTAACAAGTGTATCGCCTAGAACTTAATTGGTTCAAAGCAATATGCTTGGGACCCGATTTTGTTGTTTTTGTTGTTTTCTTCATATGGAAGGGTTTATGTGGGTTGGATGGTTTTATCAGTCATTATTACTAATGTGTTATTGGTATAATGGCAGGAATCAAATAGAGGAGTCGGGCCATGATCGTGTGGAAAATTTTTGGAACCGAACACCGACAATTTGGAGAAAGTTAATGTTTGTTTATATGTGATCGTGTCATGCTTAATTGCATACTCTGATAAGAAGATGTAATTATTAGTGATCATGTTTTGATATACGAAGGTAAACTAATTGATTGGTAGATGTAATGAAAGGAAATTTTTGGGCTCGTATTTTAATATTAGCTAATCGGTGTATATAACAGGAATGCGTGTTACAAGTTGGTATTAGAGCCATGGTTTGAGGGATTCAAGTGTTATGGGGACACCTGAACTCAAACCAAGTGCTCGTGGTATGAAATGGGTGTTTGGTTCCAAGCTCGATCGTTCGACCCGATAAGTAGTTAAATACTTGTACTTGATGTTGTTAATTCTATGACTAGATGATTGCAATGTGATGATTGTTGACTGTGAATGCAAATTTGACTAGTTGATGAATAATAGAATGAAATGGTTAACAACAAGGCTGGGTGCTTAAAACACCATACATGCGTGTGTAGATGGTAATAGGCCAAGTGGGGCCGAATGTGAATGTGATTGGTTAATTGAGTGTGCTTCCTACATATAGGAAGAGTGTGATTAAGTATGAAGGAAGATTTTTATTGTGTGAACAATTAGGAATGAAGTATGAATGAAATATGAAGTGTGGTGCAAAACTCTATTTGTTATTGCAAAAATAGTATAATTATTGATTGTTCTGACATGAATGTCGAATGAATTGTTATGAGGTTGTTAGTCGATTGTATATAATGTCAACTGAAGATAATCAAGGTGGAGCCCTTACGTGGGATATGGTTGACGAAGTTAAAAATATAGTGAGTGAAGAGATTGAAGCCACGGTGGATGTTGCGGTTATAACCCACGGCCACGTGGGTAGAATGGAAACCACTCTAATGGAAGCATTAGAGAAAAAGTTGGAATCTTTGAAGAATGAACTTAGAGGGGAATTAAGTGGGGCAAAGGAGAAGGGGCGTTGCACATACCAAGATTTTATGTTGTGAAAACCCCTCTCTATACAGTGATGCAAATCTGATAGCTTGTTATCAGTGGTTGACTGATATAGAGGCAGTAGGTTACGAATGCAATGTTATGGGAGGAATTCAAAGAATTGTTTGCCAAACATCAGACTCCTTAATCTGAGGTAAAGAAATTGCAAGACGAGTTGATGTTATTTCGAAAAAAGGAGGGTCAACCGATTGGAGGGGTGATTGGGTTCTTCTTGGATAGGATCAAGTTCTGCAAGGATTTGCTTCGAACCGAGAAACAGAAGATATACCAGTTTAACAACATGTTACATGTTGAATATAGAGAGTGGGTGAATGCTT
The DNA here is from genome assembly GCA_039602395.1 of Deinandra increscens subsp. villosa. Taxonomy (NCBI): domain Eukaryota; kingdom Viridiplantae; phylum Streptophyta; class Magnoliopsida; order Asterales; family Asteraceae; genus Deinandra; species Deinandra increscens. Next base: position 6,153,928 of record JBCNJP010000003.1, read on the forward strand.
TGAAGTGTATAACTCCCGAGGAGGTGATAAATGCTTGCCGGGAAAGAGAGTTAGGATTGAAGAAACAAGCTGAAAGAAGGGAGAAAAGGAGGGTCGAAAGTAGTTCGACCCCAAATAAGAAGCCAAAACGAATGAAACCCCGAAGAAACCAGAAAGTAAAGGAAGTAAACCCCATCCCAATTGTACTTATTGTGGAAAGGTGCATAGTGGTGAATGTTTTCTGAAGACAAAGTAATGTTATGGTTGTGGAAAGACGGGACACGTGATAGCACAGTGGCCAAGTCCTGCCTGATTGTGTTATGACTGTGGGAAATCCGGGCACAAGAAGAGTGAATGCCCAAGTGTGAATTCAGGGGCGGGTCAGAGTGGAAGTAAGGTAGAGATTCCCAAGGCACGAGGGAGGTCCTACCAACTGATTGTGGAGGAGGGAATGGTGGATCCAGGAGTGGTTACATGTATACCCCTTGTTAACTTAATTCTGTATATGTATTGTTTGATACGGGTACAAGTAGGTCGTTTGTTTCACACGACCTCCTTGGTCATCCTTCATTTGTTATTTACAAGTTATCTGTGACTCTAGAAGTTGAAATAGCAGATAATAAGAGTTCTCTAGTTGTTAATGTATGCCGAAACTATAAACTAACTATTAAAGGTGAAGAATATCTGATTGACTTGATTCCCATGATGATGAGGGAATTCAAGGTCATTGTGGGTATAGATTGGCTGTTGCGATATCAAGCCAATGTGGCGTGTGGCCGCAAGGTGATTCAATTAAGATCACCAAGCGGGAAGCAAGTGAATTTTCAAGGCGAGAGGAAGAACTATTGTGCTCGGTGGCGAAGGCAAGGAAGTAAATTCAACATGGGTTCCAAGCTTACCTGGCGCAGGTGGTGGATACAACTATGAAAAGTAAGAATATGGAGGAAGTACCCGTGGTACAAGAATTCCCAGACGTGTTCCCGGGGGACCCGCCTGGTATACCACCAGATAGGGAGGTGGAATTTCAAATTAACCTGGTACCCGGAGCTACACCGGTGGCTAAAGCTCTGTATCGATTGGCTCCTACTGAAATGCAGGAGCTTATGAATCAATTGTAGGAGCTTCTTGACAAAGGGTTCATTCGGCCTAGTGTGTCTCTGTGGGATGCGCCGGTACGTTTTGTCAAGAAGAAGGACGGTAGTCTAAGTATGTGTATAGACGTATAGACTACCGAGAGTTAAATAAACTGACCTGAAGAATAGGTACCCGCCTGCAAGAATTGATGATTTATTCGATCAACTTCAATTCAAGGTGCGTGTTGGTTTTCAAAGATTGATCTGAGGTCGGGTTACCATCAGTTGAAGGTGAGAGAGGATGATATACCGAAGACGGCGTTTTGGACGCGTTACGGGCATTACGAGTTTACGGTGATGTCGTTCGGATTAACGAATGCACCTACGAATTTCATGGACCTCATAAACCGTGTGTGTAAACCTATGCTGGATCGATTAGTCATCGTGTTTATCGATGACATATTGGTGTATTCGCTGAGCAAGGTGCATCATGTTCAACATCTCCAAGAAATATTGGAAACACTAAGGCGAGAGAGCTTGCGCGAAGTTTTCAAAGTATGCGTTCTGGCTACGAGGTACAATTTTGGAGCACGCGGTCAGCTCAGATTGTATTTTTGTAAATCCTTCAAAGATGGAGGCGATGGAAAAGTGGAGCATACCTAAGACCTCGACATAAATTCGAAGCTTCTTGGGATTAGCAGGTTATTACAAGAGGTTTATAAATAGCAACCTCATATAGAAAGAGGCTAGGAATTTGGCAGAAATGGAGTTGGCTGGTGACATTCTAGGGATGGAACTTGGAAGAGTTCATCCCGTGGAAGAAAAGTTGGATGAAACAGAAAAGGCTATCAGAGACCTACTTGAAGCTGATGCAAGGGAAGAAGCCAAAGAAAGAGTTGTAAAGAGGGCTCAAGAAGCAAAAGATAAGGCACTTGCCCAGAAGCTTGAAGCTGACATTGAAGTCTACAATGATAACAATGTAATTCTAAACATGATTGCTGAAGCCAAGAATAGGTCAGTGGAAGAGAGAATGGCAAAGCTTGATGAAGCTCATGGCAAAAGACTTGATAAATTAAATGTTGATACAAAGAAGAAGTTTTCCCTAGATCAAAAGGAAACAAGATTGAAGGCTAATGATGATAACTACTTCTTGCTAAAAGATTGGAAAGATGTCGTTGTTTCCAGAGGTTGGAAAACTCAAGAAGAGGTTAACGAAATGAAAGCCAATGAATTGTGTGACTATATGGCTGTGAAACTGAAGGAGGATAGTGAGCTCTTGCTGAAACAGAAGATCAATGCTAATCTTGAAAAGGAAACGGAAATGAGGGAAGAAGTTGCCAATAGCATGAGAAGTGCAACCTGACTTGAGAAGAAGAGCACAAGCCACTGAAAGACTACTTCATTCATGAGCTAAAGGAGAATCCCAGGGGTATCTATCCCTCTTCACTCACAACTTTGAGAAATAGATACTCTGATATAAAAAAGAAGATGAGGAGAAAAGATTGCCTAAACCAAGTGGAGCTTTTGAAGGGAAGTTTTCTGCTTCTCCTGAACCTCAAAATATTATTGGTTCATTGCTTTCCTCCTCACCTCAGATTCCTAAAACCAAACCTCCTCCTTCCACTACTAAAAAAAAATCCTAAATGAACCACTAAAGCAAAACCTCCACCTTCCAAAAAGGCCAAAATTCCCAAGCCACCTAAACCCAATCATCCTAAATACATAGTTGATAACTCTACCCTTTTACCATGCCTTCTACCCAACCTACAATAAGACCTTTAGCACCAACTCCATCACCACCTAAACCATCATCTGAACCCACAACCAGTAAACCACCCTCTCCAAATTCACCACCACCATCCACTCAAGCAGATACAGAACCTACTACTACTCCTCCTAGAATCACAAAGAAAAGGAAGTCAATTTCCAAAAGGAAAATTACTCCAAAGAAGAGGAAGCAGGAGGTTAAGATAGCTCAGGGCCCTGACGAAGAGACTGGAGCAACTGAAGAAACAAGGAGATTCATTGTTGACTGGTCCTATGACAAAGAGGCCAAGAAATACAAATTTGTCACAAACAACATTGAAACTCTCTTGTATACCAAAGAAGAGGCTGTTGAGAAACTTTTAAAGGAAGAGCTTACCGATGTGGTCATACTTGCTCAATCAAAGATAGAAATGAGTTTATTATAACCTTCTTTACTTCAAGATCAACTTTGTTCTTGATGAAGATGCACCAGAGGTTAAACCTGAATCAAAAGATACCAGTTCACTATCTAAGATCAAGTTTTATGTTTATGATGAAAATAACAAGCTTTTCTATGTGCATAGAGAAAAGGGGAATTTCACTGCTCACAAGACAATAACTACCCGCAGTGAATGGCCTAATGAGGATGATTGGGAAAGGCTTTGCACAATCGATCCTGAGAGAGACTATGTGGATGTCCATCTTAGAACTATATCAGATATGAAGTCTAAGCTGGAGTGATGGTGGAGATGAAGAAATTCTTGTACAAATGTATTTTGGTCAATATATAAAAGATTCATTGGATGAGAAAACTTGTTTTTGGCAGCATCATTTTAGGGGGGAGACTGTAAGGATAATATCAACTGGGAGTTCCAGTTGAATGCTTAAGTGTTAAAGATCAGGCTGAAGTTCAACCGCAAGCTATATTACTAAAGAGACAAAGAGTTCCGGTGAATATATAAAAATGAACCGGAAGATTTATAATCAAGTGGAAGCAGTAGAGCAGCCAGAAGAATACATGAACCGGAAGAAAGACAGTTTCCGGGGAACTTCGAGTTCCAGCCAGAATGAATCACTCTACTGTCTCTTTCTTCCTAACACATAAAGTCAACAGCTGCAGATCTGAAACACTAAAAACAAGATATCTCCTTAGAAGATCAAGTAAATCCATCTAAGAAACAACATCGTCCAATAAAGAATGTTTCTTAGTTCTAGGTCATTAATTCCAATGTACTTAATGGTTTTAGATGATCTAGATGGAAATCAAGGGCTCTCCTTGATTTTCCTTAGCACTATATATAGCATAGCTAGCTCAAGGGTTTACTCACGGATTTACCATATGATCTGCTTGTAACTTGTACTCGCTGTTGAGTTAATACAATATAGTGCTGAGTTTTTTTACTTGTGTTATCTAATATTTGCAATCAACTAGTTTACTCAAGCATAATCGTTTCAAGTCATACAAAAAACTAATTAACTAAGTGAGTGAGTGAAGCTTGACTTGTTTCCGCCTGGTTAAACTTATAAGTAATCTTGTTTAGGGTATTCGCTAACACCCACGATCCTACAGAGACGCATCACTGTCCATCATCCACGTGTTATTTTAAGGAACCGTCTGCGCCATATTAGCAACCGGAGGAGGGTTAGCGGCCGCTAAGTACATGTTGTTTTGT
>JBCNJP010000003.1:6158898-6183501 GCA_039602395.1 Deinandra increscens subsp. villosa
TCTTTTTGGAGGGTTCAAATCAACAAAGTCAATATTTGGGAGATCAAGTCATATATGGGTAGAAGGAGAAGGAATGCTTCATGCTTTGTATTTCAAAAAACAAAGTGATGGTCAATGGTGTGTTTCTTATAATAATAAGCATGTCGAAACGGATACATTAAAGATGGAGAAAGAAAGAAACACACCCTCTTTTCTTCCAGCCATAGAAGGCGATTCTCCTGCTATTTTATCAGCTTATTTCCTCAACTTTGTAAGTTCTTGATCTAAATTTACATGCTCTCATTTTTCACCACATAGTTGTGCGACATAATTACATAGAAAATAGTTAATGTAAGTATGATACTTAAATGATTGCAATGAGCTATAATATACACATACAGAAAAAGGTGAAACTGTTTTTCATCTTGGTGTTTTTAACCCTTGACCAACTCATAGCGAGTCGGAGCACTAGATCTCTAATCTTGGTAAAGATAATGCTTTTGATGAATCCAGTTGAGATTTGGAACGGCCAACAAACTGTTGAGCAATACTAGTGTTTTTGAGCATGCGGGAAAGTTTTATGCGGCTGCTGAGAACCATTTGCCTCATGAGATCGACATTCGAACACTTAATACGCTAGGAAAGTGGGACGTCAATGGATCTTGGAATCGACCGTTTACAGCACACCCAAAGGTGAGAGTTAATCAAGACCTAAATTTGACTGAAAATCAATCATGGTGGCTTAACTGCATGTTTTGTTCGGATAGAAAGCACCAGGTTCCGGAGAGCTTGTAATGATGGGAGTAAATGCGATGAAACCTTTCTTTGAGATAGGAATCGTTTCAGGTACTTCACTTTATTTCCTTCAAATTTGAAAAATTATAGTAGAGGTGACCATTTTGATCCATGTCATCGGTTTGTAATACAAAAATTAGCTAAAGCCTAAAAGAACGAAGAACCACTTATTTTTAACAGCTAACACCTGGATTTTCTAAGATAAATTCATACATTTGCGTAGGATTTAACCTTTTGGATGAAAAATGTTATTACGAACTCTAGAAATCAAATACGGAATTGAGAACATGAATGAGTTGAATGATTGTGAGTTTTATTCATCAACACTAATCAAGAACATCGATTAGGAATAAGGTGAAGAAAAATAGAAACCGAAAGGAATAAACTGAACAACTACAACAAACTCAGTTAACCAGCCATTTAACCTCAGATCTCCAGTTTAAGTTACCTAACCAACCCCTTAAACTTAACTCTTCTCCTTACCTTTCCCCGAAAGTTCCACCTTGGCCACTCTTCTGTTAGGGATACGGGTATTAAAACACACACAAAAAATCACGACTACAGAAAAATAAATGATTAACACGAGAAATTTTATGGTTCGGTCGATGTGACTTACATCCACGAGATGCAACCAAGAATGTTTATTGCTATTTGCCTCTCTAACTAGAATTACATGTACAAGAGCATAATATATAAAGATACAATTAGGGTTAGAGAATTAGGCAACAAGAAAACTAAATGGGTCAAAGTCGATCATCAGCACGTCTTCATTAAGTCAAGCACATCAAGACTCCACCAAACCCAATAATCTCCCACTTAGAGGCTTGATCATCTTCAAACTGTCATCAGCTGTGAACTCTGTACCTCTTGTAATATTACTCATCTTCCTAGTTGTAGCGGCCTTCTCATCAGTTAACCTAAAGGCATGTTCCCTCAGTCATGGTAAAAACTGCCTTCGGCATGTCCTCTATCCCTACTAGCTCCCACTGAGACAAACTACTCGGTCCTGCGATGCCATGAGAGCAAACGCTCTCCGTATTTAGCAAGTAATCCACTAGAGATATATTATCAGCTGGAACTCTGGTTCTCTTTACCCATTATCGACTGGGAACCCTAGCTGTAGCAAGAAATGTGCTCCCTCTGCTATGAATACCACTGACTGGTTCACCTATACCATTCCTAGCACATTCACCCTGAATCTTATATGTGGCTCTAGGCTTCTCACTTGTAAAGAAAACCCTCTTCTACCCACCAAACTCTTTGAACCGGACTTTGTTATTCTTCTGAACCGGGATAGCCTCTCCCTCAGGACGATAAATTAACCATATATAATGATCCCATTCTTCTTCCTCGAGCTATGACCAAATTTCCCTTAACCACCTTCCATTACACTTTCCCGAACTTCACATCGTGTCGTGTTCATCTAACTGTCCAATAGAAACTAACCTTTTCTTCAAACTTGGAATCACTCTGACATCTTTCAAAGTCCAAGAACCAACTGAAGTCTTCAAATCTACGACACCCATACCCGTAACCTCAATAATAATATCATTTTCCTGTCTAACCTTACCAAAGTCACCAAACTTCAAATTTTGCAATGCTTCACCACTGTGGGTAGCATGAAATGAAGCACCAGAATCCATAACCCAAGAATCTACATTGTTCTCCACGCTACAGATGAAGGCAACATCCTCTACGTAGTCTGCTACGATGTTAGTCTCTTTCTTAGCATTCAGACAATGATTTCTGAAGTGTACCATCTGCTTACAGTTCCAACATGCCACATCCACATCATCTCGAGCCCCAGACTGACGCCTTCTTCTATTCCCACTCCCACTACCTTTGTTATATATATATATATATATATATATATATATATATATATATATTCTTTCCTACTCTGCCAACATGCATTACTTCACTCAACAATTCACCTAAATTTCTTTGTCTGACATCTTTGTCCAGAATAGTATCCAGAATCCCTTCAAATATGAACTCACTGGTAAAACTCCTAATCATTCTAACAGTTCCCAGCCAGCTATCAGCTAATGAAGATAACAATAGCAAAGTCTGAACCTCATCCTTGAATTTATTTCCAACTGACCCAAGTCTTAACAAAATTGAATTCAAGTTCGTGATGTGTACCATTACTAAACACCCTTCTTTCATCTTAATATTCACCAATTCTCTGATCAAGAAAAAATTATTTTCTCCCGAAGGCTTCTCTTACATATTAGATAATGCATCCATGATGCCTTTTGCTGAGGTCCCCTTCAGGATATTGAACGCAACATCCTAGTCAGAGACAATCTAATGACTACCTTAGCCTTCGTATCCAAGGTCCCCCACTCAGTCAGTGTCAACTTCTCCGGTTTATCCCCCAATACCAAATTCAAATCTTTCCGAACTAATAAAGTTTTACACCTCTCCTGCCCCAAGGTCGCATCCGTGAGACGAGGAGGGTGTCATCCCAGCTAACCCGTTACTAGAACACATGGAAGCAAACAGACATAGCCCGGACTGGACGGTGACTCAAATACTCTAAAGCAATGTAACACAACACAACTTTCTTAAAGGAAAATATAAATATAACTTCCAAGTTTACATCCCAAATATAACTAGATCCCAGTTACTCTAAGACCCCAGAGTTCAAATGTAGCAACTACTATTCAAACAAAATACAAGTTCGAGAAGAACTCTACATTCCCTAATCAACACAAAACTAGACAACATGCTCTTGGTCTGCATGATACCCATCTCACAACCAACTGTTACCCTCCATTGTTGTGTACCTATCATTTACCTGTAATGCAAGCTAAAACATGTCAAAAATTAAAGTTATTGGTGAGTCGTTGTTGGACTCATTCTTAGAATTCAGTTCAAAATCAACGTGACTCATCCAACTTCCATCCTTCCACTCCAATTTATAATTCATTTTATATCTTTTATACGATTTTCATATATATATGTATATATATATATACATATTACATATATGTGTGTGTATGCGCAGATGATGGAAGCAAACTAGTTCAGAAAGCAGATTTAAAATTCGAAAGGTGTAGCCTTTGCCATGATATTGGTGTTACAATCAGGTAAAGTTGAAGATTAGAAAATGATTACAACTTTTTTAATTTCTGTGAATTTGATTAATGTAATATACATGTTGCAGATACAATGTTATACTCGATTTCCCATTAACCATAGACATAAAAAGACTCGCAAACGGAGGCTCGTAAGCATCTTTTATGTGTTATTTATTGTAAAACATGTTGATTGTGATCTCTTGATGTAGATTAGCTTACAATTTACAGATTGATAAAATATGATAAAGAGGGACATGCGAGGATCGGAGTGATGTCGCGTTATGGTAATGCAGATAGTGTTAGGTGGTTCTTAGTGGAACCATGTTGTGTGTTTCATATCATCAATACTTACGAGGATGGCAATGAGGTTAGCAACAATCAATTTTTAATGTCTTCATTAAGAGGCTAAATGAGAATTAACTTGGATTATCGCAACATTAGGTAATATTGTGGGCATTTAGAGCAAGAAACTCGATTATACCAGGACCTGATCATGGGTTGAACAAGTTTGAGTGGTTTTCAAGTCGTTTCAAGCACGAACGTGATACAATTTGTGATACAGATGAATCATTTTTCTCACGAGCTTATGAATGGAGATTAAACATGAAAACCGGAGAAGTGAAAGAAAGATTTCTCACAGGAAACTTGTATTCAATGGATTTTCCAATGATTAATGAAAACTTTACAGGCTTTAAAAACAAATATGGGTATGCCCAAATGGTTGATTTGGACGCAAGCTCCTTTTCAGGTATGCCTAAGTATGGGGGACTTATGAAGCTATATTTGGAAGACACGAAACAACAAGGTTATGTGAAAATGGAGAACCATAAATTCCCAAAGAACACATTCTGCACGGGTGCCACATTTGTTGCAAAACCCGGAGGTACAGAAGAAGACGATGGTTGGCTGGTTACATTTGTACATGACGAACAATTGAATATATCTCGGGTATGATTATACTAATTGGTTTATTACCTATTATCAACTTAACAGAAATATCATTGATTAATGATTAATGATCTTAAATTGGTTTTATAGGTTATTATAGTAGATGCAAAGAAATTTACAAGTGAGCCTGTTGCAATTATCACATTGTCAAGTAGAGTGCCTTATGGTTTTCATGGAGCTTTCATGCCAATAACCTTGTAATATACGGTTTCTAGTAAGTATATGATGTATAGTTAATAGTTAGCTTTTATTTAATTAAGAACAATAATTTAGCTTTTGTAATAAATAGAAAAGTCAAAGTCAAAACCTAGTCAAATCTGCCTAAAAGTCAAACCTCATGAGAACCAACTACAGTGGCACTTACAAATGGAAGATATATGTAATTTCTTTAGGTAGTGTTAGCTCTTTCTATTCTCTTTAATCTATTTGCTAATGTTTTGGGTGTTATGGACTGCACACTCCATTTTTAGTTGCATATTAAACAGGAAGCAACAAAATTACCAGGTGCCTACCATAAAAAATATGATAAATAGTTTCCCTCTCTGTTGTTTCAGTGAATTCTCTTATGTTGGCAAATTAAACAAATGGTAAAAAAGAAGAGCAATATTTAGAAAAAACTAACTACAAAATTCTTCATGCCTTTCACTGAATTTTGGCTTCCACTAAATTGTACATTTTATGCACAGGTCAAATATTAAAATTGGATCTTATGCCACTATCAAAATAACCTTAAAAACTTAAAAAAAAAAACACATTTCTTTTGTTGAAAGCTTCTGGAAACAGCTAAAAGCATATCACTCAAAACCACAAATCCCACTATATGCATACATGGCTTATAGAAAAATCACCTGCCCCAATATAAAGCTCAAATGCATTAAGAAGTCTCACTAGTCAAAAAATAAATCAACCCATTGAGATTTTTTGTTGTTCGTGTTAAAAATGAATCAAATCATTGAAGTTGCATAAAGAACTAAAAAATAATTAAATAATTGAAACATAAACAAACATGTTTCAAGGGTATGCAACTAAATTATGTAATGAAATTTGCAATTTACTTACCAGGAACTCTCATTAGACAGATAGAAAAGTTTATACTTGTCAATCAAATTAGAATGCAGATGAAAAACTAATTATCTATAATCGGTATATTTTAGATGTCGATCCGATTTATGCATGCTTTAGACCTCATGTATTCTGTTACATGCAGTTTAATTAGACGCCAAAGGTTTGTGTAGTATATATGAACATAATGGAAAACCAGTGATACAGAAGTAATGGAACATATATCCATAACCTTACAGGTGAAATGGATTAAGCTAGGGAAAATCACCAATTAAGCCACTTTGACTAAGCTTTTTAACAAAATGACCATCAATTTTTTGCCTTCTCCATATGGCCATTGATCATCAAGTTGGGCCAATCATGACACGGCACATAAGTATTGGATATTCTATGAGTTTCACATAACAACAAATCAACAACCGTCACGTGTCCCAGAAGGTTAAAGACTAAGTAGGCAAACTTTGCTTTCCAAGCTTTATCAACGGCTAAACTTTCACTTCTAATTAAGCTTTGCCGTAGGCTAAACTTTGTCTTCCAAGCTTTAGCGGCGGCTAAACTTTGCCTTCCATGCTTTGCCGCCGACTAAACTTTGCCTTATGGGACACGTGACATGATATGATTCGGTGACGTGTGGGCCCTAGGATATTCATTGATTGGGAGGTTGACCACCTAGCCTTGCTGTTGCTACCGCCTTGCCTACGTGGCAGCTTGTTAGTGGCTCTTTCAAGACACGTGACGAATAATATTTGTCGTCAGCGCTGACGTGACAGCTTGTTAGTGGCTCTTTTGAGACACGTAACGAATAATGTTTGTTGTCAGCGCTGACATGACTACTTTCAATTGGTTGTAAGGGTCAGTGATCATTTAAAAAGGACAAAATAAAAATGATCATTTTAGTTTAAAAGAAAAGATTATATTGGTCATTTCATGATTTTCCCATTAAGCTAGAACAAATTCTTGTTTTTGAAAAAGAAAATCGATCACTTATGTACATAGGTATCTCATATAAATATATAAATCCTATACCAAACACCTAAATTCTAATCTATAAATCCTATACCAAACACCGGGTGAGGTTATTGTGAGAAGTTTAATTTGAATAAGAAAGATAAGAAGGAATCATAACCATTAGATCTTCAATTAAATGAAGATCTATGGCCCAAAATTTTCCTGGGTAGAATTAGATAGAAAAACTAAAGAAAACAATAGATAGAAGGGTATTTTTGACTTTTTTTATCAAATCCCCCCCCCCCCCCGGCCCCCCTATTTTTTTAAACCTTCATAACTCTTAGATATGATATTATTATTATTTTTTAAACTACACCAAAAAAATGAGCGTTTTTTATCTTTAAAACACGTACAGTGTTGTTATATATAAAATTTTAAAAAAAATTACTATTTCGATCGTATCAAAATGTTTAGAACATTGTGTCATATTTTGTCAAAATTATTCAGACCATTGTGTCATATTGGGTCAAAATGTTCAGATCATTGTTTCATATGGTGCCAAAAAACCGAAAGAGTATTTAATTTTATATATAGCAACACTATATATCTTTTTGACACGACGACACAATGACACAATGATCTGAACATTTTGACACAATGACCTGAACATTGTGTCAAAAATCGAAAGAGTAAAAAAAATTCATTTTTATATAGCAACACTATATGCATTTTAAAGATTAAAAAATGCTCGCTTTTATGGTGTAAATTTTTTTTTAAATAATGTCGTATGTGAAAGTTATGAATGTTTAAAAAATGAGGGAATTAGATAAAAAAAAGTTAACAAAAGTGGCTAAAACTAAAATACCCCTCCTTCATTTTTTTGTTAGATCAAGATCTAATGGCTGAAATTCATTCCGTATCTTTCTTATCCAAAACAAACCTCTCATTTGAACCTCTCCCACCAAACACCTAAATTATAATCTATTGAGCACTTTCTACTCCCACAAAAAACTCATATAAGACAAAGAAAAAGTTCATACAAAAATAATAAATTAGGAAGGCTGCATTATCATACTCGTGAAACCCGTCGTAGCGATTTTAACACCTCAATCTAAGTAAGGCTGACGTCTTACTTTACAATACGAATTCAAACATTAATCTGATATATTTGTAAAAACGTTACAATAACAAAGCCTAACCGAGTGAATACCACATTCAACCCCCAAGGAGTCGTCACATTCCCATGCATAACCTTCTAGATGCGGCTCAAAGTGTCCACAGCTTCCGAATCAAGGTAGCCGAATGTATCAAATGCAAAAGGAACAAACACGTGCTGATTCACCAGACAAGCTTCCTCATGCTTACGCACCTTCCCTGCAGCGGCTTTCGTGGCAGCCTGGCCTGCCCGAAACCCCGAGTCCTTGAGCCCCACGAGAGGGGAAACTCCAGTAAGGTCGACACATGCGTGCTTCCCAGCCAAAAAACAAGGACGTTCGCTGGACGAAGAGAGGATTGCCCGTCCGATGGTTCCGACAGAAAATTAACCGCGGCTTCTTTCTTCGCAGAGATCCCGGCTCTCTTAAAAATGTCAAATAAAACATCCCGGATCAGATCATGTCGGTATTTGAAACCGGGGAGCTCTTTGCAATGGACCGCGTGTTCCCCATAAGCATCCAAGCATGCCTTACTGCACACTGGACATCTCTCATCATTAGGGTACAGGGGGATCATAAGCCGATATTTAAGAATTGCCCGGTATTCAACTGGCGACATGTGCTGACCCAGCCCATCAATAGGGAGGGCAAGAAGGAAATCCTGAGCATGCGGTTGGCGAAGGCACTCCCAAACCGCCTTTTCCCTGGTTGTCATCCCAAAAGCAGCTTCCATTTCCTGTACAGTTTTACTAAACAAGACATTCGCCAAAACATGTCGGCTTTGGATGGGGCGGTGTCCTTGTTAGTGAAACCGCTAAAGTCAAAGCCCGGAGATAACTCGCTTAGACCAGCCAGCGCGTCCGTGTATGCCGAGTCCATAGTGCAAACCCCACACTCTCGAAGGATGTGGTACTGGAGCCCCCAGGATTGGGCCCTCGAGGCCACAAAAGCATAGGAGGAGGCCTCTACAGCCGAGTAGACCCCAAGCCCCCCATGTTTTATTGGCAAGGAGGCAACCCGCCATTGGAGGTCCCCAAAGAAGGCCCCCCCCCCCCCCCGCACACGACAATATCTTCAATGGTCGCACGAAGATCGTTGTCAAACGCTACCGCTGCCCGCGTCATGTGAGGAGGAGGACAGGTTCTGATGCCAAATAAAAGTTTGGCGATACCCATGCACGCACGTAGCATAAGGAAGACACATTGGGGATCACCAAGTTTGGGGAGGAGGCGCATAAGATCAGCAGCTGTATTGGCCCTCCTCAACGCCAAATCTTGGATAAACCCCCTATCGTTGTTGACCGCTCCACCTAAGAGCTTCACCCCCAACGTCGGCCTGCTGATGTCTATAAGGAAAAGGCCCGGGCGAGTCTTCCTACCATCACAACTCGGCCAGAAAAGTTCAGTCTTCTTGATATTAAGGTCCAACCCTAAAGGCGGACCCATCACCTTGACGATCTCGAGCGCCTTGGCAACCTCATCAACATCCCCAATAATCGTGCCGTCATCGAGGTACCAAGCTTGCAGAGAGAGGCGCCAACTGTCCCGGATGTGGTGGACAAGGGGGGTGAAGAACAAGGGCAAACAGGAGTGGACCCAGTGGATCGCCTCCCTTGTACTTCGTGTTAAGTTGTAACCGCTTGGTGTTGATCAGTAATATTTTATTATTTTGTTATAATAATAAAAGCTTTTAACATAATACAAAAATAAACTGATTACAATTTTCATAAAACAAAGTGTCTTTTTAAACTCTCGGTGCTCTTCTGCGTCTTTCCCTAACATAGTCATGTAATCAAATGTACATGTAAGCACACATACGTCTCAGTATACTATAAGTTATAAGAATCAATATACCACTATGACACATTCTATAGCATGTTCTATGATACATTCTATAACACATTTTATAACTCTTTAGTAACATTCTATATCTAGTTTATGAAAAACAGAGACAATATGGTAAAATAATGAATTTCAAATTTGAATTCAAAGATAGACATAAAGCTTTATAAGGAAATTAACTTTTAATTAATATAATTAAACATGATTTTTCAAATTTATATAATATACAATCAAATTTCATGATGAATAGTATACTTTTAGTTTTTTAAACTTTGGCCACGTGACTTTGGTGTTTTGACGTTTTCTACCCCTAAACTTTTACGATTTGTTTTTTTAACTTTTACATTTTCTCCCCTCTAATTTTTTTTTTGTTTTAAGTTTTGTCGTCTTCTACGTTGACAACGAAACCTTTATAATTTTATGTTTTATACTTTTAGCTTTTCAAACTTTGGCCACGTGACTTTGGTGTTTTGACGTTTTCTACCCCTAAACTTTTACGATTTGTTTTTTTCTTTCTAACGAAATAGTAAACTTTTAGTTTTCATAGTTTGGCCACATTGTTTCATACTCTTACGTTTTGTACCGTTTAACTTTTAGAGTTTTTGTTATTTTAAGTTTTGTTGTCTTCTATTTTGGTCACAAAACTCTTAACTTTTCTACTTTCATTTTTAGTATATTTTTATAGTTTTATACTTTCACTACAAGACTGTTAGACTTTTATGTTTTATACCCCTTAACTTTTTTACCCTCTAACTTTTAAACTTTTTTTTTTGTTTTAAGTTTTGTTATCTTTTACTTTGGCCACGAAACTTTTAACTTTTATACTTTCGTTTTTAGTATACTTTTATAGTATTATACTTTCACCACAAGACTTTTAGACTTTTACGTTTTATACCACTTAACTTAGTATATTTTTATAGTTTTATACTTTCACCACAAGACTTTTAGACTTTTACGTTCTATACTCTTTAACTTTTTAATCCTCTACCTTTTAAAGTTTTTTTTTTTTTGTTTTAAGTATATTTTATCTTTTACTTTGGGCACGAAACTTTTAACTTTTCTATTTTCGTTTTTAATATACTTCTATAGTTTTATACTTTGTCCACGAGACTTTTAAACTTTTATATTTTATATCACTTAACTTTTTTTTTACTTTCGTTCAGTATACAAATTCAGCCCCGCTGCAACGCGCGGGGTGGGTAAACATCTCGTTAAAATAAAATGGGAATATAGATGTAAAGCACGCCCAAGAGCCTACTTCAATTTATATAGCAAAATTCATCACTAATGTATGATAGCAATATTGAACAAAACCCAATACTTTCTCAATTCGGTGATTTTAGCAAGAAATCAAAGTTGTCAATTATCAAGATTAAGCAACATGTGATTTTAACAAGCAAACTGAGGATTAACCAAGATTAAGGAACCTGACTTTTATCATTTATCAAACCATTGAACCAAAATCTATGTTAAAATTGAGAAGTTAGGGCTTAGAACCATTGATACTAATATTAATCACCTAACCAGTAATATTCGATACAAGATAGAGCCAAGCTCCCTTGGAAACAGCTTCTAAACCAGTTTAAATTGTTTATATATTTTATGTGATCGATGTGTCGATTAACTGTTAGATAATATTCGATACAAGATTTAAATTTAATTTCAAACGCCATTAAAAAGCAAGAAACGCATCTTAAAATCCTAAGTCCAACGATGCCATTTTGGTTGCTTCCGAGAGATCGGCAGCGACGTATGATATAATATTCCATCAAGTTTTAGAATCTTTTTTATTAACGTAAAATACAATTCATCAGCAGTTGGTGTAAGACAGGTGTTCAAAATTCTTAAAATATAAACTACTTAATCTGATTTAACGATAAAATTGTTTTATCTGAATGCACACGATTTTATTAATATATTATATATCTATATCTATATACTATGTGAAAATTCTTAAAATATTACTTAATCTGATTTGACGTGAAATATGTTGTTTGAATGAAGATTTTATTAATATACATTTATATTGCAGCATGTGGGAAAGCAATTATCATTCGTTAATTTATTTAATTTTTCATAAAATATTCTAAAATATAAGAAAATAATTTAAATGTACGTAGTATTTAACTGTTTATTGTTTCTTACTAAAATAAAATATAATAAAATAAAAAACTGTTTATGTATACAACCTATATATTTTTAAGTTATATATGTATGTTATATTATCCACGTACGTATAAACTACACGTATAGATAATCATTAAAATGATAAAAAAAAAAAAGTACGAGAAATTCAGTTTGATGGTTTTTATGTATATAACATACACATTCATATGTAAAAAATACACATAATAAAAAAACATAAACCATTGATTGAAAAATCAAATGGTCTAATTTTGCTCTTTTTGTTCTAATACTAAGTTAGGGTAGTCTAATGAAGCTCACCATGTGTGGCGCTCCTATCTGAACTTGGTCACGGGAGGTGTCCCGTGTTAGATTTACATATAATAGTTGATCAAAAGAAATATACTACTTTAGAAATACTAAAACTTTTATTTGTAAACGAAGCCATCTACGAACAAAGGTTACTAGAGTCTAGAGATACACAAAATAACCATAGTGTATGCTAATGCCACTAAATAGAAGTAGTCATCCTCTTTCCTTTCTCACTGGTCCTATAAACAAACAGAATAAATACGAACACGAGTATTAGCCAAACAATTTTTTTTACGTGTTCGTGTCTATTTATTAAGAAAAGGAACATGTTATGTGAAATATCTCAAGAATTTGAGAAGTTGTATCAGATTCATCTTTTCAAAATTTTTATTTATTAAGCTCCCGAGGCTGTTATCTGAGGTTTTGACATTGTAAACGTTCATGTGTTCTACCCACATATGTTTTGGAATGGGGGATGCTTTAATCTTGATAAATTCGATAATCGTAGGCATGGAGCAGAGAGGGTCTTCTTCAGATCTATCATTACCGATAGTACTGTCATATGTTCTCCTTGAGAGAGGATTCATTGGAGGGTTGTCTTCTTCCCTGATCAGCAATTTGTTTTGCAGCTCTTTTAGTTCCTCCCAAATCTGCTGTTGCATATTCTATTTGTCAGTGTAGTCATCCTCAAGGGCAGATGCTGATATGAATGATCCTGTAAGTGTTGGTGAGTGTGTGTTTTTTCCTTTGTCTTTTGAGGCCTGGGAAGACTGTCTTGATGTAGTTGCAGCAGCTATGCCTTGTTGGCAGTGGAGGTTGTGACATTTGGAAGGATTTTAGAAGAAGAAGATGGTGGAGGGGGATGATGCATGTCACCTATTGTTGTCATTGGTGGTGTGCATGTTTTTAAATTATTTCCTTTGAAAGGCTGATACTTTCCATTAGTGTCTTATCCTTGGATTCTTGCCCTCTTCGTAGGTGGGGAACAGGAAGTCAGGACATCAATGGTATCCATCTTTCTTTTGGCAGTTGGTTTTTCTTTTCTTTTTTCCCATTTGAGTTTCAGTTCTTCAACTGTTTCTTCTTGAAAGGAGTGCTTGATGTCCATGTTAATTATTGTGAGTTGATTTCTTCTTAATTTGGACTTTATAAGTTTTAACTAAAGTGCATATAATTATGTGTTGATAACAAAAAGAAGCTAGCCAACCCATGAAGAAGAAAACGAAGAGGAGAAATCATTTTTGTTGTAACTGAAACAACACATAGAGAATTAAGAACATGAAATTTAGGCAAAAGATTTGTATGAATTAATCGAAGGAACTACAAAACAAGAATTGAAAGAGATGATCAAAAATACTGAATACAATTGCTTATATCTATCGCTACTCTCTAACTAACAGATTAACAACCATTTAAACAAATCTTAGCGGCATTAAAAAATATTAACCAAAGTTGTCATTTCCAGTCCCTCGTCAATAAGAAGTTGACACTTTTACCCCCTTAAACTTTTATTGACCAATGTTGACCAGCTAATATCACTAACTATCAACAGTGTCCACCTTGATCTGCTGTCAACAAATACAAAACTCAAAGTCACAATAAATCATGACCATGATATCTCAACAACAAGAAGCAACAGTGACCCCATGGGTTTGAATACCTGTAAGTGCCAAGATATCACAATCATAACCATGTAACATTGACTGATTTTAACTTATAAAGTCAACTAATTCAAAGTATATCCAAACGATTTAGGAATTTTGTACCTGGAAGAGCCTTTGTCATCAAATCAGCACGTTGTCTTATGCTTTGGTTTGAACCACTTGAACTTCACAAGAACTTATAACTTCCCTTATAAAATGGAGCCTAACTAGAATGTTCTTAGTCCTCTAATTAAGTACACTATTCTTTGAGAGTTGCACAACCACTTGGTTATCACAATACACCAAAAAATCTTGGCCTTTGACACCTAGCTCAAGTACCAAACCTTTAACCCATAGAATTTATTTAACAACCTCGGTTAAGGCAATATATTCTGATTCAGTGTTTGAAATTGCAACCACAAATTGTAAAGATGTCTTCCAACTAATCAGATTTCCCATAACCAGAAATGCATATCCAGTAATGGACATTCCCTTGTCAAAGTCTTTGGCATAATCTGAGTCTACAAAGCCTCTAACAACATGCGTATTCTTATTGTGGACTTCAAACACTAGTCAAGTATTAGTTGCACATTTAAGGTACCTAAGTATCCATTTAACTCCATTCTGCTGAGCCTTACCAGGACATGCCAAATATTTGCTCATAACACTTACCCCATATGCAATATCAGGTCTAGAGGATATCATCAGGTACATAAGTGACCCTACAACACTGGCATAGGGGATAATGTCCATATATTTAACCGCTTCATCAGTTTTAGGAGAATCAAGTGTAGACAATTTAAAATGAGGAGGAAAATAGGTTTTAACAGGTTTGCACTCATTTTTACCAAAACCTTTTTGGTGTATGAGCTATGAGTTAACCTTAATTCTCTTCTTTCTCTATTCCAAGAAATTTCCATGCCAATGATCTTCCTAGCTTGACCCAACTCCTTCATGACACTCAAAATTAAGCATATCTTTTGTAACTTTGACTTGGTCAAGATCTTTGCAAGCAAGGAGCATATCATCTACATAAAGTAGAAGACACACAAACTCACCAGGCCCGTATTCCCTCATGTATACACATGAGTCATATCCACTTCATTGAAAACCACAAGAAACTACATGCTGATCGAACCTCTTATAACATTGCCTGGGTGATTGTTTTAGGCAATACAGTGATTTATGCAACACGCATACCTTATCTTCACTATCCTTCTCAATAAACCCTAAAGGTTGATCAAAATAAATTTCTTCCTCCAAGAAACCATGAAAGAAAGCTGTTTTGACATCTAATTGCTCAAGTTCATAGTCAAACACAGTTGTAAGTGACACAATTATTCTTATGGAAGAACGCTTAACAACAGGACTAAAGATCTCATTATAGTTCAATCCTGCCTTTTGTGTATAACCCTTTGCAACCAGCCTTGCTTTATAGCTAGGCCCACTATTTTTCATCAATTCCTTCTTTGATCTAATAAAGCCAGTTTCAGGCTATAACCCTTTTACCCATTAGCCTATTAACCAAGGACCAAGTGTGAATGAATGGCCCGCTCAAAGGATAGGGGTTCACATCCACTCTCTTGCTTAGCTGCAACAAACACAAATGCATCAGTTTCCTCATTTGTCCTAAACCTTACTTGTTTTATAATTTTCCTTCTTGGCATGTTTCTAGCCCAAGAGTACTCACCTGGGCTGTCATTATTACCACTAATACGAGGTTCATCATCAGATTGAGCAGGGACTTCATTAGGTGTTACCTCCAGCTCCACCTCAATTTGAACACCAGATTTACTAACTTCATATGCTTCAATCTGAACTTTAGACTCACCAATGACATCCTTATAGAACAAATCCTCTCTGAAAGTTACATCCCTGCAGACAAATACCTTAGAAGTTCCCTCATCTAACCTCCATAACCTAAAACCTTTAACTCCATCAGGGTAACCCACGAACATAGTTTTAACTGCCCTTGCATCTAGCTTTCCAAGTTTCATATGGGCAAAAGCAACATTTCTAAAAACTCTTAAGTCTTTATAATCTTGCTTCATTCCTGACCACACCTCCATAGGAGTTTTAAATCCCAAAGCTGATAAAGGGGATCTAATAACCAGATATGCAGCTATGGTGACTGCCCCAGACTAGAATTTCTTAGGTAAACCTTAACATAATAGCATACACCTCACTTTTCCAATAGGGTCCTATTCCTCCTTTCCACCAGCCCATATAGCGGTGGAATACCAGGAACAATGAGATGCCTACCAATTCCCTGTGCTTTATAATAATGATTGTACAAATTACTGCAAAACTCCAATCCATTATCTGTCCTCAACTTCTTGACCTTTCTTTCAGTTTGCTTTTCTACTAATTGTTTCCACACCTTGAAGTTATCCAATGCTTCACTTTCTTGTTTTAGAGCATACACCCATACTCTCCTAGAGAGATCATCTATAAGTGACAAAAAATAACTTGCTCCACCAAGTGATTGAGTCCTTGCTAGACCCCAAAGATCATAATGCACATAATCAAGTAACACCTTTGAAGTATGACACCCCTTTGCAAACCTCACTCTATGATCCTTTCCCAGCATATAGTGTTCACAAAACCAAACTCTTTACTATTGAATTTATTAGAAACATCCTGCATCTTTAATTCAACTTGACCCCGGTCACTAATGTGACCCAATCTCCTGTGCCATAGGGCTGCCACATCAAGTTCTTTACCCCTAGTGACAACATTACATTCACTCATTACTGGCCACCATCTAACATGTAGATATTATTTCCACACCAGGTCCCTGATAACACTACCATTGACCCTTTTATCACCTTAGCCCTGCCATCCTTTACACTCACACTATAACCATTTCTTTCGAATGTTCCCAAGGAAATCAAGTTTCTAGTTAGTTCTCGTATATATCTAACATTCATGAGTTTCAAACTAGCGCCATTATCAAGTTTAAGGACAATAGTACCTTCATTGGTAACCTTTCATGGCCTGCTATCAACTAGCTTGAGAGTTCCCAAATCTTTCATTTGAATACTACTGAAATAGGCTACATTGGGGGATATGTATCAAGAATCCAATGATCTTGATTACATCCTCAATAGACAACAAGGACATCAGAACTCTCATAACCATCACCTGAATCATCAGGTGATATATTTACTATGGCTTGCTATAACAAGACTCTCCCTCTTCAAGTGTTTATCAGACCTACAAACAAAACACTTCAGTCTTGTTTTTGACTTCGATATTGAAAAGGATTTCTTCCTTGTTGACCTCTGATCATGTCTTCCCCTCACAAATAACCCTTCACCAGAATCACCTTTTGTATCAGACCTCCTCTTCATTTCTTTTGAGTTGAGGGGTACTAATACCTCCTCCATGGTAAGTGTGTCTTTACCATACATTAGGGTATCAACAAAATATTCGTATGATTGAGGAAGTGAAGCCAAGAACATGATAGCCTGATCTTCTTCATCCAACTTGACTTCAATATTTTTCAAATATATTATAAGTTTGTTAAACTCATTCGTATGATCTCCGAGGGACTTACCGACCTCCATCTGAAAGGTGTAGAGTCTTTTCTTCAAATATAGCATGTTCGCCAATGATTTCATCATATACAAACTCTCCAGTTTGAGCCAAATTGCAGCCACTTTTTTCTCTTTGGTTACTTCTCTCAAAACCCAATCACCAAGAGACAACAGAATTGCATTGTGTGCCTTGTCAAGGTAGAATATCATTCGTCTCCTTTTAGGTTGGAAGTTTAGGCAAATTTGCTTACTAGCCAAAGCATCTACGACTCCTTGATGAACATGGAACACTTGCATCTTCACACACCAAAGGCTAAAGTCATTATTCCCGTTGAACTTCTCTAACTCAAACTTGGTGGACACCATCGCCTTGAATCGATGGAGCAACAACTGACTTTGATTGATTCTCTGTATCAAGCCCTATCCAGGCTTCGATACAAATTTTTGTAATTGAAAAAACACAAAAAGAATTAAGAACATAAAATTTAGGCAAAAGATTTGTATTATTAAATCGAAGGAACTATAAAACAAGAAATGAAAGAGATTATCAGAAATAATGAATACAGTTGCTTATATCTATTGCTACTTTCTAACTAAAATATTAACAACCATTTAAACAACTCTTAGCGGCATCAACAAAATATTAACCAAAGTTGTCATTTCGAGTCCATCGTCAATAAGCAGTTGACACTTTTGCCCCTTAAACTTTTATTGACTAACGTTGACCAGCTAAAATCACTAACCATCAACAATTTTGTAATAAAATACACAATTTTATTAAGAAGCTTGTAAACATAAATGATTTTAACTTTCTTTAAAATTAGGCATAAATCACATCCGACGTGGTGGTGTTCCCCACGTGAGAAATAAGCGATGTAGGACAGACCACACATGGTGCATGGTGTTATGATCTACTTTTTTATTTTCCTATGTTTAAAGTAAATAAAACAATTTGTATCTTTAAGGAATATAAAATTATATTTGTTAATTACTTTCTCTACTTTTAGCTGGTATAGAAGACCGATAGGAATCGACCGTTTTAACTTTATTCATTCGATAATTTCAGGAGATCGATAAGTATGAATAACTGCTGCCAAGAACCCAACAACATCTAGCTAGCCATGCCTGCCGCTTGCAGTATCAAAGCAATTTAGGCTGTTTCTTGCTCTTTGTTTCTTTCCTTTTCTGGATTAAGTCAAGAACAATCAGCCATGGCTGCTTGCAATATGAAAGCAATATTTCAGGTGAATTGTTGTGCTCAAAGGCCTCCTTCAGTCACCACCTTTGAACAAATGAAGAAACAAATCTTATCATCTTTCCAGGTTCTAAATATATATCTCTTTCTTCCTCTTTGTTTCACAATCAAACATTAACATTATCATCAACAATAAAACGGTTTATTTGAGTTATTTCCAACAACAGCCGCTCATCCGTGACTTGAAGAAAATTCCCATAAGTTTACCACTTCATCATGCAAATATTATCAAGAAAACTTCAATAGAGTTACTTCACACTTTTACGGATTCGGTGTTCCAGTTCATCGATCATCATCCATACCCATCTCAGGTAAATACTAAAAAAAAAAATGTTAATTAGCAGGGTTAATTCCATATGATCTTTGTATATGATCAAGAAATTGGGCTATATCTATATATTTTGTGGGTAATTTGGATGGAATGATAATTCTGCATATGCAGATGATTCTAATGAACAAGAACAACTAGACAAAACATATTTTATTGATGAAAACACACACATTTGTCTTACATACCGACAACCTATATACATAGGGAAGGGCTGCCATGAACCATCACAATGGTTGCCAAATAAGTAACTAGTTATTAAACTTAATTTGGCTTTAACTTATAAGTCAATAATAACAATAGACTTAGGATAAAAGTGTTGATTAATATTTCCATTACACACAGAGTAACTTTGATCCAGTTGAAGAGATAGGAGAAGCCATTTACGTCATCGATGTACAAGGAACGATACCAAGTGATTTTCCGGAGGGTGTTTACCTAAGAAATGGTATGTATTGTTAAACAAGCTTTCTTCCTCTTTTTTGTGTTCATTCTGTCTTCTTTTTATAACTAATTGATGTTTTACTTCAAATTTGAAGGCCCAAATCCTATTTTTGGAGGGTATAAATCAACAAAATCAATATTTGGGAGATCAAGTCATATATGGGTAGAAGGAGAAGGAATGCTTCATGCTTTGTATTTCAAAAAAGAAAGTGATGGTAGATGGTGTGTTTCTTATAAAAATAAGCATGTCGAAACCGATACATTTAAGTTGGAGAAACAAAGAAACACACCCTCTTTTCTTCCTGCCATTGAAGGCGACTCTCCCGCAATTTTATCAGCTTATTTCCTCAACTTTGTAAGTTCTTCATCTAAATTTAGATTACAATTTATGCCACTTCATATAACATACTTTCACTCTCTTACCAAAACTTTCTGCTACATTATTATATAGAATGGTTAAATGTAAGTAAGGTGAAACTGTGTTCCATCTTGGTGCATTAACCCTTAATTCAACACATAGCAGTTAGCACTAGCTAATTCTATAATCTTTATATTATTAATATTTTGATCGATGAATGAATCCGGCCAGTTACGATTTGGGACATTCAACAAACTGTTCAGCAATACTAGTGTTTTTGAGCATGCGGGCAAGTTTTATGCGGCTGCTGAGAACCATTTGCCTCAAGAGATCGACATTCGAACACTCAACACACTAGGAAACTGGGATGTCAATCGATCTTGGAATCGGCCATTTACAGCTCACCCAAAGGTGAGAGTTAATCAGGACCCAAATCTTGGTTAAATCATGGTTATATCATTTATGGTGGCTGAAACTGCAAGTTTTGTCCCCGTAGAAAGCACCAGGGTCCGGAGAGCTTGTAACGATGGGAGTAGATGCAATGAAACCTTTCTTTGAGATAGGAATCATTTCAGGTACTTCAATTCCTTCTTTTCCGTTCACGGATGAGTGAATTTGGAATGTTTTATGTCTCAAACAGTTTGGAATACTCTAGTTTATAAATCCATTTAGTATTTGTTTTAGTAATTTTTAATATGTGTATGTATGCAGATGATGGAAGCAAACTAGTTCACAAAGCAGATTTAAAATTCAAAAGGTGTACCCTTTGCCATGACATTGGTGTTACAATGAGGTAAAGTTCAAGATTTTTTATTTGAACATGGTGAGTTAAACTTAGGCTAAAATAGTAATATAGATATAACACTTACACTTAGGGTAAATATCTAATTAAATCCTAACAGTGGAAAGTTCAAGATTAGAAAAAGATTACAATATTCTATTTCTCTGAATCTGATTCATGTAATACACATGTTGCAGATACAATGTTATACTCGATTTCCCATTAACCATAGACATAAAAAGACTCGCAAATGGAGGCTCGTAAGCAACTTTTCTGTCTTTTATATTGTAAAATATGTTTATTATGACCAGTTGATGCAGACTTGCTTACAATTTACAGATTGATGAAATACGATAAAGATGGAGAAGCGAGGATCGGAGTGATGCCACGTTATGGTGATGCAGATAGCGTTAGGTGGTTCCAAGTGAAACCATGTTGTGTGCTTCATATCATCAATAGTTATGAAGAGGGTAATGAGGTTAGAAATAATCAAACTTTGAGGTCTTTATTAACAAGCTAAATGTACATTAACTTGAATTATCGCAACAAAAACAGGTAATCATGTGGGCATGTAGATCAAGAAGCTCGATTATACCAGGACCTGATTACGGAGTGAACAAGTCTGAGTGGTTTTCAAACGGTTTCAAGCCCGAATGTGACACAAACTTCGATTCAGATGAATCATTCTTCACACAAGCATATGAATGGAGGT
Organism: Deinandra increscens subsp. villosa; assembly: GCA_039602395.1. Taxonomy (NCBI): domain Eukaryota; kingdom Viridiplantae; phylum Streptophyta; class Magnoliopsida; order Asterales; family Asteraceae; genus Deinandra; species Deinandra increscens. The sequence continues at coordinate 6,180,208 of JBCNJP010000003.1, forward strand.
TAAACATGAAAACTGGACAAGTGAAAGAAAGATTTCTCACAGGAAAATCTCAATCAATGGAACTTCCAGTGATCAATGAAAACTTTACAGGCCTTAAAAACAAATATGGGTATGCCCAAATAGCTGATTTGGATGCAAGCTCCCTTTCAGGTGTACCTAAATATGGAGGACTAGTGAAGCTATATTTGGAAGACACAAAAACACAAGGCTATGTGAAAATGGAGAACCATAAACTCCCAGCGAACACATTTTGCACAGGCGCGTCTTTTGTTTCAAAACCCGGAGGTACAGAAGAAGATGATGGTTGGGTGATCACGTTTGTACACGATGAGCAATTGAATACGTCTCGGGTATGTTTATACTGGCCGATTTGTTACCTATCATCTGCTAAACTAAAACATCACTGATTGATCATGAATGGTCTTAAATTTGGTTTTACAGGTTATTATAGTAGATGCAAAGAAATTTACAAGTGAGCCTGTTGCGATTATTACATTATCGAGTCGAGTGCCTTATGGTTTTCATGGAGCTTTCATGCCAATGATCTTGTAAAATATGGTTGCTAGTAAATAATCATGGATCATGGGTGTTAAAGGATAACTCATATCATGTTGAAGAAGATAAATCAGAACATAATGCAGAGGATTAAATTAGAATGTTACATGTCTAATGTTTTTTTTTTATATTTTGAGTTAACTCTTTATTTTCATATACCATTTTTCTTTCCATTTAAATCCATGTAATATTGTGAAGACTCAATTGTGAATAAAATAACTTGTTCCAGCAACATTTAGTTTGTGTGCGTCTTCCAGTTAAATTTTCCCAAGTCTCCAACAACTTATAATGTTCGTTGAAAATTTTGTTTATGTTCATTTATTTAATAAACGAATAAAATTAAATAATTTTTTTTATTTAGTTAAAAGAACGAGCATTAACAATTTTCATTTTCGTTTACTTATGTCGTTAATGGTCGTTGGTCGTTTATGTTCAACTGTTTTTATTCATTTACGTTTGTATATGTACATTCGTTTATATTTATTTAATATATTTATATTGGTTTGTGAGCTGCATGTTCGACGATTATACGATTAAAGAATGGACGTTGATGTGTCTAGAGCCGTTCAAAAAGCTTCTAGCTCAGAGCTCGTTTGAAGGTGGCTCGGCTTGTAACTGAGCCGAACACGAGCCAATGATGGCTCGCTTGGTTCTCGTTGGCTCGCACGATTATATTAACCCTTATTTGTAATCTTATTTTATATAATTCAAATATTTAAGCCTTATTCAATACTAGTCATTTATTTTACTTCCGATCAGAATGAACTTTAAAGATCCACTTGTAATGTAGTTAGTATTTCCAAACCCTACATCTTAATTTTCTAGTCCGTCGTCCATCATACTTTAGTAGCTTCCATTGTCCCTCCCACAATTCAGTAGCCGTCATTGTCCCTACGAGTGTCAGAGTTGAGTGACTTGCCGAGTTCCGACCGGTGATTTCGGTTTACATCGACTCCACTGTTCACAAGTACCACAACCTCATCACCTTCAGTTTACATCACAATCATAAGTTCGAAATCGTAAGTTCTACCCTCATAGCCGAATTGACTTCATAGTTCACGGGTGTCGCCGACTTTAATTTTTCATTAAACTATTGAATGATAATGAACCATTTTACCTGAAAGTTTTGTTTAAAAACTAAGCGAAGCTTGAGCTCATAATATCAGTTCTGTTTAGAATTCAAGTCGAACTAAGCTTGCTCGGTTTAGAATCCGAGCCAAGCATGTGCCATCCCTAGCTTGACTCGACTTGACTCATGATCAATCCTAAATGTGCGCCAAAACTACACATGTTTTGCTTTATCATTCGAACCCTATTTTAGGTATCTTATGGTAAATTCATGTGATTTGATACTTAATAAGTTCACATTTGAATTTACATGCTTGAGAGAATCGGGCATGAACTATAGGCCGTTGGGTAAAGATCTAAGTTGTAGCAGTTCGCTAGTTTCAAACGTTGATTTGGAAGGGAACGTTGAAGAAGAAAATTTGGAATGGATTGACGATAGTGTGGAGAAGACTTGAGTAAGTTGACTTATTAGTAAATCCTAACAAAATCAAGAAAAGAAAGTTTATTGCAATAAAATCTTAATAATGTAATTATGTGTCTATCGCAACAGGTTAAATACAATGGATATCTTCTTGAGAAGTATGGGGATAAAACTAAAGAAAAACTGTACAGATTAAGCGATGTTAGTGACCAGTATACACATAGTAGACAAGACCCCAATGTATGGGTAAAGATATGCAAATCCAAGTATTACCAATGACTAATTAATTAATATGTAAGTTTCATGCCTTTAAATGTAGAAATCAAGATTAAACACCTAAAGAATGGTTAGAGGATTAACCGGGAGTATCTAACATGCCAATCAACCATACAACCACATCAATCACAGATAATATCAAACTACAGGAGATTCACACATTCATTACTAATCAGTTGAAAGAGAAATTCATAGAATCAACATGATCATAAGCAAAAGTCAGACGCAAAAGTCAAACACAAAAGTCAAAAAAAGCATGCTAAATGTCGTCTAACCTAAATGATTATGGAATTTTGTCGTCTAACCTAAATGTCGTCAAAAAATGCAAAAGTCACACTCGCTAAGAACAATAAATCCAAAAGAACACTAAAAACATGGTGTAAACCAGAATTGAATAGAAAATATATATATAATATTCATGAATTGAAAACACTCGAACCTAATGATTCGAGTGAATTGCCAACCCCGATACTTAATTGCAGCCCAGTTTTTTATGTTTGTTTGTTTAGCCCAAGTGAATTGCCCATATGTTAACCTCCATTATGCCTTATTCAGCCCAACTCCTTTCTCTTTTTGTTACCTGCGATATCCATATCCAGAGTTATATCTAACTTTATAATTTTCTTTAATTTATATTTTTTTAAAAAAAACAAAAATCAGAAGACAAAAAAAATTAAGTTTAAAACTTAAATTGCATATATTCACTATTACTAGTATTATCATATGCAATATTATCGCTTGTAGTGCATATATGTAGTACTAAAGAAGACAAATTTCAATTGCGATATGCATGTTTTTAGAATGACCATCAATAAGATTTAAAGGCACTCTCTTTCAAAAGTTTGTTGGTATCTAAAGAATTCATGTATTAGACATGGACAATTGTATGTCGTCTTATCAGGAATAAAGAGTAGGGTTGGGCTTAAATTTCTAATATTGAATTTCGATATTATTCAATTTAATCCTATTTTTTT
>JBCNJP010000003.1:6184001-6246097 GCA_039602395.1 Deinandra increscens subsp. villosa
TATGTATTGTTTGATACGGGTACAAGTAGGTCGTTTGTTTCACACGACCTCCTTGGTCATCCTTCATTTGTTATTTACAAGTTATCTGTGACTCTAGAAGTTGAAATAGCAGATAATAAGAGTTCTCTAGTTGTTAATGTATGCCGAAACTATAAACTAACTATTAAAGGTGAAGAATATCTGATTGACTTGATTCCCATGATGATGAGGGAATTCAAGGTCATTGTGGGTATAGATTGGCTGTTGCGATATCAAGCCAATGTGGCGTGTGGCCGCAAGGTGATTCAATTAAGATCACCAAGCGGGAAGCAAGTGAATTTTCAAGGCGAGAGGAAGAACTATTGTGCTCGGTGGCGAAGGCAAGGAAGTAAATTCAACATGGGTTCCAAGCTTACCTGGCGCAGGTGGTGGATACAACTATGAAAAGTAAGAATATGGAGGAAGTACCCGTGGTACAAGAATTCCCAGACGTGTTCCCGGGGGACCCGCCTGGTATACCACCAGATAGGGAGGTGGAATTTCAAATTAACCTGGTACCCGGAGCTACACCGGTGGCTAAAGCTCTGTATCGATTGGCTCCTACTGAAATGCAGGAGCTTATGAATCAATTGTAGGAGCTTCTTGACAAAGGGGTTCATTCGGCCTAGTGTGTCTCTGTGGGATGCGCCGGTACGTTTTGTCAAGAAGAAGGACGGTAGTCTAAGTATGTGTATAGACGTATAGACTACCGAGAGTTAAATAAACTGACCTGAAGAATAGGTACCCGCCTGCAAGAATTGATGATTTATTCGATCAACTTCAATTCAAGGTGCGTGTTGGTTTTCAAAGATTGATCTGAGGTCGGGTTACCATCAGTTGAAGGTGAGAGAGGATGATATACCGAAGACGGCGTTTTGGACGCGTTACGGGCATTACGAGTTTACGGTGATGTCGTTCGGATTAACGAATGCACCTACGACTTTCATGGACCTCATAAACCGTGTGTGTAAACCTATGCTGGATCGATTAGTCATCGTGTTTATCGATGACATATTGGTGTATTCGCTGAGCAAGGTGCATCATGTTCAACATCTCCAAGAAATATTGGAAACACTAAGGCGAGAGAGCTTGCGCGAAGTTTTCAAAGTATGCGTTCTGGCTACGAGGTACAATTTTGGAGCACGCGGTCAGCTCAGAGTGTATTTTTGTAAATCCTTCAAAGATGGAGGCGATGGAAAAGTGGAGCATACCTAAGACCTCGACATAAATTCGAAGCTTCTTGGGATTAGCAGGTTATTACAGAGAGGTTTATAAATAGCAACCTCATATAGAAAGAGGCTAGGAATTTGGCAGAAATGGAGTTGGCTGGTGACATTCTAGGGATGGAACTTGGAAGAGTTCATCCCGTGGAAGAAAAGTTGGATGAAACAGAAAAGGCTATCAGAGACCTACTTGAAGCTGATGCAAGGGAAGAAGCCAAAGAAAGAGTTGTAAAGAGGGCTCAAGAAGCAAAAGATAAGGCACTTGCCCAGAAGCTTGAAGCTGACATTGAAGTCTACAATGACAACAATGTAATTCTAAACATGATTGCTGAAGCCAAGAATGGGTCAGTGGAAGAGAGAATGGCAAAGCTTGATGAAGCTCATGGCAAAAGACTTGATAAATTAAATGTTGATACAAAGAAGAAGTTTTCCCTAGATCAAAAGGAAACCAGATTGAAGGCTAATGATGATAACTACTTCTTGCTAAAAGATTGGAAAGATGTCATTGTTTCCAGAGGTTGGAAAACTCAAGAAGAGGTTAACGAAATGAAAGCCAATGAATTGTGTGACTATATGGCTGTGAAACTGAAGGAGGATAGTGAGCTCTTGCTGAAACAGAAGATCAATGCTGATCTTGAAAAGGAAACGGAAATGAGGGAAGAAGTTGCCAATAGCATGAGAAGTGCAACCTGACTTGAGAAGAAGAGCACAAGCCACTGAAAGACTACTTCATTCATGAGCTAAAGGAGAATCCCAGGGGTATCTATCCCTCTTCACTCACAACTTTGAGAAATAGATACTCTGATATAAAAAAGAAGATGAGGAGAAAAGATTGCCTAAACCAATTGGAGCTTTTGAAGGTAAGTTTTCTGCTTCTCCTGAACCTCAAAATATTATTGGTTCATTGCTTTCCTCCTCACCTCAGATTCCTAAAACCAAACCTCCTCCTTCCACTACTAAAAAAAAATCCTAAATGAACCACCAAAGCAAAACCTCCACCTTCCAAAAAGGCCAAAATTCCCAAGCCACCTAAACCCAATCATCCTAAATACAGAGTTGATAACTCTACCCTTTTACCATGCCTTCTACCCAACCTACAATAAGACCTTTAGCACCAACTCCATCACCACCTAAACCCTCATCTGAACCCACAACCAGTAAACCACCCTCTCCAAATTCACCACCACCATCCACTCAAGCAGATACAGAACCTGCTACTACTCCTCCTAGAATCACAAAGAAAAGGAAGTCAATTTCCAAAAGGAAAATTACTCCAAAGAAGAGGAAGCAGGAGGTTAAGATAGCTCAGGGCCCTGACGAAGAGACTGGAGCAACTGAAGAAACAAGGAGATTCATTGTTGACTGGTCCTATGACAAAGAGGCCAAGAAATACAAATTTGTCACAAACAACATTGAAACTCTCTTGTATACCAAAGAAGAGGCTGTTGAGAAACTTTTAAAGGAAGAGCTTACCGATGTGGTCATACTTGCTCAATCAAAGATAGAAATGAGTTTATTATAACCTTCTTTACTTCAAGATCAACTTTGTTCTTGATGAAGATGCACCAGAGGTTAAACCTGAATCAAAAGATACCAGTTCACAATCCAAGATCAAGTTTTATGTTTATGATGAAAATGACAAGCTTTTCTATGTGCATAGAGAAAAGGGGAATTTCACTGCTCACAAGACAATAACTACCCGCAGTGAATGGCCTAATGAGGATGATTGGGAAAGGCTTTGCACAATCGATCCTGAGAGAGACTATGTGGATGTCCATCTTAGAACTATATCAGATATGAAGTCTAAGCTGGAGTGATGGTGGAGATGAAGAAATTTTTGTACAAATGTATTTTGGTCAATATATAAAAGATTCATTGGATGAGAAAACTTGTTTTTGGCAGCATCATCTTAGGGGGGAGACTGTAAGGATAAAATCAACTGGGAGTTCCAGTTGAATGCTTAAGTGTTAAAGATCAGACTGAAGTTCAACCGCAAGCTATATTACTAAAGAGACAAAGAGTTCCGGTGAATATATAAAAATGAACCGGAAGATTTATAATCAAGTGGAAGCAGTAGAGCAGCCAGAAGAATACATGAACCGGAAGAAAGACAGTTTCCGGGGAACTCGAGTTCCAGCCAGAATGAATCACTCTACTGTCTCTTTCTTCCTAACACATAAAGTCAACAGCTGCAGATCTGAAACACTAAAAACAAGATATCTCCTCAGAAGATCAAGTAAATCCATCTAAGAAACAACATCGTCCAATAAAGAATGTTTCTTAGTTCTAGGTCATTAATTCCAATGTACTTAACGGTTTTAGATGATCTAGATGGAAATCAAGGGCTCTCCTTGATTTTCCTTAGCACTATATATAGCATAGCTAGCTCAAGGGTTTACTCACGGATTTACCATATGATCTGCTTGTAACTTGTACTCGCTGTTGAGTTAATACAATATAGTGCTGAGTTTTTTTACTTGTGTTATCTAATATTTGCAATCAACTAGTTTACTCAAGCATAATCGTTTCAAGTCATACAAAAAACTAATTAACTAAGTGAGTGAGTGAAGCTTGACTTGTTTCCGCCTGGTTAAACTTATAAGTAATCTTGTTTAGGGTATTCGCTAACACCCACGATCCTACAGAGACGCATCACTGTCCATCATCCACGTGTTATTTTAAGGAACCGTCTGCGCCATATTAGCAACCGGAGGAGGGTTAGCGGCCGCTAAGTACATGTTGTTTTGTTATAAAAAGTTTTGGAGCTTGCGGCACGCCTGTGTATCGTGACCCGGTATTTGATAATAGTTGCAGAAAAGATTGGTTTTGCGTGTAGTTGGTTTCGATGGACCACCTGAATGAGGATCATCCTAGTAGCGATAGGACCACTGGGCAGAACCGAAAGGCTGACTGCGGTGATGCTGTTGAGGCTGAGCCGATTGGTGAGGCTGCTGAGGGTGCTGAGTCTGACGCTGAGTAGCATTGACGGTGACCACATGCGAGAGAGCAGGTGTTGCGTCCTTGAGAGACTGTTCAAAATCGACAAGCTTATAAAAAAGCTTAGAATACGTGATAGATTGGTCTCTGACTTTCAATGCTGTGGAGATAGTGTTATATTCGTCACCGAGTTGGGTGAGAATATGAACTATAAGATCTTCTTCATCAATAGGGCTTTGTGCTACAACAAGTTCGTCCGCTATGGAATGCATCTCATTCAAGAATTCGGTAATAGGATGAGAGTCTTTAGGGTTCTTTACAAGCTTGGAATTCAAGGAGATGATGCGGGAGCGCGACGTTCTAGCAAAGCTAGAAGATAGACGATCCCAAACCTCTTTAGCTGATGTAGCAGAGGCAATATTAACTGAACTTCAGTCGCACAGGAGCCAAGAATGACAATATAAATAACTTGATGTTGGCGATACCAGGAAGTGTAAGCAAGGTTTGAATTTACGGCTGAGTCGTCGGCTGTTGGGAATGTTTAGCTTGGCTAAAATTCTCTAAGTCAGAATTCCGAAGGAAGTTCCTGCGGAACTTTTCCTATACTAAGTAGTTCCTCCGGAACTATTTCTTAGTTACCTCGGAAGTTTGACTTCTCACACAGTTCAAGTTCCAAGACAAAAAGCTGACAGAGAGTAGTTCACTTTCCGCCATGCTTTACATTGTTCACCCGACAGAGCTGCTTAACTGTTCACAGTACCCATGCGTGTTACTACAGCTTTTGTAGTAGATATGATTACTTTATTTAGCCTAGTGGCTAAAAGGAAATAAAAGATATTCTTTTATTTCCTTCTTGCACTATATATATTACTTGTATTTCTCTTTACTTGGTGTGGTTCATAGTTCTTATTCAGTAATTGTAACACTTTGTAAACACTTGAGAAGTAATAATATTGTAGTGCTTGGAATTTATATCTTATGTTTAAACTACTTTACTTCTTGTTTACTTGTTATTTTTACGAATCAAAAGCATCTTTGCTTAGAACACAAACAAGTCTGATTCCGCCTTTCTTGTTTGATACCTTCATGTAACTTGATAGGTTAACAGTGATTAACCACGATCCAACATCGACAAATGGTCTTAGGAGGAGCGGCAACAACACAAGTGAGATATTCATCAAGGCCAAGGCCAATTAGGGTTGATTGAATGTGAGGCTGTCATACCCGAAAGTTTTGAGAGGTGAGGGTGATGGGAAAGTGGGTAGGAGCAGTGACAGAGATGATGGTGAAGATGTAGATATGAGTGATCGCGGAAGACAGATCGGAAAGAGGGATCGGAAACTCGGAAAGGGAGGAAGGGTTCGCGAGACACAAGTTCTTGGTTTAGGCTATGATTACGAAATCAGAGTTAAAGATTATATGATTTCTATTGAGTACATCAAGAATACATATAGGAAAAATACATGAGGAATACAAGGAAACTACAATAATTGTAGGAGAAGATGTCCACTCTAGAATATGCTATACAAATTAAAAGATTTACTTATGATTTATCTAATATCGTTTATAATATTAACTACAAAATATCCGCTAAGAGTTTGGAGGTCGGTTTTATGTAATGATTAGTGGTATTTGAGGCTAGTTTTGGTGGTATTTCGGGGCTGGTCTCTAGTTTTGATGGGTCTGTTTTTTGGTTGTGGATGAGTTTATTTTGATGTAGAAAATATTTTGGAGCAAAGGGCTAAGTTCCATCTCGGAGGTGGGACAATATGCCTCTCATTAAAAGTGTGTAGTGTGTAACTTTGGCGGCATACAACATCAATTTGACATGACTAGTCTTTCAAGAATGTACATGCAATAGATAAGACTAAGACTAGCTAACTGAACCAATTTTTTAGTTATCTTTTCATTAACTAAAACGTTCATTATATACAAAAATTAAAAACAAAAAGTACGCAAATAGGAGATCATGTTCTGATAGTTAAGAATGCAAATTGATTTGAAAATGCAAATTAATTTCATGGACAACACAGCTGAATGGGTATTATAGCACGTATAAGCAACCACATATTACACAAATATTGGCATGAAAGCTCCATGAAAACCATAAGGCACTTGACTTGACAATGTAATAATTGCAACCGGCTCACTTTCGAATTTCTTTGCATCGATTATAATAACCTGTGAAACCAAATGTCAGACAATTCATGATCAATCAATGATCTTTCAGTTTAGGATATCATAAATCGATTAGGATAAACATACCTGCGATATATTTATTTCTTCATCATGTACAAACGTGATCACCCAACCATCATCTTCTTCCGTACCTCCTGGTTTTGCGACAAATGTGGAACCTGTGCAGAATGTGTTCTTTGAGAATTGATGGTTCTCCATTTCCACATGCTTTCGTTGACTTGTGTCACCCAAATATATCTTCACAAGTCCTCCATATTTAGGCATGCCTGCAAAGGAGCTTGCATCCAAATCGACAGTTTGTGCATACCCATATTTGTTTTTAATGCCTATAAAGTTTTTATTGATCATTGGAAAATCCATTGAATGCAATTTTCCAGTGAGAAATCTTTCTTTCACTTCTCCAGTTTTCATGTTTAACCTCCATTCATATGCGTGTGAGAAAAATGATTCATCTGATTCAATGTTCATATCACATTCGTGCTTGAAATGGCTTGAAAACCACTCAAACTTGTTTCGTCCGAGATCTGGTCCTGGTATCATCGAGTTTATTGCTCTACATGCCCACAAGACTACCTATTTATGTTGTAATAATTAAAGTTATTGCTTATTTTGCCTGTCACCGAAGTCATTAGAATTGATTTTTGCTAACCTCATCTTTTTCCTCATAAGTATTGATGATATGAAACACACAACATGGTTCCACTTCGAACCACCTAACACTATCTGCATCACCATAACGTGGCATCACTCCTATCCTCGCGTATGCCTCTTTATTGTATTTTATCAACCTGTAAATTGTTACGAAATCCACATCAACAAATCCTATACATATATTACGATAAAGAATACAAAAAAATTGCTTACGGGCCTCCTTTTGCAAGTCTTTTTATGTCTATGATTAATGGGAAATCGAGTATAACATTGTATCTGCAACATGTATATTTCATGAATCAAAATCACATAAACTGAAAGTTGTAATCATTTTCTAATCTTGAACTTTACCTTGTTAGAATTTAATAGTACATTTACCTGAGTTTAGGTGTTATATATGCATTATTATTTTAACATAAGAATGGTAGTTATAATGGTGAAACCCAATTAACCAATGCAATGGTTGGTTTACAACCGACACCTATAAATAGGATCGTAAAATAGTCACTTAAATCTAATGTCATTTTTATCAAAAGCAATAAGGCATCAGAGACATGCATGTTCAAAATCTTGATATCATCCAAGTCCAACAATGAGATTGATCGATACAATTATTGGGTTATGTGGAGGCTTAGCCTAGTTAATTGGGCTAGCTTAGAGCCATTTTTCTAATTCTAATGTAATTCATATATATTATTGTACTCGTAACTTCCTCTGTAACAATGATAGAGACAGAAAACAATAGAGAGAGTTTATGATTAGGGTTTGCGTCGCTGGATAGAAAGTTTAGGCAGGGGTTGAAAGTTCTCCCCGTTTAAAGAGTTGAAGCTTTTATACGATTGTAAAAAAGATTTCAAATATTATGTTCGATCATATCTTCGAACATTGCTTTCAATATACTATTTTCTGAGTGAAAGTTTTCTGGTAGAAACTTTTGATAGTTTCGAGCCAAAGTAATTTTCAGTAGAAAGTTTTGGCATAAAGAAAAATTTTGGTTGAAAGTTTTCAGGTGAAACTTTGGGTTTTGAAAGTTCCACATAAAGTTTTGTGTTTTCGTTTGTCAGAGTAATTGGCAGAAGACGAAAAGGTTTGGATTGATAAATTCGATGGTAAACACTTCGGGTGGTGGAAGATGCAGATAGATGATCTGTTGGTTTAGAAAGACTTGGATTTAGACTTGATATTTAAACAGAACACAAAAACCTCAAAAATGCCAAAAAAAAATGTTCTTTACCCTTCAAGTATCTTATCTTTAAAAAATTAATCTTTCTTGATATGTTACAAATATATATATATAATCTATTAGGTCAAAAGTATAAAGTCAACTACTTCATGGTCGATTTTGTGTAGAATTAGTAAAATGGTTTCTAAAATATTTAGCTATCATCTTAAGAAAATGGAGGATACCAAAATACCACAATTGGTAACAAATGGAAGCCAGCAGCCATGAACACGGGCTTTGATGTCGATATCAAGTATACTTGGATACATTGGAATGGTACTACTCTGTGGTTAAAAGAAGGAAGATTGAATTTGAAGAGGAAAAAGTGATGTTGGCGGGTTCATCAAGTTAGAATGCAAGGAAGACGAAGAGAATCGAACAACATGAAGAAAGGGATGAATGTAGCTATATTACGAATAGGAACATATAAGCAGTTAGAAACTATCATCCCAATTGTGGTATAATGGATTATGAAGATGAACCACCAAGGAAAACAAGATGACCTTCTGTAAAGATTGAAAAATGAAGCTTTTATAGTTTAATGATATGTGACTTAAGTTTTATTAAGTATTCATTTTATATTTTCAGAAGTCTAGAACAAGTGGGTTGATGTAAAACCCGATCTTTTCCATGGAAAGATTGGATTTCATTTTCTTTGTAATGTTTTTTTGTTTCCCTCTGGCCCTAGCGCCTTGCTAGGTGTTGGTTGGTTTTTAATATAATTGCCGTTAAAAAAAAAGTGGGTTGAATGCATCGAAAATAAACAAATTCAAGTTGAACATGTGAGTTAAAGAAAGCTTTGAATTGCCAGAAGTATAGTTTATAAAAATGAGGAGCATACTTATTAGGCTCAAGTTTTAGAAACATATTAGATGTAACCCAAGTTTAGGTGTTATATGTTTGCATTATTATTTTAACCTAACTTTGGTAGATATGGCAGTTAAACCCCTTGGAGGGCGGATATAACTAGGATTGTAAAAAATTCGTTTAAATCTTATGTCATTTTTATCAAAAGCAAACTATATATGCATTGCACACATGATATCGAATACCATCGATCCTTCATACCTCAAAGTAACACCAATATCATGGGTAAGGGTACACCTTTTGAAATTTAAATCTGCTCTGTGAACTAGTTTACTTCCGTCATCTGCATATATTACCATCATAAAAACAAATATAAAATGAAACTACAGTGTCAAGATGGGTTAAAAATTTTGGGTTGCAAAAGATGTTTTATGTGGTACATAGAAGTAATAAAACTATGCTCAAAAGATATAGCTAGTTAATTATTTGGTATTTCAAACTGAAAAGAAGTGAAGAAAAATACCTGAAACGATTCCTATCTCAAAAAAAGGTTTCATTGCATTTACTCCCATCATTACAAGTTCACCAGAGCCCGGTGCTTTCTATGGGCACAAATCATGTAGTTTTAACTGTTTAAGTCACCATAAATTAATGATTTAACTGCTAATTTTGGGTCTTGGTTAACTCTAACCTTTGGGTGTGAGGTAAATGGCCTATTCCAAGATCCATTGACATCCCAGTTTCCTAGTGTGTTGAGTGTTCGAATGTCAATCTCTTGAGGCAAATGGTTCTCAGCAGCCGCGTAAAACTTGCCCGCATGCTCAAAAACACTAGTATTGCTCAATAGTTTGTTGACCATCCCAAATCTTAACTGGATTCGGGATCATCAAAATATTATGTTTACAAAGATTTAGATCTAGAGAGTGCTATGAGGTTGATTAAGATTTAACCCAAATAATTAAGATGCAACACAGTTTCTCCTTTCTTTATGTAGGTATGTTATATTATGTGGTACAAAAGGTAATGTGAATTAGATCAAGAACTTACAAAGTTGAGGATATAAGCCGATAAAATAGCAGGAGAATCGCCTTCGGCGGCAGGAAGAAAAGAGGGTGTGTTTCTTTGTTTTTCCATCTTAAATGTATCCGTTTCAACATGTTTATTATTATAGCGAACACTCCATTTACCATCACTTTCTTTCTTGAAATACAAAGCATGAAGCATTCCTTCTCCTTCTACCCATAAATGACTTGATCTCCCAAATATTGATTTTGTTGATTTAAGCCCTCCAAAAAGAGGATTTGGACCTACAAGTAATTTGAAGTTAAAGATAAATTATTTATGAATAGAAGACTTAATGAATAGAAAAAAGGGGGGATTTTGTCTAATAACACATACCATTTCTTATGTAAACACCCTCTGGAAAATCACTTGGGATTGTTCCTTGTACATCAGTGACATAAATGGCATCTCCTATCTCTTCAACTGGATCAATGTTACTCTATGTGCACAAATATAATAAAACCAATTAATGAATTTTTACTCATGATTGTACATGTTTCCCAACATTGTTTTTTTTAGTAATACCTGAGTTGGGTATGACTGATCGATGAACTTGAACACTGAATCTGTAAAAGTGTGGAGTAATTCTATTGAAGTTTTCTTGATAATTGCATGAGGAGATGCTAATTTAGTGGGAGATTTCTGCAAGTCACGGATGAATGGCTGTTGACAGAAGTAAATTTAATGGTTAGTTATTGGTCTTGCTAATGGGTTAATGCTAGGTTGTGAAATCAAGAAAAAGGAAGAGAGATTAATTAGAACCTGGAAAGTTGATAAGAGTTGGTTCTTCATTTGTTCAAAGGTTGTGGCTGAAGATGGCCTTTGAGCACAACAATTTACCTGAATTGTTTTGATACTACAAGCAGCCATGGTTGATTGTTCTCGAGTTACTTGGGAATTCTTATTGATATTTATAGATCTCCTGTAGTTATCCAATGAATAGGTTAAAACAACTGGTCAAGTCATATCTAGAGGGGTTTTCACATGGCTAGTGATTTAAAGCTAGCCCAAAAAAACTTAGGAAAAAAAAAAAAACTGGATAAAAATATCGCTAAAAGTTAGCTCGATTTCTAACGAGCTGAGTTGCGCTAGCTCGGTTTACACAAGCCGAGCCAAGCTGGATTGGTTTTTTAAATTAAATGTCTGAGCCCGAGCCATAAATGACTTGCTCATTGTATATTATATTAAGAGCAACGATTTTAACTGTTGTCACCAAGAATTATGATTGTCGGATGTTGTTGATTTTACATCTTAGCCGTCATAATTAGGTTGATTCCTCCATTTGTGCAGCAGATTACCTCATTCGTACCGGTATATAGTGGTTGCAGCTTAGACTGCTTGCAACGCGCTTCTCGTCCAGTCGCTAGTAGCTTGCTCCATCTCAACTGGCACAGGCCCGCCTTGAGGGCTGCAATGGCAGAGGTAAGATTTGCTGGTTCTGCCCTTGACCAAAATCGTGCCGTTCTAATTTATTTATATTTTCTTTTTTTTTTATATGGAAAATTGAAATTAAATAATCCAAGTTATTGGGTATTGGCGGATAATAATCCGAGTTTCAATATTGGCCTACAATAATCCCAATTATTTGGGTCTTGGAATTCATTGGGCCGCCGTTAATTTTTCACTAACTCCGCTAGTACTTGCTGACGTGGCAGGTGATGTGGCATCATTTTTGCTGACGTGGCAGGTGATGTGGCATCATACTTGCTGACGTTGCATGTGCCACGTCAGCACACAACTAACGGAGTTAGTGAAAAATTAACGGCGGCCCAATGAATTCCAAGACCCAAATAATTGGGATTATTGTAAGCCAATATTGAAACTCGGATTATTATCCACCAATACCCAATAACTTGGATTATTTAATTCCAATTTTCCTTTTTTTAATCATACAACATAATATTAAATGAATAACATTTTGTGAATGATGGATTTTTTAGTGTTCGAACAACAAAATTTATTTGTAAAAAAAATAGGTAAAAAGCTAATGTGACATATTGATTGAGATTGCTTATGAAAAAGGACGTCTCTGAGCATTGTTAGTGATCTTACAGCTAACCACTAACTAATCTCTTTAATTAGCCTTTTATAACTACCACATACAATTACCCATTTAACATCATCTAATTTCCCACTCTCCCTTTATTCTCTCTCCCCAACAACCATCATCTTGTCTATGCTCTGAAAAAGTTCCAGAAGAAGAAAGCATTCGTCATTTTACTTCACAAGTGAAGTGCTCAAAATGTTTTTTGCATCTTTAAACCCCGCCATTTTCTATCTCCTAGCATTTTAGAGCTTTTTTAAGCTATTACTCCGGTGGTGGTTACCACCACTTCTAGCTGGGACCAAACCCCTTCAATGGTTACCCCAACAGTTTCCTCGCCTAACTCTAACCCAATCTTTGCTAGGGTCACACAAACAAGCTCCGGTGATATTACAACATTGGTTTCTCACCAGGAGTTGTTCCAGCTACCCATTCACATGCAACATCCTTCTTATGTTGCTCAAGCCACAAACGCCTACAACCCCACGATTTTACGATCTAAATCGGAAGTGCTGTCATTCTTTGAACAATGGCCGGAACGCCAGAGACATAACACCTACATTCGCGCAACAAACACCTCTATAGGGGCCACGACAGTCATCTAAGGCTCAAGTTTCATGTATCCTTGTTTCTCAACCATCGTTATTTCCCAATTTTATGACCACATTTGTTGTTTCATCGAGACTTGGTGCGGGGTGCATTCCGCGCTAAGGGAGGGTGAATGATTATTCCAAACCTTACCGCCCTGTTGCGCTAATCTCCCAATCATAATTTACCATGATTACTTAGGCATAATTCCCCACTAAACTTAAAATGTCTCATGTGGTTGGGAAATATGATGCTCTCAGTGACCCCAATGATCATTTTTATATCTTTATCACTGCGCGGGGGCCGGGGTGTGGAAATTTGGTCCATATCCGTTTGGTTTCATATGTTTAACACTGATAGGCGTATCACGTCTATGGTTTGACACGAAGGATGGTATTGAGTTTGTTGTGTATCTTAACAAGAAACGTGAACATACAATTTGTAGGGGAAAAAGTACTAGAAAAATATAAGGAAACAAAGACCCAATCTTGGCTAAAAGTTGTAACCAATTTGACTTTAAAATTTAAAATTAAATGAAATAATGTCTAGACTTTGACTGATGTCTTGACTTTGATTGATATCTTGACTTTGATGTCTCGAATAACCCCCTTTTTTTAAAAAACTGAGTAATGGGATCTTTGATGCTTAACTTGCCTAGACAGTCATTGAAGATTATTTCGTTAACTTCTACAGGTATTGTTCGATCATGTTGTCTTGGATTTTCTGAGATTTGAATAGCAGCATCGTTATCACACATAATCATACTGGTCTTTCTTTGGGAAAAACCAATTTGAGTTAAGAGCTTTAATAACCATAGTACTTTGACCACGCCTCATGCTTTTCCTTTGAACTCAGCTTTGGAGTTTGAAAATGCCACAACCTTTTGTTTCTTAGTTCTCCATGTTAGAAAATTTCCTCCAACTAGTGTGAAGTATCCATATGTTGACCTATTATTCACTTTATCTCGTGTCTAGTCAGTATCGGTACATGCTTGGATCTCTAAATATCCATTTGATTTAAACAAGACTCCATGAACGGTTGTTCCTTTGAGATATTTAATTATTCTTAAAAGAAATCATGTGGGTCACTTACAGTTGGTGAATGACTTACAACCCTAATGACATAAGCTATATTAGATTGAGTATGAACAAGATATATTAACTTTCCCACTATTCGTTGATATCTTCCTTTGTCTGCTAATTTTGAATCTTCAACCATGTGAAGTCCATAATTCACTGGCACGTATCAGACTATAATCGAGAACCTGCAAAATAGACATTTAAATTATAACCTAAAGTAATCTATCTAACACAGCAAATAGGAAAGCGAACCCATCAAACAACAATATTAGCAAGATGACCTAGGGTTAACATAAGGAGCTGTTGTAAACAGAAAACGAAATTGAACTCGAAAACGAAAGGAATCAACAATCGTTTATTCAAACAATCAAGAAACAAATATCAATTTGAGTACAAAGAAACGAATAGGAACAACTCTCCTAAACGACTCGCTAATCCAGCTTATAAACCCACCTAACGGCTATTAACAACTCATATTACAAGTTGACACATTGACCCCTCCAACTATCAGAAAAGTTAACCGCATACCCAAACTGTTATTACAGTGTAAAAGAATTACACAATTAGTCCTTCAGTTATTGCCAACCTGTCAACCAGACACATAAACTTCTTAACCAGTAATTAATGTTAAATTTGAGCTTCATATCCAACATTCTCCACCTTGAACTCAAATTACAGGCGTTACAGGAAAAACTTATGACCATATCCATGACACTCCACCATTAGCAATGAGCAACAGTGACTCCACAGAGTTTGAATACTCTATTGTGATGAAGCATCAATCACAATGATCACAAGAAAACCTTTCTACCCAATATCAACTGATTCAATACAGAAATCAAACTTTCTTCCAGGCAAAACCTTTGTTAGCATATCTGCTGGATTCCAATCTGTGTGTATCTTCTCAACACTAACTTCTTTTGAATTAACAATATCTCTAACAAAATGCCACTTCACAAGAACATGTTTAGTCTTATCATGAAAGACACTATTCTTGGATAAATGCACAGCACTTTGGCTGTCACAAAACACCACAGTCTTGGTCAACTGAACACCCAGCTCTGCAACAAACCTACTCAGCCATAATGCTTCCTTCACACCTTCAGTTAAAGCAATATACTCAGCTTCTGTTGTACTTAATGCAACAACTGGCTGAAGTTGAGCTTTCCAACTTACCAAACTTCCTGCAACCTTGAACAGGTACCCTGTAATAGACCTTCCCCTATCCAAGTCTTTAGCAAAATCAGAATCCACATACCCCAATACCAGATCTATACCTTCAGTTTTAGCTCCAAAAATCAAACCATGACTCCTGGTTCCTGATAGATATCTCAATATCCACTTCACAGCTTCCCAGTGAAGTTTTCCTGGCCTAGAGATATACCTGCTAACCAAACTAACAGAATAGCCTAAATCTGGCCTAGTACAAACCATGAGGTACATCAAACTGCCAACAGCATTAGCATATGGAACTTTCTCCATATACCTAATTTCACTATCACTCTTAGCAGAGTTATCAGCAGACAGTTTGAACTGTGGCCCTAAAGGTGTTTTCACAACCTTACAATCATTCATCCTATAGTTAGACAATACTTTCCTGATGTAATTAGACTGAGAAAGCTTAATCACCCTTCTCTCTCTATCCCTACTAATCTCCATTCCAAGTATCTTCTTAGCCTTTCCTAGCTCCTTCATTTCAAATTCCATCATTAACAATCTTTTAGTATCATTAATGACACTTTGATCCCTACATGCAATTAACATGTCATCTACATAAAGAAGTAAGAAAACTAAGCAGTCACTTCCATAGTCCCTATAATAGACACAACTATCATAAGAACTCCTGTTGAAACCTTTAGACACCACATAATCATCAAACCTTTTATACCATTGCCTAGGTGATTGCTTCAACCCATACAATGACCTCTGAAGCAAGCAAACCTTATCTTCTTACCCTTTAACTTCAAACCCTTCAGGTTGATTCATGTATATGGTTTCCTCTAAGTTGCCATGGAGAAAAGCAGTTTTCACATCTAATTGTTCTAACTCTAAATCATATAATGCAGTCAAAGCAAGAATCACCCTAATAGAAGTATGCTTAACAACTGGTGAATAAATTTCATTAAAGTCAATACCAGGTTTTTGAGTAAACCCCTTAGCCACAAGCCTAGCCTTGTATCTAGGTGGATCATCTTCATTAAGACCCTCCTTTAACTTGTATAGCCACCTACATGCAACAGGTTTCTGTCCTATAGGCCTATTCACCAAAGTCCAAGTCTTATTCTTGCTTAAAGAATCCATCTCTTCTCTCATAGCCACTTGCCACCTATCACTGTCAACTGAAGTCACAGCTTCTCTATATGAAATAGGTTCAAACAAACTCTCCTCCTCTGCAGCAGCAAATGCCACTGCAGTCAAATCCTCATCATCCCTATATCTGATAGGTTTAACAATGATTCTTCTGGTCCTATCCTGAGCAATTGAAGATGGCTGCAAATTAGACTGGTTATATTCATCTCTTAGCTGTCCTCCAGACTCACCTAAAGGCTCCACCTCAGGCTCACAACCATCAACCTCTTTTTCAGAACTACTATGCCTTCTAATAGGATCATGACTAAGTTCTATCTGTGTTTTTCCTAACACATCCTTATACATCATATCCTCTTTAAAGATGACATTTCTGCTCACCAGAACCTTAGGACTTCCATCTTCAATTCTCCATACTCTAAAACCTTTCACTCCAACAGGATAACCAAGAAATATGCACTTATAAGCTCTAGGTTCTAACTTGCCTTGGCTAACATGAGCATAGCACAAGGACCCAAAAATTCTAAGTTCACTATATCCTGGTTTATCTCCTGACCACATTTCCATAGGAGTCCTATTTCTTATGGCTCTAGAAGGTGATCTATTGATCAAATAAGTAGCTGTACTTGCTGCTTCTGCCCAAAACCTTTTTGGCATACCAGCAGCATTCAGCATACACCTTACTTTCTCAAGGATTGTTCTATTCATCCTCTCAGCAAGTCCATTCTGCTGAGGGGTTCCTGGTATGGTTAAATGCCTAGCTATACCATTTGTTTTACAAAACTCATTAAACTCATGGTTACAATACTCCAAACCATTATCAGTTCTCAGCTTCTTAACCCTCCTACCAGTTTGATTTTCTACTAAAATCTTCCAATCCTTGAATGTCTTAAAGGCATCATTCTTATGTTTAAGCACATACAACCACACTCTTCTTGAATGATCATCTATGAGTGTCATGAAGTATCTAGCACCACCTAAGGATTCTGTCCTAGCTGGTCCCCATAGGTCAGAATGTATATAATCTAAGATCCCTGTTGTGACATGTTTACCAGTATTAAACTTAACCCTTTTATGTTTTCCCATTATACAATGCTCACAGAATGATATGTCACAACTATCTATATCCCCTATTAATTCTTGCCTATGCAATTCAGACAGACCTTGGCTACTAATATGGCCTAATCTCTTATGCCACAGTAATGCAAGTTTACTACCTTCTTCTGTCACCATAGAAGCAGTATCAACCTCAACACTACCATCTAACAAGTATATATTGTTATGTTTCCTAGTACCTGTTAGAACAACCATTGACCCCCTAACCACCTTAGCCTTACCATCTTTAAGACTAACAGCATAACCACTTTTCTCTAAAGTACCTAAAGATAGCAGGTTTCTCTTAAGGCCAGGAACATACCTCACTTCTTGAAGCTGCAATGAACATCCATTCTGCAATTTTAATGTAACAGTGCCAATTCCTGACACCTTACATGGCCTGTGATCTCCCAGTTTAACTGTACCAAGATCCTCCACCTTCAATTTGTGAAAATATTCCTTATTGGGAGTCATGTGATAAGAGCAACCACTATCCATCACCCAACCATCACTCAAAGTGTCTTTATACACCATTAGCACATCAGAGCTTTCATATCCCTCAGATATATCATCTTGTTCATTATGAGAAGAACTGTTCTTCTGACTTGAACCCTTGTAACTACCTTTCTTCTTTTTCCATTCTGGACATTCCCTTTTTAGATGCTTCTCTGATCCACATACAAAGCATTTTAAGACTTTATGATTTCTTGATTTAGATCTTGAGTTACCCTTTTTCTTGAACCCTCTTTGATCCTCTCTTCCTCTTACCATCAAGCCTTCACTGCCTTCTTCTTTTGGATCAATTTTCCTCTTTAATTCTCTTGAATTAAGAGCAGCCATAACATCTTCCATAGACAATTCCTCTCTACCATACATTAATGTCTCAACAAAGTGATCATATGAACTTGGTAGAGAAGTCAGAAACAAAATTGCCTGATCTTCATCCTCTATTTTGATCTCAATGTTCTCAAGACCAATAATGAGTTTATTAAACTCATCTGAATGTTCATCTAAGGTCTTACCTGATTCCATTGAAAAAGTATAGAGTTTCTTCTTTAGATACAGTCGATTTGCCAAACTTTTTGTCATATACAGGGATTCCAGTTTTAACCAAATTGCAGCCGCTGTTTCCTCTCTTGATACCTCCCGCAAGACTTTATCACCCAGACTAAGAAGAATAGCACTATGTGCCTTTGCAAGCATTTCGAACCAATCATCGTCCTCGATTCCATCAGGTCTCTCAGATAATGCATCTGCTAACCCTTGATACACCAACAGTGCTCGCATCTTCACTCTCCAAAGCCCAAAGTCGTTCTTGCCATCGAATTTCTCTATTGTGAATTTCGATCCTGTCATCGCAACGATCAAATGCGGAACAATCAAATTGCGATCTCCATCCGAGCCCTAACGAGGCTCTGATACCAATTGTTGTAAACAGAAAACGAAATTGAACTCGAAAACGAAAGGAATCAACAATCGTTTATTCAAACAATCAAGAAACAAATATCAATTTGAGTACAAAGAAACGAATAGGAACAACTCTCCTAAACGACTCGCTAATCCAGCTTATAAACCCACCTAACGGCTATTAACAACTCATATTACAAGTTGACACATTGACCCCTCCAACTATCAGAAAAGTTAACCGCATACCCAAACTGTTATTACAGTGTAAAAGAATTACACAATTAGTCCTTCAGTTATTGCCAACCTGTCAACCAGACACATAAACTTCTTAACCAGTAATTAATGTTAAATTTGAGCTTCATATCCAACAGGAGCAGTAGAGATATCATACTAAGATTAGTAACTCTATCTAGTTAACTGTCACTTCATCTAGACGAAATGAAATAGAATGAACAAATAGAAATGAGAAAGAATAAAATCTAATACTTGCTACACCAAATAGCATAACTACACATGTCTGAACTGATATGACCTTATAACTATTCTAACAGAAAAAAGGCCTCGCTAGAGTATACCTTAATCAAGCAAATTTTCAATCATGGAATACCCCCAACGATAGCGAGATTATTTTCAAAAGATCTTATGAAGAACCAACAACAACTTTCATAATGCCGCTATGGGTTATCTGTGCGAAAATCAAAAATTAAATCTAGTCACGGGTCTTTATGTGGAAACGAACCGTACACTTAGTCTTTTACCATGATATTCGATAATAAAAACGACAATGCAGTAGGATTAAAACACAGAAAGATTAAATATGGAAAGTTAAAGGTGGATTGGGTGAGAAAATCCAAATTTTAATGATAAAAAGAAAATGAAATATGAAATCAAGTGAATCATACCTTCAAAGTATGAATTTGGTGATGAATGAATAATGTATGGATGAAACGCACCGAGATTGCTAAAACTGCCCCAGGAAGTCGAATTTCGCTCAAGGGTTTCGTAAGTTTCCGTCTGCAAGACTATGTATTTAACTGATCTAGAGTCTGTAATGAGTCGTTGGTGAAACGAGTCATCTTCCAGAAGCAGCATCATTGGCCATTACGGAGTAACAAGCCGTTACGCAGTCTGAATTCAAAATTTGAGCAAATGCGTCTCACTTGCAATTTTAAGCAATTTGAACAATCTAATGCGCTGGAATGAAGAGCAAAGGTAAGTTCAATTGCCCAAGGGTTAATCGAAGCAATAATTCAAAAAGATGACACAAAAATAGCTCAAAAGAAAAGGAAATGAAAACGAACGATTAGGTTGCCTCCCAAGTAGCGCTAAGTTTATATGGGTCTTCAGCCAGACCTTACCTTACGTTTTTGTAGGGAAAGGAGTGGTTCCTTCCTCCATATCCGAAGGTTCGATCTTAGGATTCTTAGTGCCAAAGTGTGATTTGTGAGAGCTAGAAAAACCTCATTATAATTACCACCGATGTTCCTTTTGGTAGTTGTGGCCCTTGCCGGTCATTCTTTTTGTGATTTTGGTTGCTTAGACCATTATGACAAGGGTTTTTGTTTATGGGTTTGGTGTTGGACGTTGACTCCTTATTTAGAATATTGGCTATTTGGATGGTAGTTTTGTCATGGGTTACAACAGACCTACCGTTTAAATCGACATGAAAACTTGCCGGTAGGGTAAGTGATGAGCAGATCGTTCCTAAGATCAAGAACACTTATCTGATACCATGTTATCGATTGGTAATCAGAGTTAGAGATGTATTGAAATGGACGATTGTATTGAGTTTTTTTGTGTATCTTCACAAGGAACATGAACATACAGGATACAAAGACCACGTCTTGGCTAAAATTAAGATGTAACTGATTTAACCCAAATTTGAAATTAAGGGAAATGATGCATTGACTTTGAGTGATGTCTTGAATAACTCTTTTATCTTTTAACACATTTTCCATATTATGCATAATATAATACCAGTGGGGTGTATTGCTATGTGGTGGAAACACAACACACTAATACGCACATATGTAAATGTTCCAACAATTAGTTGGTGAAGTGTCATATTGAGATAAGGTTTTAATGAAAGTTTATAATTAATTATATAAAATAAAAATATGATTTTCAAATTTTAGTTAAACATTGTTAATTAATTACATTTCTAAATAAATTTCATAATTAATTACTTATTCAGTTACTTTTTTATTTAGTAACATAATGGACAAAGATAATTTTGCCCCTTAAACTCTTAGTTTTTAAAGTAAATAACAAGTTTGTCCTTCTTAAACGTATTACAACTAGATGGACGATAGCGTGCGTTGCGGCACGAGTGTCCATTTTGTACCCACGCATTGTCGTGGGGATAACGTAGATATACAAAACAGTTACATTGTTAAAATGCAACATAAAAAATAAAATACAAAAAGAAAACACAACCACGTTACAATTAGAAGCACAACTAAATGTAACACTATAAAAATTTAGATACGCAAAACAACAGTGTGAAACTAAAATTAAAACCAATAAAACCCTTTTAAAATGATTTAAAAAGAATTAAACAAAATATAAAAAAATAAAATAAAAACTAATAGCGTTTGCCACTTGAATCACATAAAATTAAATTTCAAAGGCAGATGTGTAAAACGAAAACTAAAAACAAAAAAAAATTAAAATAAGATAAATAAAATATGCATTATTGATAGTACATGGTACAATTTATTAGTACAACTCATGATGTGTTTTAATGGATGGTATTATGTGCTTCAAAGTTGTATAGTATACTTCATGAATTATACATTTTACCTTTACTTGTAAAATTAGTATAGAGTATTAATAGTATGAGTGCGATTATAATAAGAAGTATGATAATTCTAAGAAGGCTAATTAAGAAAGATTTGAGGCCATTAGATTATTTAATTAATGTTTAAGATTAAATTGATGGAGAAAAAGAATGATGGAAGGACATGTTAGTCTTAGTCGTTTTTGTTGACTTTTTATCTAGTTCCCCCATTTTTTAAAAACCTTCATAACTCTTATATACGATATTATTTTTCTAAAAAAATTACACAATAAAAATGAGCGTTTTTTTATCTTAAATACAGGTACAATGTTGCTATAAAAAAATTAAAAGAATTACTATTTCGATTTTCTAATGTGTCATTATGTCATTTTTAAAAACCTTCATAACTCTTACAAACGACATTATTTTTGTGGAAAATTACACCATAAAAACGAGCGCTTTTAATTTTTAATACGGATACAGTGTTGTTATATATAAAATTTAAAAAAATTACTCTTTTGATTTCCTAATGTATCATTTCGTCATTGCGCTATTGTGTCATTGTATCTAATACTTGTCATTGTGTCTGATACTCGTCATTGTGTCTTTATGTTGTTATTGTGATAAATTTATCTAATATATAAAAAACAATAACAAAATAACATGAAAAATGAGTTAAAACATAAAACACAATGATAAATACATATTACACAATGACCTGAAATATAAGACACAATGATCTGAAAGTAAGACACAATGACGAGTATTAAACACAATGATTTGAACATAAGACATAATGATATGAAGGTAAGACACAATGTGTCTTTTTATTATATATAAAAAAGACAAATAGCCAACAGAAAGACACAAATCACAAGTAAAAAGACACAATGACGAGTATTAGACATAATGACACAATAACGCAATGATGTACTACAAAATCGAAAGAGTAATCTTTTATTTTATATATAGCAACATTGTACGCGTTTTAAAGATAAAGAACGTTCGTTTTTATGGTGTTTTAAAAAAATACCGTATGTAAAAGTTATAAAAATTTTAAAAAATGAAGGAATTTGATAAAAAGTCAACAAACCTGACTAAGACTAAAATACTCATTTTTTAAAAATAATAAAAAAACATGTGTCTAGACGTTCTTAGCTTTCTTAAAAACTAAAACTTTTTATTTAAACCTTTCTTTCTCTATATCGTAGTATAGATAATGGGTTCACCAATATGGATATCTCATTTCCTTTACACATCTATGCTTACGATGATCAGATTCATCATAAAGGCACGATAAATCCGACAAAGATGATCGAGCCTCGAGGAGGTTAAGGCTTTGTATTTCATTTAGTCTTTTTTTTTCAAATGAAAAAGTAAAACTACATTGTTTTGCATAAACATAACGTTAGCTAGTAAGAAGACTCACATGTTATGGGTTCTAAATTATTCTTTCAACAATTGTAGAGTTTCGGGGCTTTTTATAAATTTTCGGAAATCTTCTATCTTCGGGATTGGGGTTTCTTTTGAAGAATCCTTTCAGACGGCGAAAATCTTCTTATCATGGTCTTCCTATTGGTAAAAAGATGTCATGTGTTGCAAATTGGGACACTATTTTTGATAAATTTAATAAACGTCTCAACAAATGGAAAATAAATTTCTTATCCATAGGATGAAGGGCCACTCTTGTTACTTCGGTTTTGGGGTCGTTAGGATCATATTTTTTCTCTATGTTCCCGTTCCCTATAAAAGTGATTAAAATGTTGGAAATGATTCGTTCAAGATTCTTTTGGGGCTTTAATGGTAATGATCGAAAATATCCTTGGATCAAATGGGATCAAGTCATCGCCAAAAAGTAGCATGGTGGGCTCGGTCTTGGAAGTCTCTACGCTATGAATATGGCTCTATTATATAAATGGCATTGGAGATATGTTAATTGCAGTGAGGCTTTGTGGGCTTGGATAATTAGAGCAATTCACGGTAACAGCTTGGGAGACTCTCATGGAGGTCATTTTTCTAGTACTTGGACTCAGATCATTAAAGCTTGTGATTCGTGTCATAACACGAACCTCCTTCCTGATAATGTGATTAGAAAAAAGGACGGTTTTGGTAATGATACGAGATTCTCAAAAGATATTTGAATTGATGATCGTCCTTTATTAGTTCGTTTTCCTCGTCTCTTTGCCCTTACTCTTAACAAAGATGGTCTAGTGTGTGATTTTAGGGATGGGGATGGATGGACATGGTCTTGGCGGAGAGGCATCCGTGGTGGAGCGGAATCGGATCAATTTGACACGTTCATGGAGCAAATTTTGAAAGTTTCTCTAAATAATGGCAGTGACGCATGGTCATGGAGCTTGGAAGGCGAAACGGAATATTCAGTCAAATCGGTTAGGAGCTACATCGATAGTATTCATCTTCCGGTGGGTGACTTGAAACTCGTTGGTTAATGTACGTCCCGAAAAAGGTCAAGATTGTGGTGTCGAGAATTTTTCTTGACCGTATGCCCACGAGATTTAATCTATCTAAACGTGGGATGCAGCTTGATTCTATTATGTGCCCCATTTGTAATAACCATCCGGAAACTGTTAACCATGTGTTCAGATATTGTAATCTTTTTGCCAAAATTATGGCTCGTATTAAGGCTTGTGTTCAGATATTGTAATCTTTTTGCCAAAATTCTCCGGCTACTCCTCACGCTTTGTTCAAGGATATCGAAGACTTCAAAGGATCAAGATTGAAGAAAGATGTGATACAAACAATTATCTATACTTCTTGGTGACTCATTTGGAAGACTCGTAACACGATCATTTTCCAACCTAGCAAAAATTGGAACGGTAGTTTATTTGATTCTATTGTTATGTATTCATTTTTATAGTTTTCCTCTAGAAACTGTAAGGTCGTGATTCCTTGGATTGATTGGATGATAAATCCGTTGCTCTCTTTATAATTTTGCTTTAATTTAGAGCTTGTTTTAATATAATTTTACTGTCGTTCCAAATAAAAAAAAAACATTTTTATGTTATATATATTTCATTATTTAAGTGTCAAACACATGGGTCGTAAATCTAGTTCCTAATTATATGTGACAAAACACTGTTTACACCTAAGATTCTTTTGATTCTTTATTCCATTAAGTGTACCTATATATATTAATAAAACCATCAGCATTCAAACAAAATAGTTTTATTGTTAAATCAGATTATGTAATTTATATGTTAAGAATTTGTAATACATGTTTTACACAAAAGGCCAATGAATTGTACTCTTAATGTAAAAACAAAATTTAAACTTGTCTCATGTGAATTTGCAAAGCAAGTCCACCAAACTATTCTACAAGTTGATGGTATATTACAATAATTAATCTTCACTTTCGTCATTTTCAATAATTAAGCTTGTGAAAAGACATCATACGAAGCTGCCAACCAACCAACCAGAAGCACTAAGACCTATCTCACACAAGAAACAAAAATGGCATCGTTTTATTTTTAACTTTGAGATGCGTTTCTTGACTTTTAAAAGTGTTGTATATTAATGTGTATTTTAACTAGATGTCACCAGAGTGTTAGTTTGGATTGTCATAAATTTTTAACTGTTTCTAGGGCTTGATGCCCGTGATTAGGATTCTGAAAATGCTTTTTCACATATTGGTTCATGGTTCATAAAAGGCTTTTATGGGTTTTTATGGGTTTTTATGGCTGGTGTTAATGGTCAACGTCGGTGGTTGATGTCTATATAGGGTGAGGTTTATTGTAGACATTTTTACATGTGAATAACTTTCTTTTTTCACATGTGGAATTTTCTAGACAATTAGAAAAAAGAAGAAAAAAACAAAAAAGAAATTAATCACAACCACTATATATCAAGAGATCTCTGGATCTAATGGTAAACAAAATGTCTACAATGAACTTTTCACCATCAGATCTCTTGATCTAATAATTGTG
This sequence comes from Deinandra increscens subsp. villosa, assembly GCA_039602395.1. Lineage (NCBI taxonomy): Eukaryota > Viridiplantae > Streptophyta > Magnoliopsida > Asterales > Asteraceae > Deinandra > Deinandra increscens. Next base: position 6,209,364 of record JBCNJP010000003.1, read on the forward strand.
ATTAATTTCTCTTTTCCTTTTTTTTCTTCTCATTATTCAGAAAATTTCACATGTGAAAAGAAAACTATTTCACATGCGAAAGTGACTATAATAAACTTCACACACTCTCACACACACACACACACACACATATATATATATAGGGAGAGGATCATTTGAGAACCAATTGGGTTTGAGAACTAAAAAGAACTAATCTCAGCCACTAGTTTATATATATGGAAAACCTCCCCATGAATTATAGTGGTCCCCACCTGAAATTAGTGGTGGAGATTTAGTTCTCAAAAGTTTTCAAAATAAAAAGTTCTCATTTGAACCTAACCCTATATATATATATATATATATATATATATATATATATATATATATATATATATGCATGGGTATTCTGAAAACTCACTTGAGCTGTGAAAACTTTTAAAACCTTGTTTTTACATATGTAGTTCGAAAATTTACATATGTCAATTTTTTTATCTTTTGGATGGATTCTACATTCATTTTTATTAGTTTTTTGTGAAAAGAAAACAAAAAAACGCCGTGTGGATTTTTTATAATTTCCAATTTACATATGTAAATTGCTGTGGTTTACATATGTAAATTGTTGTGGTTTACATATGTAAATTTTTGTGACTTACATATGTATTTCCCGAGAGCGGGAATTTTTTATTCTATTGGAATTTTTAAAATAAAAAAAAAACTAACCGTTGGATCATCATCATTTTTTAGATACATGTAAAACTTCTAATAATTTTTTTGTATTTTTTTCTAAAAGGACATAAGGCTTAGGATCATGAAAACACATATATATTGCGAAAACGCGAAAACACATCTCCCTATTTTAATAAATGATTACAAATGTTGACACATGTCAACACTATATTCAGTCTCACAAAAGTTTTCGCTTCCAAATCTACTCCCTAATTAATTCTTTTTTATTGGAAATTATATTCTATTTTATAATTAATCATATATATTTGATTTATTTATATTATGAAACTATGACGACCATATATTAATTTTCATCTTATTTTTATTTAAAATTATTTTTTATAAACTATTATTATTTTTATTTTAATAATATATAAAAACCCCTTATAAAATACCAATAAAAACTTATTTAGGGTGTTTTCAAATATAAATGAGCAAATCATATTTAATATTTTAATAATTGAATACCTAATATTATTTTACAGATTCAATCAACATTATTGATGATACTTTTTATAAAGAAATTCACAAACGATAAAAATCATGTTCTTAAGATCCAATATTAAATATTTTTCTACCATATCAAATGATCAATGTTCATCCAATTTGAGAAATTTTAAACATGATGACTAATTCAATTGTAAGTTTCTTAATGTATACCAAAATAATATTTTTTATTGATATAACATTATAATATTGATTATAATTTAGATTTTATATGTGTTCATTATAATCTTGATCAAATTTTATATTCACCTAGCTTTCTATAAAGACTTAAACTCTCAAGTTTGTTAAATCATAAATTAATGTTAGTTGTTATTCTGGGTCAGATTATTTTTTTTTAGCAATGATTTTTGTATGGTTGCATTTTTCAAATATACAAGTAGAGACATGAGCTCTAAATATTGTTGGTGAAGTCACCACTACCATATTATAAATTATGACTTTAACTCTTTATTTATTGTGATGTAATAGGTTATTCCGGTAATAAGAAGAGTATGCAATTATCAATTATATATATTTTTAATAATTCAACCCGTATAACATACGGGTTCTATCCTAGTTAAAACCTATATAACTTCTTCATACGTTAATATTTTTAAAAAAAAAAATCACCAAAAGTCTTAAAATTATGTTATCTTTAATTCTAGAAAAAAAATTAAAAAAATTATGTTTATTTTTTTTTTGTGATGCACATGTGATAAATCGAATACCGGAATCGCGTAAGAACTTAAAATCTTTTTAAGCAAATCGTTTAACATAAAATTTTCCAGTTCATTAAACCAAAATTTGATTCGCACAAAAATTCCAGATTTGAGTCGGTTTTATAAACGGGTCGGAAACGGGTATTACACTACAATACTCAAACGCTGGAACAATATCTTGACAAAGTATGAGAATCGATCTCTATTCGTGGGAAATTGTTTAAAATTTTGGACTAAAATAGTTATTTTATTTATAATTATTTTTTATAGCTTGTTTGCGTATCCTATGTGAGAGGAGTACAATGTACTAAACGGTGTCCCAAACTGAGCTAAGATGAATGAGATATCGATGCTTAGAGTTGTCTTGTGGTTTAAGCTTAAATAGTTTAGTTGAGTTTATCCCACATTGAAAGACACATAAACCTTGAAGTGGTTAATAAGAAAGTGTCTTTTGGGAATTGTATTCCCATATAACCAGACACACCCAGTGGGTGCGCCAAGGGGTGCAAAACACCCCCCAACTCGCACTCGCACACACACGTGCGCGTGGCGTGGGTGTTGAGTGATTGTCGCCTTAGTAATCTTTTGGTTGATCCGGATCAGTTCCTTCGGACTCAGGTCTCGCATGGTTCTTCCGGAATAGTTGTTCAGTACTCGCGGTTATTCTTGAACATCTTGATCCTTGAAACCCTGATCGGTTTTGAATAAGTTACTCAGACGTTACTTAACTCAATTGACTAGGAGTTACTGATCAATTTCAAATGTCTTAACTAAGGAGTTAATTCATTGACTGATCAGTTAATAAGTGCCCCCATCCCTATAAATAGAAAGATATGAGTCTGGTTGAGACACAGAAAACACAACAAAACTAGCTTCTAGAGCAGAAGAATTTCTAGCGTTCTCTCAGCTTCGTGCTATCATCTTATGTATTGTTCCGGGTGCTAGGTTGACTCCGATAGTACATACTTCTCCAGCTGTTGTACCCTGGGAGACGGACGTGTTCACCTGGGTTGCCCGAAACATGTTTTAAGGGACCTCTATTGAACAGAAAGCCTCAGCCGACCTCCTTTTTTTGTTTGGTAATTTTATTTTGCACTGTGATTTTCTTTTAATTTTGTTTGAATGTAATATGTTCCATGTAATATTTTAATTCTGATTTTGTAATTCGTATTATTTTAATTTCTGTGAACAATGTTCCTACATTTGGTTGCAGTCAATTCTCTTTCTTCCTTCTTGATCTTGGTGTGGTTTGTCTTGATGTCCTTATCTAGTGTCTCAAAAAATTCGCACAAGCGTTCCTTTTCCCTTTTCATCTCCACTAAATTTACTTGAATCAAACTCTTCAACAATCTTTTGTTTCCCTTTAATGTTCTTCACAAACTCAAGTGATATGGCATTCGTCTCCCTCGAATAGCACTTTGTACCCTTGCTTAATCAAATGTTTAAGACTCAAAATATTCCGTGTGAGGGCTGGAACATATTGTGTACAAGAAATCAATTTTGTACTCCCTAGAAACTTATTTCCGATTTTCCAACCCCACGTATGAACATAGTATCGCTTTCATAGGCCCTTAATTCGACACCAAATGATTTTTTGAATAAATTGAATATCTTTCTATTTGGTGTTATATGATTTTCAAAATTGGAATTCACATACCAGATTCCCAGGTTTTGAATTGAGTACCCAAAATGATGTAATCTTTTCTTTCTGAATTCGCATCTTTGATTATTAGATTGAAATTCTTGGCCCTCCATGAAACTTTCATGGCTCTTAAGTTTGGATGAATTGGGGAAAATACAAAAGGGGGTCGGTTTGTGGTTTGTTCGACTGGAATTCGCTTAATAAAACAAAATATTATAGCCTACGCTCTGATACCAAATGTGAGATTAGAATCAAGATTCATATAGAATATCTTGTTGTGTTTGGATTGATAGAACAAATGAAGAAGACGGATTGAGGGAAAGTTGCAGGTGCTGGTGGAAAAACAGTTAGGGAGGAAACCAAATTTGAACAGAGATTAGATATTAACACACAAACTTTCACACTTTATTTATGTACAAGATGCAATCCTTATATACATTGAATCGGTGCTTGCATCCAATCACACCGGTTCACGCCAAATTAACTAACTTATAATCAAACTTATGATAGTAGTAGTTAATATACATATAACCAAAGTTTAATACATAATTTAACTTTCCAACGGATCTTAACTACTACATGTAGAATATATATGACATACTTGGAGCTTGTGATGCAATGGCATCATGTATCTAACAACCTTATATTACAAAATTATTGGCATGAAAAATCCATGAAAACCATAAGGCACTCGACTTGACAATGTGATAATCGCAATAGGCTCACTTGTAAAATTCTTTGCATCCACTATAATAACCTATGAAACCCAATTTTAGAATATTCATGATCAGTCAATGATCTTTCAGATTTGGAGATATAGGTATTAAACTAGTTAGTATAAACATACCTGAGATATATTTATTTCTTCATCATGTACGAACGTGATCACCCAGCCATCATCTTCTTTTGTACCTCCTGGTTTTGCAACAAATATGGCACCTGTGCAGAATGTGTTTTTCGGGAATTGATGGTTCTCCATTTTCACATAATCTTGTTGTTCCGTGTCTCCCATATATAGCTTCACAAGTCCACCATATTTAGCCATGCCTGAAACGGAGCTAGCATCCAAATCAACCATTTGCGCATACCCATATTTGTTTTTTAATCCTGTAAAGTTTTCATTGATCATTGGAAAATCCATTGAATGTGATTTTCCTGTGAGGAATCTTTCTTTCACTTCTCCGGTATTCATGTTTAACCTCCATTCATATGCTTGTGTGAACAACAATTCATCTGAGTTGCAGTTTGTATCAGACTCGTGCTTGAAACGGCTTGAAAACCACTCGTACTTGTTCAATCCGTGATCAGGCCCTGGGAAAATCGAGATTCTTGATCTACATGCCCACAAAACTACCTGTTTATGTTGCGATAATTTAATTAAATGCACATTTAGCTTGTAAATTAATAAAGAATAAAAATTGATTATTACTAACTTCATTGTCATCCTCATAGGTATTGATGATATGAAAAACAGAACATGGTTCCACTTCGAACCACCTAACGCTATCTGCATTACCACAACGTGGCATCACTCCGATCCTAGCGTATCCCTCTTTAACGTATTTGATCAATCTGTAAGTTGCAAGGAAATCTACATCTATATCAAGATATTAAAATAAACATATCTTACAATGAAGGAAACAGAAAAGATTCTTACGGGCCTCCATTTGCGAGTCTTTTTAAGTCAATGGTTAATGGGAAATCAAGTATAACATTGTATCTGCAACAAAAGTTGTAATCAGGAACTTTGTAGTTGATAGAACACAAGTTTGAAATCTCCATAAGCTTTACATCAAGAACAAAATATAAGTTGCATTCATATCATCACCATCTATTCTTGTTTCTAGATTAAAGAATATATATATGTATACGAAACATCACATCCTAAAACCTAAGCGACAATGATATAAATTTAGATAATGCCCAATTTTCTAGTAGTAACGTTAATCCTAATTAACTATTCTTGAACCTTACCTCATTGTAACACCAATATCATGGCTAAGGGTACACCTTTCGAATTTTAAATCCTCTTTGTGAACTAGTTTGCTTCCGTCTTCTGCAATATAAACATAATAAAACCATAGAAACAAATATAAAATAAACACATAAACTAGAGTTTTTTCAAACTGAAGTTTAACTTTACCTCAAACTGAAGTTGAACTTTACCTCTGTTAGAGACATATATACACATTAAAATCACAAAAACAAATATGAAAATGAATTTGAACTTCATCTCTGTTTGAGACATAAAACATCCTAAATTCACTCATCGGTAACTGAAAAGAATGAATTCAGTACCTGAAATGATTCCTAGCTCAAAGAAAGGTTTCACTGCATTTACTCCCATTATTACAAGCTCTCTAGAACCTGGTGCTTTCTATAGAAAAACAAAATTGTGCAGCTTAAGCCATCATAAGTGATAACCATGATTTAACTGCTAAATTTGGGTCTTGTTAACTCTCACCTTTGGGTGTGCACTAAATGACCTATTCCAAGATCCATTGACATCCCAGTTTCCTAGTGTGTCGAGTGTTCGAATGTTGATCTCTTGAGGCAAATCGTTCTCAGCAACTGAGTAAAACTTGCCCGCATGCTCAAAAACAGTAGTATTGCTATATACTTTGTTGACTGTCCCATATCTCAACTGGATATATATCAAAATATTATCTTTACAAAGATATTAGATCTAGATAGTGCTATGAGGTTGATTAAGAGTTAACTACGCCAAGATGCAACACAGTTTCACTTTTCTTTATCTAACATTTACCATTGTACGTCATGAGGAGCTGACCCATGAGCTGGCAAACTCTTACATAGATCAGCTACACAAAGATAAAAGGGAAGAAACGTCTCGACGAGCTGGACATGTGGCGGTTTGGCCAAGCTCTTGGATACGATTTCCTTCGAGAAGGGGTCCAATTTCGCTACCTAGTCAAAGTTTTTCCCCAATTTTTGTAATTCTAATCCCTTTCCTTTTTTAACCAAAAATGTGTAATATTTGATTGAATATATTTACACGTTGATTGTCAATTTCAATGATTTGCTAATACATATAGTTATATCATATTATGAACATAGTTTATAGTATATTGTAACACCCGTGTCCGACCCATTCACAAAACCCGACTCAAATTTGAACTTGTCACACAAATCGGAGTTTTTATTTAAAAATTAACGGAAGAATTTATCTAAATTAAACAATTAAATTATATTCGGGATACTTGATAATTATTTTTGAAAGCAAAATAATGAATTTGAAAAGTTTTAGGTTAAACGATTTGATTTTGTGCTTTTACGCGATTTCGGTATTCGATTTATCGTTTACCGGGAATCTCGGGGTTTTTATCTCAAAATATATCTTTTAAAATATCCTACAATCATTTTATAACCTTAAAAAAATCAATTGGATAAATTTTAGAGCAATTTTATTAATTAAAACACAATTAAATGAATTTATCGTTTTTCGTACAAAACCGGTATTAACCGGGAGTCACGTAAAATTCAAAAAAATCATATTTTTATGTTCCATCATGTTTTATAAGGCTATTGTGAATTGCTCGTAAATTTTTAGAGGCTAACGAGTTGAACCAGGTAGCAAACGATTATAGAATAAAATATATAAATAAATAAATAAAGAAAGAAACAAAGAAAAGGAGGAAGAAAAATAAAAATAAAAAAATGCTGGCCCCAAGTTTCGAACTAGGGACCTCCTGGTTCTAAGTTCAGCTAATTTACCATCAGACCAGCGCCTCTTTTGCTTTTAATCCTGGTTTCCGTTTTTATAAGCAATTCCTGTCAGGTTACATCAGGTCCATGTTAAGCCACGTTTTCAAACTTATCCTCCACGATTGACCAAGCTACGTGTCGTTTTCGATCAAATACTCACCCTACTACGTGTCTAACCATGAAGGCGCACCAGAACCCTATAAAATCGAGCTCCATCATCCGTTTATCCTCACCAATTTCTCCAACCTCTCCCTCAAAAACCCTAGAAAAACGCAGAAACTTCCTTGAAGCAATTCTCACAAACGGTGTAGCCTTTGAAGCCGAATTTCTGCAGTTGAGCTACCCTAGGTATGATTAACAATAACCTATCTCAGTTTTTGCAAATTCGATCTCTAAGTATGATTTTTAAAAAAATGCATAAAATCTAGGGTTCTTGAGCTTGTTTGTCAAAATCGAGTGATCGGGTTGGAATTAGGGTCTGAATTTTTGTAGGAAATCCTAAAATAATGTGTTTTAAGAAAGCCCTAAGTTAATTTCAAGTTTTAGAAATATTTGGTATTTTATTTAAAATACGGTCAAAATTAGGGTTTCACGTCGTTGTTCTGCCCAAATTGAGTAAACGGTATTAAATTAGGGTTTACTATTTTGAGGGATATTATAATATATCATAATGAATAAAACCCTAAGTTTTTACAATTTTATAAATTGTTTTGATATTTATTTAATAAATACGTCAAAATTAGGGTTTTTATGACGTTGTTTTGCAAAAACCCAACAAACAAGTTAATTTTTGGGTTAATCTTTTAAGATATGTTATAAAATAATATTCTAAGTAAAATCACTAATTTTATTTAATTTTATAAAAGATTTTACTATTTATTTGATAATTATTTCAAAATTAGGGTTTTGAATATGATTATTAAATATTAAACAAACCGAAAAGTATTGAAACTTGATTTTTGATCTTAGAACATATTTATATATATATATTTATATATATAATAAGTGTATATGAGTTCAAAAGTGATAATTGAATTAATTATTAAGTAAATTAACAAAACCCTAATTTATCAAAAATGGCAAAATGGTCCTTTAATCAAATAAGACCCAACACTCCTTGAGTTTCTCGTATCCCTAAAACTGTAATCATTATGATTTCCTATATTCATTTAGCATATTCGTTTCATTAGGATAATCTCCAGATTGTTATCTCTCGCGATTGGTTCTATCTCTCTTTCCCGATCTACTTATCAGGTGAGTATTCACTACATTCCCCTCTCTTTTAAAATGGAATATGACTATCCAATTCGTATTATCATTACTAATGGTGATTCATTTGAATGATAATCCGACTTGTGAGAAATCATACCTCCATATCTTTTAAACATTTTTGGGGTGTAACATGTATCTTTATTCAAAATCATTTCCCTAAACACAAACGCGATTATATGATGATTTGATGTGTTCTATGTATGTTAAATATGTGTGGATTATTGTGATTGGTTTGATCTAGCATCGGTTACTATCTTTATCTAGCATGCGTACTCATTAACATACCGAGCCGGGGTAACAATAATAGATCTATTGGTTTGACAGCCCACTTGGCATGCTTCGCGTGTAGCGCCTTGTGATTGGAAGCCTAGTTGTCTAGGGTTTGATGCGCTTATTCATTAGCTTTAACTCATTACTTATTTGACTATACATACGAGAATATCTGATTAGACATATATCGCTGTTATTGATATTATACTTATATTATTTAAACATGTGTTTACTCACCAACTACTTTTGTAGTTGACACTTTATCTTATACATGTTGCAGGAACTTATACTTGAGCTATGTTGTGATCACGCTAGGATTGCTGGACCTAGATTAAAGAATTTAAATCAATTTGATATGTATTTTCCATGTTTAACTTTATTGTACAATATCTTTAGTGATTAATGAAAAAAGGGCATGTTTAAGTATTACAACTTAATTTAGTTGTCATGTGCATCTGGACAATCATTGCGCCCCGACATATTCCGCCGTCGGTTGGGGTGTGACAGATTGGTATCAGAGCCTTGGCTATAGGGATTTAGGTTATTAGAACCGGATAACCTAGACTATATGCCTTAGGTGTCCTACATGATTAACTCATGTCTATATGCCTATTATTATATGTCTATAGATGCTGCTTAAACTTGCCTCTCTTAGATCTCACCGTTGCCTTAACACTTGACACACACATATACACTAATCTCTTCTGGCTCCCTAGCCTCTATCCTTAGTAATGGTGCCTTACGTACCATTTTAGGATTTTGAAAATTCTGATTTTGAAAATTCCGTCGGAGTTAGGTTCCTAGCAGTAGACATGTAGTAACTGGAAGGGGGAATGCACCGGTAGCCGGAGATCTATCTAGGCAGGCATTTCGTATATAACCTGATCAGCCGTGTGGATCGGGATGCCTACCTAGAAGTCTTTGGTGAGAGTGTTGGAACCTATTAGGCCAAAGCATGTCATTTACTGCTACGGATCCCAACTAACTCTGATTAGTCACAGGTTGTAGTTTCTCAATCGAGGAACGAAAGCCATTCCATTGTGTTTTACTAAAACAACATGATTTCTTCTCTATCCCTTGTTTAAAACCTCATGATTTCTAAATTCTGATGTTTTATAAAATATTCGTCATCATGATCCTGAATTGATTATCGTATCCCTTGTCTCCTGAACATTTACCATCAGTATGAATCCTGACAATCAACAAATGGCCCAACAAATTTCTCAACAAGTGGCAGCTTTCATCTCCAACATTTTCCGACAAGCCCTCGACGATAAATTTGTTAACAATGATGCTACTAAACTACCTCAAGGATTAGAAGTCATCAAACGTTCTGGTGCCAAAACCAAGAAGAGGAAAAGGAAGGCTAAACATCTTGATGAGACAGCCACACTTGCAGAAGCTACTATACCTACTACCCCGAAGACTCCCGATACTCGGCCAACCAAGAAACCTTATACTGGAGCTCACCCTCTTTGCAAAACTTGTAAATACCATCACTCCACTCAAACCCCTTGTTGGCGTTTTCTCAATTGCGGAAAATTTGGTCATCTCATAAACGTTTGTCGTCAACCTCAGCCCCCGATGGGCCAACCTGTGATACCTGCTCAGGCTACTATTTCTCCTTATCGTACTTGTTATAACTGTAGTCAACCTGGACACTTTAAAAACGCTTGCCCTCTGCTTGCTGCTGCTGTTATTCCAAACCCTCTGGCCAACAATATAGACCCTAGAACCCAACCTCCAATAGTTCAAACTATGGCACCTACACCCGTTCAAATTGCTACTGCTATCCAGAATACTTTCTCCTCCATGTTTCATTGCTACCATTGTAAAAACTTTGGTCACCTACCATACACATGTCCCAAACTGGCCACTAGTAACCCTCCAATGAAACCACAACATCAAACTCCAAGCAACTACTACTTTCGCCGTGGATGATCTCTGAAGAAAGAATGATGATGATGATTGAAGATCGTTTGGACTCTGTTAATAAATCGATTACCCTGTAATTAAAGTTTGTAATCCTTCCAATCAATGTTCATCTTGTATATATATCAGAATATGAGTTTTACTCTTTATTTCCTGTCCTCCTACTTACTCAATCATTTCTTATATTCAAATTACCCTTAAACCTCTCATTATGATTAATCAGTGGACAAGAAACCTATTACCCAATTTCCATTATTCTTAATTGCAACACAATCACTGACAAACATATTTGCGCCTCTCGGGAAAATCAAACATCATCATTAAATTGAGTGTCTCAAACATCACGAAGAATTTGTTCCTCATTCAGATAACCCAGACTTGACTATCCGTTATCCAGTAAATTAGAAACACGCATCCTTCATCAAAACCCATAAGTACCTACACATGACGATTCTGGTATTATTCCTGTTGTGAAAATCACTTTATCAAAATTCGTTCGATCTAGTTCCCACCTTAAGAAAACAACAATTCATTAAAGATGATACATCTCGAATGTACATCACCAGTCCAATGGACTCAATCACCAAATATCAAAACTCTTATATTAACGACATCTTCAAGAGAATTCTCAGAATCATCTATCTCCTCAATATCAATTTTCGTTATCCCTATACGAAATAATTATCCGTTAAGTAATTCCTGAACTTTCTCAAAACCATGATTTAATCTGGTCTTGATTCCCCTATTAATCTTATTAAAGGAAAGATAATGATATCTAAATTGCATTATCATTCGAATGGTGATTCATTCAAATAATGATATGCACTTCAATATCAAGTGATTAATTCGTATTATCATTTGAATGGTGATTCATTTAAATGACAATTTCGTGTTATATCGCTATCCTTTCCTCAAATGGATTAATCAAATATCTCTGTTGAAAACGCTTCTCCCACATTATCACCGCCGTAAAAGACGATGATTGAATTTGCTCTAGATAATAAAGAATCATTAATTTATCTGGCCAGTCCAAGACTTATACGTACTACACCTAAACACTTGTGTGTGATGCTAGCTTAGCATACATTTGGTTTTGGTCATAGACATTAACCTTGGATTCTAGCCAATTTCTAATCCAGATTATTAACAAGACCTCGCGTCCCGTAGGTGAATTAAATGTGGCTCGCTACCCATTTAGCTCACCAATACTCGACACGTTCTCTCATTAAGAAATCTGTGATCCCATTTAATTGTGTGAAATGATATTCTTGACTTAATGTCAAATTATCAGTTTCAGCAATTTGAAAGTAAATCATGTTACCCCCACCATTCTACTCATATTCCACCGGTCTTTTCCCTGAAATAGGGGAGACGGTGATAAATCAAATCTATGAATCTGATTGTTACGGATAATCATGTAATCACGATCCATCGTATCTAATGTTGTTCAATCTTTATCGTGTTGTTACGATCCTAAGTTCATTCGTTATTATGTGGAAAATTGTAGTTCTCCGTAGGTTACTAGCGCATTTTTAAAGTATTATAGGTGTGGTGGGTTAGCTGCGGTACACCCTATATATAAACATCGAAGGTACTTTAAAAAATGAATTAGGAATCGGACTTAGAACTGACCATTGGTTGTTTGTTTGAATCAAATTCCCTATCACCCTTGATATATTTTTTCCTCTTATCTCGAATCTCTCTTCTAATTTCGGGACGAAATTTCCTGAAGTAGGGGAGACTGTAACACCCGTGTCCGACCCATTCACAAAACCCGACTCAAATTTGAACTTGTCACACAAATCGGAGTTTTTATTTAAAAATTAACGGAAGAATTTATCTAAATTAAACAATTAAATTATATTCGGGATACTTGATAATTATTTTTGAAAGCAAAATAATGAATTTGAAAAGTTTTAGGTTAAACGATTTGATTTTGTGCTTTTACGCGATTTCGGTATTCGATTTATCGTTTACCGGGAATCTCGGGGTTTTTATCTCAAAATATATCTTTTAAAATATCCTACAATCATTTTATAACCTTAAAAAAATCAATTGGATAAATTTTAGAGCAATTTTATTAATTAAAACACAATTAAATGAATTTATCGTTTTTCGTACAAAACCGGTATTAACCGGGAGTCACGTAAAATTCAAAAAAATCATATTTTTATGTTCCATCATGTTTTATAAGGCTATTGTGAATTGCTCGTAAATTTTTAGAGGCTAACGAGTTGAACCAGGTAGCAAACGATTATAGAATAAAATATATAAATAAATAAATAAAGAAAGAAACAAAGAAAAGGAGGAAGAAAAATAAAAATAAAAAAATGCTGGCCCCAAGTTTCGAACTAGGGACCTCCTGGTTCTAAGTTCAGCTAATTTACCATCAGACCAGCGCCTCTTTTGCTTTTAATCCTGGTTTCCGTTTTTATAAGCAATTCCTGTCAGGTTACATCAGGTCCATGTTAAGCCACGTTTTCAAACTTATCCTCCACGATTGACCAAGCTACGTGTCGTTTTCGATCAAATACTCACCCTACTACGTGTCTAACCATGAAGGCGCACCAGAACCCTATAAAATCGAGCTCCATCATCCGTTTATCCTCACCAATTTCTCCAACCTCTCCCTCAAAAACCCTAGAAAAACGCAGAAACTTCCTTGAAGCAATTCTCACAAACGGTGTAGCCTTTGAAGCCGAATTTCTGCAGTTGAGCTACCCTAGGTATGATTAACAATAACCTATCTCAGTTTTTGCAAATTCGATCTCTAAGTATGATTTTTAAAAAAATGCATAAAATCTAGGGTTCTTGAGCTTGTTTGTCAAAATCGAGTGATCGGGTTGGAATTAGGGTCTGAATTTTTGTAGGAAATCCTAAAATAATGTGTTTTAAGAAAGCCCTAAGTTAATTTCAAGTTTTAGAAATATTTGGTATTTTATTTAAAATACGGTCAAAATTAGGGTTTCACGTCGTTGTTCTGCCCAAATTGAGTAAACGGTATTAAATTAGGGTTTACTATTTTGAGGGATATTATAATATATCATAATGAATAAAACCCTAAGTTTTTACAATTTTATAAATTGTTTTGATATTTATTTAATAAATACGTCAAAATTAGGGTTTTTATGACGTTGTTTTGCAAAAACCCAACAAACAAGTTAATTTTTGGGTTAATCTTTTAAGATATGTTATAAAATAATATTCTAAGTAAAATCACTAATTTTATTTAATTTTATAAAAGATTTTACTATTTATTTGATAATTATTTCAAAATTAGGGTTTTGAATATGATTATTAAATATTAAACAAACCGAAAAGTATTGAAACTTGATTTTTGATCTTAGAACATATTTATATATATATATTTATATATATAATAAGTGTATATGAGTTCAAAAGTGATAATTGAATTAATTATTAAGTAAATTAACAAAACCCTAATTTATCAAAAATGGCAAAATGGTCCTTTAATCAAATAAGACCCAACACTCCTTGAGTTTCTCGTATCCCTAAAACTGTAATCATTATGATTTCCTATATTCATTTAGCATATTCGTTTCATTAGGATAATCTCCAGATTGTTATCTCTCGCGATTGGTTCTATCTCTCTTTCCCGATCTACTTATCAGGTGAGTATTCACTACATTCCCCTCTCTTTTAAAATGGAATATGACTATCCAATTCGTATTATCATTACTAATGGTGATTCATTTGAATGATAATCCGACTTGTGAGAAATCATACCTCCATATCTTTTAAACATTTTTGGGGTGTAACATGTATCTTTATTCAAAATCATTTCCCTAAACACAAACGCGATTATATGATGATTTGATGTGTTCTATGTATGTTAAATATGTGTGGATTATTGTGATTGGTTTGATCTAGCATCGGTTACTATCTTTATCTAGCATGCGTACTCATTAACATACCGAGCCGGGGTAACAATAATAGATCTATTGGTTTGACAGCCCACTTGGCATGCTTCGCGTGTAGCGCCTTGTGATTGGAAGCCTAGTTGTCTAGGGTTTGATGCGCTTATTCATTAGCTTTAACTCATTACTTATTTGACTATACATACGAGAATATCTGATTAGACATATATCGCTGTTATTGATATTATACTTATATTATTTAAACATGTGTTTACTCACCAACTACTTTTGTAGTTGACACTTTATCTTATACATGTTGCAGGAACTTATACTTGAGCTATGTTGTGATCACGCTAGGATTGCTGGACCTAGATTAAAGAATTTAAATCAATTTGATATGTATTTTCCATGTTTAACTTTATTGTACAATATCTTTAGTGATTAATGAAAAAAGGGCATGTTTAAGTATTACAACTTAATTTAGTTGTCATGTGCATCTGGACAATCATTGCGCCCCGACATATTCCGCCGTCGGTTGGGGTGTGACAGATATACGGGTTACTAACCTAGTAAATAATATATCAATTCCTTTGAGTTGGACATGTGGCGGTTTGGCCAAGCTCTTGGATCCGATTTCCTTCGAGAAGGGGTCCAATTTCGCTACCTAGTCAATGTTTTTCCGCAATTTTTTGTAAT
Source organism: Deinandra increscens subsp. villosa (assembly GCA_039602395.1). Lineage (NCBI taxonomy): Eukaryota > Viridiplantae > Streptophyta > Magnoliopsida > Asterales > Asteraceae > Deinandra > Deinandra increscens. The sequence goes on from JBCNJP010000003.1 coordinate 6,224,690, forward strand.
TCGAATCCCTTTCCTTTTTTAACCAAAAATGTGTAATATTTGATTGAATATATTTACACGTTGATTGTCAATTTCAATTGATTTGCTAATACATGTAGTTATATCATATTATGAACATAGTTTATAGTATACGGGTTACTTAACCTAGTAAATAATATATCAATTCCTTTGAGTTTACTCTCTAGTACCTTTCTTGCTTCTGGCTGTATCACTATGTATCTATGTTTGTTATATTATTCTGTATAAATTGTAATGTAAATTCAAGTCAAGAACGTACGAAGTTGAGGAAATAAGCTGATAGAATTGCAAGAGAATCTCCTTCAGCGGAAGGAAGAAAAGAGGGATTCTTTCCCTCTTTCTCCATCTTATATGTATCTGTTTTGACATACTTATTATTATAAGAAATACTCCATTTATCATCACTTTCTTTCTTGAAATACAAAGCATGAACCATTCCTTCTCCTTCTACCCACGTATGACTTGATCTCCCAAATATTGATTTTGTTGATTTCAGCCCTCCAAAAAGAGGATTTGGGCCTTCAAATTTGAAGTTAAGCATCAAATAATTGTCCAAAGAAGACATAATGAATAGAAAAAGGATATTTTTTTTAATAATGAATACATACCATTTCTTATGTAAACACCCTCCGGAAAATCACTTGGGATTGTTCCTTGTACATCAGTGACATAAATGGCTTCTCCTATCTCTTCAACCGGATCAAAGTTACTCTGTGTGTGTTGATCATATCAATCAAAACTTTAATCTTAAGTTTATTATTATTATTGAATTATTAGTTAAATCCTAAGTTGAATAATTTGTTAATTATTTGGCGCCATATGTGAGCCAGTGTGCTTGTTCTGGCAATCCTTGGATGTGTTTTTTTTTTTATCAATATAGTATGTTTTGTCTAGTTGTACATCAGAATCATCTCCATATTCATATCATATGCACAATGATCATTCCATCCAAATTACTCACAAAATAGATAACCCAATCTCTTGATCATATAAATTGATCATGTGGAATTAACCGTGTTAATCAACATTATGCACATAAAAAACCAATTAATGAATACATACTCATGATTGCACATGTTACTCTACATTCAGTTTCGAGTATTTACCTGAGATGGGTGTGGCTGATGATCGATAAATTCGAACACTGAATGGGTAAAAGTGTGAAGTAACTCTATTGAAGTTTTCTTGATAATTGCATGAGGAGCTGCTAATTTAATGGAACTTTTCTCCAAGTCGTGGATGAGCGGCTGTTGTTCGAAATAACTCAAATCGTATCATTATTGCTGCTAATAATGTTAATGCTCGATTGTGAAATGATCAAGAGGAAGAAAGAATTATAATTCTAACCTGGAAAGATGATAAGAGTTGGTTCTTCATTTTTTCAAAGGGGGTGGCTGAAGAAGAAGGCCTTTGAGCACAACAATTCACCTCAAATATTGCTTTCATATTGCAAGCAGCCATGACTCGTGGTAAATAAGAGAATGAGAGAAACACCAAGGAGATGATATGTGCTTCAAAAGAGCAGAAAACCTGAGATATTTTTTTATTTATTTTTTGTGTGTTTGAGCAGAACACCAAACGCTTTTTATATACAAATCATCAAACCTTAAACAATCAAACCTTAATCATGATTGAGAGTTAAATCATTTAATAATAATAATATTGACAACAATAATATATATATATTTTTTATGAACGGCCAATAAAAAAATTATTAATAAAATTACCAAGGTGGTAGCAAAAAGTTACATGAGGCCTCTAAAAGAGACAAATACACCACCACACCATTTACATCAAAATACACTAAAATGACATCAATCACGCCATTGAACTTGCTTTTTAGACCTATTTTTAAACCAAAGAAAACCAAGCTCGCTCCCTTGTCCCATTGATTATCTTCTTCAAAGACACCGGTGATTGATTAAATACTTTGTCATTTTGAGGTTTCCGGCGACATGTGGATTGATGATCCGGACGAAATTAAGTTTGTGGCCTGGGATTTCTTTGGAAAAATTTTTGGTGCTTCCCAAGTAAACAGACCGAGTATTAGGTGTAATGGGATTAAGTCGCTATCTATTGAACAAGGGGAACGTCTTATCCAGCCGTTTTCAAGGGAGGAAATTAAGGCGGCAGTTTGGGATAGTGAGGGTGACAAGGTCTAGGACCTGACGGTTTTTAATTTTGATTTTCTAAAATATTTCTGGGATGACTTGGAGAATGACTTTGTTCAAGTTTTGGAACATTTTCATGAGTTTGGGAATATCTCCAAGGAATGCAGATCTTCTTTTATTCACCTAATTCCCAAGGTTCCGAATGAAAGAGGTGCTTGATTCTATTATTTCCGAAACGCAGATGGGTTTTGTGGCGGGGAGAAATATTGTGGAGTGAGCTTTAATCCTTAATGTAGTGCTTGCTTGGCTCAAGTATTCTAAGAGGCAAGAGATGTTTTTTAAGGTGGACTTCCAAAAGGCCTACGATTCGATTGAGTGGAATTTTATCGATAGTATTATGGACCAGATGAAGTTCCCGGATAAATGGCGGATGTGGGTTAGGGGCATCTTGTCCTCGGCTTGGTCTTCGGTTCGTATTAATGGGGCTCCGACGAAAGAATTCAAGTGTCATAGGGGGGTTTGTCAAGGGGATCCTCTATCCCCTTATCTCTTCATGGTTGTCATGGAAGCGTTAGATTGGATGATTTGTAAAGCCAGGGATAGGGGTATTCTCGAAGGAATTCAAACTCCCAACAGGGGACCGTTGCTCACACATTTGTTCTATGCGGATGATGCTTTGATTTTGGGCAATTGGTCGGAGGCTAATGTGGCTAACATTGTTCGTATTTTTCGTTGTTTTTATTATGTTTCAGGGCTCAAAGTTAACTACACCAAATGTGCCTTGTATGGGGTCAATGTGTCCGAAGAAGAGGTCAGTGCCAAGGCAATTATCTTAAGGTGCGATGTCGGTTCGTTTCCTTTCAAGTATCTTGGGCTGCTTGTAGGGGCTAAAATGAATCGGATGTCGAGTTGGCAAAGTGTGGTGGATACCTTCCAAAGAAGGTTGTCTAAATGGAAAGCTAAGCACATTTCGTTTGGAGGAAGGCTCGTGCTTGTTAAAAGTGTCCTGGACATCCTCCCGACTTACTTTTTCTCGTTATATAGGGCTCCTAAAAAGGTTCTTAATGCCCTGGAAAAAATCAGGTTCAGGTTTCTTTGGTGAGGCTCGGAAGATAGGCGGAAAATTCATTGGGTCAAGAAGGAGGATATTTGTAAGAATAAGAAGGATGGTGGGCTTGGGCTTGCAAGTTTGAGTGATATTAACACTAGTTTATTATGTAAATGGTTATGGAGACTAAATGATGAGAACAATCGGATGTGGGCTAAGGTGGTTGAAGCTGTCCATTTTGTTAGAGGAACTGTTGCAACGTTTCCTTGCAAAAGGGAGGTGGCTGGGGTCTGGAAAGCAATTATCACAGTCAATAACAAGCTGGAGAGTTCTGATCTCAATATGGAATCAAGAATGGTGGACAATAATGGCAGTTGGAGGTGGTCTGGTGGAAACTCGGATGGGTTTTCTGCTTGGGGGGTACGCAACTTGCTGTCGGATTCTCGTAACCAGCCATCCTCTTTTGTTCTTCATTGGTCTAAACTTGTTCCAGCAAAGGTCAATTTGTTCATGTGGCAGGCGCAAAGGAATCGCATCACTACGGCTGATTCTCTCGTTAAAAGGAATGTTGAGATCTCTTCGGATCTTTGCAGGTTGTGTAATGATGGTTTGGAATCAGTTTCTCATCTCTTTACCGACTGTTTCTTCTCGTCGTTGGTTTGGCAATGGGTGACGCAGTGGTGTAACATCTCTCCGATATTCGTGTTTTCGCTGAATGACCTTCTTCGGCTCTACATGGAGAGAACCATTAGGTCTTCCAAGAAAGAGGTGGTTCATGCGATTGTTTTAACCTCATGTTGGTGCATTTGGCGTGAAAGAAATGATGTGGTGTTTTGCAATAGAAGGGCGTCGGTTGAAAAGTCATTTGTGAGACAAAATGTTCGTGTAAATTGTGGTTTGAGAATAGGGGTAAGAAGGTTATAGATTGGGAGTCCTTTTGTTTGATGTAATCGGTGTCGGGCTTGGTGTTCGTTGTGGCCTCTTAGCTTCTTGCTAAGTGTTTGCTTTTGGTGTTTATAAATTGCTGTTCAAAAAAAAATAATGACAACAATAATAATAGACAAATCATGTTTAGTTGGCACACAGATAAAACATTAATCATATATGATTGAGAGTTGAGCATTTAATAATAATAATACTAATAATAAATATTATAACTAAATCATGTTTGGTTGGCATACATAAATTAAAATTGAAATTCTTTCCACAATTCATAGCAAAACATGTAAAACTATATGAAAGAGGGTGTCTTTAATATCTAATATCAGCTTTGTGCTACGAAGGTCGTCATGATTTTTAACAAAATTCGATTAGGAACGTAGATTAAACCGTTAGCCTAACTAGTCTATGATAAATCAAACATAGAGAGCAATGGAGGAATTCCTTCTATAATAAATCGAAATGAAGATGATAGCGGCGATGTTTCCTTGTTGGCTTATAATTAAAGTTTTTTACATTCCAATTTATTTCTCAAATCTACCAACCAAATGTGCTGTAAGCCTGTAACTTTCTTTTCCAATTAATTTCGCTCTGGTTGTCCTGCGTGACATCGTACAGGGTTTTGATCTTAGCGGTTTCTCTGACAAGGACACCGCCCCACCAAAACCCCAACATGTTTTGGCGAATGCCCTTTTCAGCAAAATCGTGTTGGATATGGAGACCCGGTTTAATATGAATGCCAGACAAAAAGCGGTGTGGAGCTGTCTTCGTCAACCACATGCCCAAGATTTCCTCCATGCTCTCCCCATTGACGGGCTCGGGCAACGCATGTCATCGGTCGAATACCGATCTATCCTCAAGTACCGGCTTATGATACCCCTCTTTCCCGCGGACGAGAAGTGCCCTGTTTGCCGCAAGGCGTGTTTGGACTCATTTGGGGAGCACGCGGTTCACTGTAAAGATCTCCCGGGGTTCAAGTACCATCATGACTGGGTCCGGGATGTTCTATTTGACATTTTCAGAAAGGCTGGGATTTCAGCCAAGAAGGAAGCCCCCGTCAACTTCTTAACTGACCCAAAAGAGGGGCGTTCGACCCTTAGACCAGCGGACATCCTGGTGTTTGGGTGGTCAAGGGGGAAGCACGCTTGCATCGATCTGACTGGGGTCTCTCCCCTTGCGGGCTTTGGCTCTGGAGTTTTCACGGCGGGGCAGGCTGCTGCTAAGGCGGCTGCGGGTAAGGTGGACAAGCACGAGAAGGCATGTCTCGAGAATCAGCATGTATTTGTCTCCTTTGCTTTTGACACGTTCGGGCACCTCGCGTCAGAGGCTGCGGACACGCTCGGGCGGATCCAGAAGGTTATGCATGGACATATAGTGACTCCTAGAGCTAAGAAACTTGTTTTCATCCGCTTAGGTTTTGCTATTCAAAAAGGGCTTGCGGCGCAGCTTGTTGCCCGTTTGCCCCGTATGTCGGACTGAGTTGTAACCTTTATTTTGTAATTAGATGAACTTACATTTGGAGATAAAAAAAAAATTAATTTCATTTCTTCGAATTGAAATTCTCATTCCAATTCCACTTTCAATTCACTAAAAAATTAATTTATGAATTAAACGTGCCCTAAGCTCTTAAAGAGCCGTTGCATTCATCCAGCTCTCAACCCATGAAGCAGCAAGCCATCAAGCAGGCCAAACATGCATGAAACCGATAAAACGAAAAACAATAAGATAAAATGGTTAAAAAACGTTATAGGTATTGAATTGCCAATAAATATTCCTATGATTGAAACTCCGGACGAATATGCATGGGATAAATATATTAGCTTTCGAATAAGTTTTCGAAATGTGATATCTTCTAAAACTTTATCATCTTTTTCATATAAACGAGTTGTATTGATATGTGATCGGTGAACGTTGTCAAATCATTCGAAAAACTAGTTGGCGTAGATTGCTAGAGTATAGTATGTTGTAGAATGGAATATCTCAATTGATTTCCTCAATAAAGGGTACAAGAATATATATACAAAAAGCCTAACAAACCTAGAGCTAAACTAGGAAAGGATATGCATAATAATACAAAATAATATACACAAATATATATCAACTAATACGCCCCCGCAGTCCAAGCATCGGTAGAACGCGAAGACTGTCTTTAAATCGTTGAAACAATGCTCTAGGTAGGCCTTTGGTAAAAATGTCAGCATATTGAAAATCAGCAGGAATATGTAGGACCCGTATAGCACCAAGACGCACTTTGTCGCGAACAAAATGTATATCAATTTCAACATGCTTAGTGCGCTGGTGTTGAACTGGATTGCCGGAGAGATACACAGCCGAAACATTGTCACAAAAAATAATACTTGCGCCCCGGATAGGAACCGCAAGCTCAAGGAGAAGATTACGTATCCACGTGACTTCGGCGGTGGCATTTGCGACCCCGCGGTATTCGGCTTCAGCACTTGAACGGGACACCGTGTGTTGACGCTTTGAGGACCAAGAGACTAAATTGTCTCCTAAAAAGACACAATATCCCGATGTCGAACGACGTGAATTCGGGCAACCGCCCCAGTCGGCGTCTGAATAAGCAGTCAAATTCGGCGACTTGGAGGGAGTGAGCCATAAACCATGTGAAGCAGTACCACGCAAATAACGCAGAATGCGTTTCAAGAAATTAAAGTGAATATCACGCGGGGCATGCATAAATAGACAGACCTGCTGTACTGCATAAGCGATGTCTGGCCTAGTAAATGTCAAATATTGCAGAGCCCCGGCCAAACTACGATATAACGAACCATCATCAAGTAACTTCCCTGCTGTAGCACTTAACTTGGAATCCGTGTCGCAGGGAGTGAGGGAAGGTTTACAATCCTGCATATTGGCACGGGTCAAAATGTCAGACACGTAGCCTGCCTGCGACAAAAAGAGGCCCTCCGGCTTACGAGTAACCTCGATCCCTAAAAAATGATGTAAACTACCCAAGTCTGTCATCTTAAACTCTTTGGAAAGTGTTGAAATAATCTGCTGAAGGAGAGTAGTGTCGGATGCAGTGAGGATAATATCGTCAACATACAATAACAGATATGCCATCCGAGTGCCTTGATTAAAGATAAACAACGAGTTGTCACTGGTAGCGCTTTGAAAACCGCAGGAGATGATAAAGTTAGCGAACCGTTGATACCAAGCGCGTGGAGCTTGCTTTAACCCATATAAAGATTTCATGAGCCTGCATACATGAGAGGGGTTAGTAGCACTTTTAAAACCAGGGGGTTGATACATATAAACCGTTTCATTAAGATCCCCATGCAAGAATGCATTCTTGACATCCAACTGATGTATTGGCCACGACCTGGAGACAGCAAGACTGAGAACGGTTCTAATAGTGACAGGTTTTACAACGGGACTAAAAGTTTCATCACAATCTAACCCAACCCGTTGCGACTTCCCATTAACGACCAACCGAGCTTTGTACCGCTCCAATGTACCATTAGCATGAAATTTATGTTTGTAAAGCCACATGCAGTTAATAATATGAGCATCGGGTGGTCGAGGTACTAAGTCCCAAGTGTTACTATCTATTAAAGCTTGAAACTCGACAGACATGGCCTTGCGCCATGTAGAATGGAATATCTCAATTGATTTCCTCAATAAAGGGTACAAGAATATATATACAAAAAGCCTAACAAACCTAGAGCTAAACTAGGAAAGGATATGCATAATAATACAAAATAATATACACAAATATATATCAACTAATATATGTGTGGTATCGTATCTACGAGGAGCGACATGTTTTGTTTCATTAAGAAAAGTAAAACATAAAGATGGTTGGATTGGTTTAAACTAAATTACTATTAACCAAAACTACAATTACACTATGAAAGTTTAAACAAAATCACACACAAATACAAGACAAGATGCTAGGAGATGAAACATGATCACACCCATGGTTGATTCAATAGCAGCACATGAGGATTCTAACTTAACTTCTAGGTTACACAAACATAACCTAATTTTATGTTCACAATGTTACAATAGATCCTACAAGACTAAGGAGTACATTGTTTGTTGCAGCTGTATAACCTCATTAAGAGGAATGTCTGAATCAGTTAGATTCAGGCAGTTTGTTTCGAAAGGCAGTGTCTGAATCGGTCAAATTCATACGATTTTGTTTCACGCATCTGAATAGCATCTGAATCGATTCCTTTCCTCTTAATAACATATGAATCGGTTAGCCATGTACCCCTGTCCGAATGACGCATATATTACCAAACAACCCTAAGGAATCCGACAAGAAGTGACTTAATGATTCGAGACCGATCAGGGACAAGTGTTAATATGTAATTAAAGTATGTTGGGAATTTCCGAGGTCGACGAGTTCGAGATTTGATTTGATGAAACTCAACGTACCACTTATTATCAACTGTTTGCACAACACGGTGAAGTTCATGACTCGAGACTCTCACTAACCGAAGACATGGCAAAGTGACATTATTATTTAGATGTAATAATATTTATTTGTCACTAGTTACTAGTTATTGGTTATTTACTAGTTTGCCATTGTTAGGTTAGGATATATAGTTTAGTCTTTCATTTGTGAAAGACATGAATGTATGTATGAGTGAGAGAGAAAACATGAATCTTTGAAGTTGTGTGGTTCATGAACACTTGTTCATGAACCTAGCATGTGTGGTGTAGGTAAACTTGTAATCATTCAACATCATCTTTGATTATCTATTTATCTTGTTCATCACTACTTCTATATTTTTATCCTCATCATCATCACATCTCACAACACCATTGTTGAAGATCCGGTCCATTATGTTCTTCTTGGTGTTTATTTGTTCTACAAAGACGAAGCTCACAAAGTCACTGATCCGCTTCCGCTGTGCCATCGGGGTTTGGCTTGGCTCACCGACCCCGATTTCTACAAAGTAGCATCAACCAATTATACTAAAAATAACACAACACTTAAGAGTAATGATAGAAACCAATGAATGTCAAGTATATATTGTAACCATGGATAACAAGTTGTTCATCATAAAAAAAACTTAGAAAATATGAATCCAACTCTATCTATCAAAATATTAAGATAATCAAAGCAAAATCCATATTTGTGAAGCATTACATCAAGTTTAACATATTAGCAAACACATACCACGTACTCGACAATGATATGCAATTAGTTAAGAAATACTAATAAAAGCCACATGAAAAAAAATACAAGATAAGAAACAAGCGATCACACTCAGATTCGGAATTAGGAAACGTACAATATATGTATAATCTGATTCAGTTCACTCTACCAACACCTACATAGACATATCTGTTGGAATTTTGGGAGAAAAACTAGTGGAAAATGAGTTTTTTCACTAAGTGTGAAAATGAGTTTTTCACCAACTTTGGACTAAAATAAAATACAGATAACATAGGTTGTTGCCTCTGTATTTAATGGGTTTGTGTAGTACGTTGTGAGGGCTTTCCAACGCATCAAACCACGTCCAAATCCGAGCTCGTATGAATGAGATATCGAAGCTCAAAGTTGAGGTCTCGCAACTTGTGAAGCTGCGAAAATTAGAGAGAAAAATGCTAAGTATAGCATGTTAACTCATCCCACATTGGTTGGGGATTGAAACCAAAAGTGGTTTATAAGGTGGGAACCTTACCAACTATTGTTTCCTTTAGTAGGACACATCCCTTGGACCCTGAGGGGTGCGAAGCACCCCTAACTCGCACTCGCACACGCACGCGCACGCGCGCGCGCGCGCGCGCGTGGCGTGGGCGTATGAGGCGCAATGTGGCGCTTTGATGGCGCACTTTGCACTTCGCCCACTTGAGAGCCGCCTTATTGTTTTTGGGTTCAACCGGAAGGTGTTCCGGTTGAAGTCCAAGCTGACCTGTGTGGTCTGGGCAGAGAGGTTCAGGTTCAAGCGGAAGTGAGTTGAACCGGAAACAGGTTCAAGCGGAATCAGTTCAACCGGACCTGTGTGATCTGGGCGGAACTGAGTTGAACCGGAAATTCTTCCGGTTGAAATTGGGACGGACCGGAAGATCAGTTCTTCCGGAAAACAGCTGTAACGCGGAGTCCTCCGGATTAACAGCTGGAAACGCGTTTTGAGCTAATTAAGGTAATTCCGCGTTAATTAGAAATCAATTTGCATTAAAGACATTTAATGCAAAGTTTGACTACGAATAATTTTTGTGTGCTCAACAAGTCATTCCCACCACTATAAATACAGCCTCATTAGTTGAGGCAAAACACACCAGAATTCATAGAATTCTTTCTCTCTACCTCTCCTCACTACTTCTCTCATCTTCTTCATCGTTCTTGTTCTTCAAGCTTCAAGGTAACTTTAAGCTTAGAGTTATCTCGGCCGTACAATACGGTTTAGGCGATTGTACCCTGGGAAACAAAACGGATCTTTGGTAGACCCGGAATTTGTTTTAAGGGACCCGGGTTTTGACCCGAAGCCTTCGCCAAGGTTCCTTGGAACCTTTCTCGTTTTTCTAAACTAATACTAAAGGATTTTCTCAAAAACATTTTCTTTTACTTTCTGTCACCATTCAAATCTTTATTATTTCAATATAACTTTCTGTGTGTTTAATTTCAATTTCATTTCCTTGTAATCTTTTATTCTTTACTTGTATTGTATTTCATTTCCGTGTATTGTTCTATTATTTCCTTGTAATTGTAATAGGAGTAGATCTAATTTCTTTCACTTGTATTGTAATAGAATAGGTTTATTTGATTTGTTGTAATCGTACTAAATAAAATATTTATTTTATTTTAATTTTACGAATGGTTCTCCTACAATATCATTGTTTAATGTACAGAAGAGTCAACAAAGCGAGACTAAGGAATCCGACTGTGTTGACCTAATGATTCAAAGACCAATGAAGGACACGCGCTAGGTTGTGATCAACATAACTATCAACAATTCAACATATAAATATAATTCACAAAAACATCAAATGGTTAACGATGTTAAAACCAATAGTGGACTGATAAATATGAAACCAAAGAAACATGTTTTGTCAACATTTTTAAACGACTAAACATAATTTTACGTCTAATGAAAGTGAAAAAAAAAAGACCAAGTACATTCACTAACATAAAATCTACGTCCGATTGTGATCACAAGAAGAGAACTAGCCAATCATATCAAAGGAATCATATTGTCATTGAAAGATTGTTCATTACAATACAGTAAAACCTCTATAAATTAATAATGTTGGGACCGTGATATTTTATTAATTTAGCGAGATATTATTATATCAATAAATTAATAAATTATTAATTTAAAGAGTTGGTTTATATTCGTGAGCAACTCTCAAATTAATGCATCGATCTTCAAAATTTCCATATCCGTTCACTTTTACCTATTTGAATAAAACAGAAACAAGGATCTTCAAAATTCTCATGTACATTCACACATTAATGAACTTGTCAAGTTCAATGTTCATAGATCTAGATTGATCACTATAAAATGTCTAATGATACCGTTCAAAATCCGGTTGATGATGAAGTTGATGATGATTCAGTACCTTTGGAACCGGTCACTCAGAAAGAAGCATTGCAAGCGGCAACAACTCTTCACAACTTTTTATTGCAATATGAGAATATAGTGCCTCAACTCTTAAGTGCAATGAGGAGATTTAAATATGAACTCAATATAGATTTAAAGTTCACAAGACTATAGATTCATTTTGCACTAGACAATTCTATAATTTTGAAATATTTTAGTAATTATTAATTTATAGTTTAGCTGGGACCAATATATTTACATTGGGATTTCAAAAAAATTATTATCTTATTATTTTATCGATTGGAGTCCAATTTTGTACTGGTCCCAAGTTGGGACCGGACAAATTATTAATTTTATCGAGGTTATTAATTTATCGAGTATTAAATTATAGAGGTTCTACTGTAGTAACTAAAAACACCCTTGCTAAATTCTCTCGTTTAAAATGCACGGAGATGCAAACAAAAGGTTGCAGCCTTATTTTTCTTTCGATTCCTGACACAACAGTCGTCAAGAGCCAAGAGGCTCTCGCCTCATTAACCTTGTCCAACCCCCAAAATTGCTTCCTGCAATCCTCCCTCAAACTGTTCTGCCGTTTTTCTTTTTATTTATCCGTCCTCTTTTTTTCTTCTTCTCGTTTTTCTTTTTATTCTTGCCAAGAGGCTCCCTCAAACTGTTCTGCCAAGAGGCCCACATTGTTTGAAATAAAGCCCATAATTCTTTAACCAATATAAGAGCATTAATTCACAGTCAATTCTGTATAAATTATGTGAGTGTAGTCCTTAATATTTAAGGTTTGGTTGTAAGTGGTTGTGAGTGGGGGAAAGAGAAAAGATATTGAAAATCTGTATATTTGACAAAAAAAATTGTTAATTCTGTCAAATTTGAGGTTTGGTTGTAAGTGGAAGAGAGAGAAATGGTATAATAATGTACTAGTTAGTGTCCCGGGTAAATACCCGAGGTTGTGATATAAAAAAAAAAATGAATTAAAAGATGAAAGTTTTTTTCTAACTATTAAACGAATGATCGAATTGGAGTTTAAGTTCATCAATGGAGGGTTTAGAAAGTTGCGACTTTGTTTTTTGATTCATTCACCATCATTCGTTGATCGAAACATAAGCAATGTGGATCTAGTTTTGTTAGGTTTTCTTTCACGAATCCAAAACAATTTACGGATCAAATTTTCATTGAGAAATGAAGAAGATATGATGAATCAAAGTTATGGTATTGTAAAACAAATATGGATAATTTTGTATGGAAATAATTTAATTTTTTGATTTTTAATTATAAGATCTTTCCTTTTTGTAAATACCATTTATTTTTTAATTCAAAAATCTATAAAAATGACACATAAGCTAATCCTAGGTGTCACACCTTAAATTGTGCCACATACACATTAAAAACTTGTGTTTATTATATAGTATAGATTATTTAATTGTGGTTGTGAGTGAAAGAGAAAGAAAAAATAATAATAAAACTATAAATTATAAAGATAAAGATGAGGAATGGGTTGTGAATATCGTCATCATCCAAATTCCATTTGTTTCTTTCCCGTAATACAAATCCATCCCAAACATGGAACATTTTTGTTTTATGTTTATAACTAGGTTTATCAACTGGTTTTATGGGATTGGAAAAAAAAGTGATAAAATTAATAATTTTTTTCATTTTTTTATATAATGATTATACTTCATATGTTTTTTTTTAACAGCAAATTTGGATCACTAATGGGGACATTACACCACCCATCCAATCATCTCCAATCTCCATCAAGATAAATTATAAAAAATAATGATACAATTAATAACTTTTTTGCATATAATTATTATACTTATTAAGCATATGTTCATTAATAGCGCAAAAACGGACACAGTTATTCTATATATATACAATCCCAAACATAACCTATGGTTCCATGCTTTTTTGTCCTTTTCTAAAGAAGACCAAATAAATATTATATACATACACTGAGAGAAATTTTTAAAACATATAGTAGCCTAGTTGGTTTAATCTATGCCCCCTATTACCAAAAACCCAAGTTCGAATCTATGATCTACCATTTTTACCTTCTCTGTTTTCCTTTTTCATTTTATTATTTCATTTTAGTATTAACTCTTTTTTTTTTTGTCTTTCATTATATTATTTACTATCAACTATTAATATTAATGTTTGCTTTTAAACATGTTAAAAAAAATTTCCCGGGTAAAACGTTATCATGATATTTTTTTTATGTTCAATACGTTGCACGTTTGACACATGAATCTTTTTTTAAATATATGTGGCATTGCAATACAATTATTCTATATACATATAATAGACAACCCGTGTCTCTCATACACCTGTAAATTCATTTTATATATATTTATATATATAAGTTCTCCTAGAACGGTAACTTTCATGATGTCGTCGAGGTAGTTATTTTTTGAATTTGCAGGGTCTTTGTTTTGGTTTGGCGCGGGTTCGAACCTTCCCACTTTATATTTGTTCCCTGTTGTTTTCACTACAACATAGCCTTTTTATATAGGTTTTTAAGTGTATTAGGTAGCACATATTTTACACGAATCAAGGAAATGGTAAATACATAGGCTATTATACACACAAAAAAAATATATATATATTTTTGATCCTGAAAGTGTTTGGATACAAAAAGCTTTATTCCAAACGACGCGTAATGTTAGCTGCTGCTTCTGTGGAAAGTTAAAGATATGGATAACATCTAGAATTTAAAACATGAAATAAGCGGTAAATGAAATTTCAAAAAGTGGTAATACACTTATGAACCTATATTCACTATTTTCCTGTATTTTTCACGAACAAAATAAATGGTCAATATAGGCTATTTTAACAAAAAAAAAGGTTTATACTGAAAGTGCTAGGATACGGAGAGCTTTATTTGAAACGACGCGCTGACTTTAAATATGAGACGTAAGACAGATATTAAGTGCATTGACATGAACAATTAAGGGTTAAAGATATGGAATATAACATCTTGAATTTATGAGAGATATGTTTATACAAAAGTTATATAACACTTTTAATATTTTATCTATTTTATTCAGTATTTCCGATATTTTCCTAGATTACCGCAGCAACACGCGATCGATCTCTTTTTTTTACATAAACCTAGTTATAAATATCAAACAAGAATCACGTGTTATGGGTTTTTTACTACTGTTCTAACAATGCGATATTCCTCACTATATGTGACAAACACTTCACCCGAGATATGATTCTTGTGATTCTTTATTCCATTAAGTATACCAAAAACTACTAGGACTTGTTCTAGTGGTCACCTCATTGGCTCTTTGGGCTCTGGTCATTATGTGACCTGGGTTCTAATCCAAGGGGAGGTAGTTTTACCCTATGTGGTCTCAGGAGGGGTTTCTGCCAAGGGTAAGCTTCTGGAGGGGGTGTCTTGGTTCTTACGGAGGTCCGAGTAATTGACCTTGGACATAGCCCAGCAATGGTAGGTTTACAAGTGAGACCAGGGTTGCCTGATCGATGTCGTTCCAAAAAAAAAGTATACCTAATATATATATTGATTAATAAAAAATCATATAGATCAGCACTCGAAAAACATATTTTTATAGCCTAATTTTAAAGATTTATGACCCCTTATCATGAGGTCTTGGGTTCAAATCTCACTTGTAACAAAAGAATAAAAAAATGAAGGTCACAAGTTGGGCCAGTGGGTTTTTCTCACCACTGGTAAATTTCCTTTTGATGAGGATTGAAGATGATCGGGTAAGTGGTGTACTATCCCCGTTAATGATCCAAATTTACCGTTAAAAAAACAGATTAAGTAATTTATATGTTAAGGATTTGTAATACCTGTTTAACACAAAAGTCCTATGAATTGTACTTTTAATGTAAAAACGAAAATTAAACTTGTCTCATGTGAATTTACAAAGCAAGTCCATCCAACGATTTCTGAAAGTTGATGGTATATTACAATAATTAATCTTCACTTTTGTCATTTTCAATAATTAATTAAGCTTGTGAAAAGACATCAGTCAAGCATGAAACCTAGCTCACAGAAGAAACAAAAATGGCATCGGTTTGATTTTTGATTTTGAGATGCGTTTCTTGATTTTTAAAAGTGTTCTTAATGTACGTCATGTTTCTTGATTTTTAAAATTGCTCTAAATTAATTTGTTCACTTAAATATTCAAAGTATTAAAACGGTTTCAATACTCTTTCAAAAGAACTAATGGATATCATAGATAATGGGATTGTCTAACATGTGCCCTAAGGGCACACATAAGATGCAATAAATGCATCTCGAAAATTAGAAAAGATGCAATAAATACATCTTGAAAATTAAAAAATACATTTTTCAAGAAGAATATTTGTACCTTTCTCATTTTTCAAGATGAATCTTGGTATTTTTTTTTTCAATTTTGAAAAAGAATCTTGGCAACTTTTTCAGTTTTTGATGTGCATTTATTGCACATTATGTGTGCCCTTAGGGCATATGTTAGACAATCCCCATAGATAATAACCAACAACAACAAAAAAAAAACAAATCTATATTCAATATATAACCAAGACAATTTACCAAGATCCTATCAACCTCTATTTCCACTAGATTGATATGAATCGAACCATTCAACAATATTTTTAGAGTGTAACTGTAATGATGTTACAATTTTTGTTTGGAGGGCTTTAAACCCATTAATCGCATCGCTGCCCTTCTGAATTTTTACACACTAAGATGAGACAGACTAGACTAGTGTTCGAGACCCATTTGATGGTGGCCTATATATATATGGCCGAAACCCCAAGCAGATTACAATAATAATACACAAACACAAATTTGTCTGGACCCATAATACTTGGATAGATAATAAGCTCAACAATCTTTACACGATTGTAGTTCAATACTTATATAACACCTACTGTACTCAGTGGCGAATCTAGAAATTTTTTTATGGGGTTTGGAAATTTTCGGTGTATAATTTATTTTTTTGATCGTCTACCCTATATACAAATAATTTCTTAGACCGATTTGGGTCGGGTCGGGTCAGTGACGAATCAATCGGCATTCGAGAACAAAATTATAAAATAAGACAAAAATATAAAAAACTTATAACAAACATCATCATTCCCCAACTTAAATAATTACAAAACACTTAAACTTGCTCTCTACGGGTTTTCATTTTTTGGAACCTATCAATCATATTATCTGTAGACATTCAAAAATCTGAACTTAAATAGTTAAATATTCATACAAAATCAATGATTCACAAGTTCATACGAGTAACAATTAGATGAATAAAAAGATAACAGCCCCGGTGGCAGTGGCTAACCGCTAACCGAGTCCGAGTTTCGATTCCAACGGCGAATTCCGAGCGATTTTCGGCGAACAGCGTAAGGCGCCTCTGAAGCGGCGATCTGGCTTGATTCCGGCGAGCTTCAGGCTTTATTCTGCCTCTGAGATCGCAGCAGCGCCGTTGCGTTTCTTTCGTTCGTTCCGACGTTTTCTTCTTCCGTTTACGACTGACGATTGGCGAACCCACCCAAATTCCCTATTTTTTACATTTTTGGGCCTAAACTAATGGTTGCGCACTTGGGCTTTTCTAAGTTTTTTTTGGGCTTTGAATAAAAACCCTGGATTGTCTTATTAATGATTTGGGCTCTTTTTTTAGTTTTTTTATAGATTTTTTTTTGTTTATTATTATTAATATTAGTGATTTAAAAAAAAATAAAACATTTTTTTTTTTAAGTTGAGGGTCGGTGTAAAATTCTATGGGGTTCGGTCACAAAATTTCTTGGGGTTCGGTTCGTAAAAAATCGGAGATTTAACACACCACGAAAAAAATTCATGGGTGTCGGGCGAACCCATACCCTATCACCTAAGTACGCCACTGACTGCACTTATGTAATGTTAGGCTATTCGTAGTGGAGTTGAAACCCATTTTTCGCGCCCCTTTAACGCCCTCTCGTGCCCACCCTCCAACTACGGTGGGGCACGAAACACCATTTTGAGCTCCTTGACGTGAGAATTTTCATGCTGCAAAGGAGGAGAGGGCCAAAGAAGTATAGCCGTTGAACGGCTATATTGTATATAATTTGTTCCTCCTTTTAAACAACTATATAGGGGAAGGATCCTGCAAAAACACTCTTTTTTGTGCAAACTACGTAAACAAATTTTAAAACCTACATAACTTTTTCATACGTTAATATTTTTTTAAAAATTTGCACCAAAAGTCTTAAAATTATGTTATCTTTAATCTATTAAAAGTTTTTAAAAAAGTAACATTTTTTTGTTTTTTTTGTGTGGTGCACATGTGTATCACAAAAAAAAACTCATACTTTTAGTGTGAGTTAATATTTTTTTTATAAGTCGCACCATATATCATATATTTCCATATTCTTTTTGTGTTTTTATTGAATGATGCATATGTGCATCACACCAACAAAAAACCTCATACATGTGGTATACATTAATAAGTTTAAAAAGAAATTACACCCTAAATCTTATAGTTGTGTTATCTTTATATTTATAGAAAAATAACATTTTATAACTTTTTTTTTAATTATATGATACATATGTGCACCATGTATCATTATCATTAGTATCATGAATATTTCAGTGTTTTTAATATGTTTTTAACATAAAGGGTGTTTTTTCGCATGATAAATCGTTTTTGTGCAGTACTAATGATAATGGTGCACATGCGCATCACACGAAAAAAAAATGTTAACTTTTTTAAATATTTTACTCCATAATTAAAGATAACGTAATTCTTAGACTTTTGATGCAAATTTTATGAAAAATCATTAACGTATGAAAAAGTTATATAGGTTTTAATATTTGTTTTCGAGTTTTCACAAAAAATACGTTTTCGCAAGATCCTAACCCTATATATGCACACACACACACACATAAACCACAAAAAACCAACACTTTCATACACTTTCTCAACTCTACCTCTTTCATTTAAAAAAAAAACCATTCACAATCATCTCACAATATGGGTTCTCCTAGCAATTCGTAATCGCCACTTTACGACTTTTTCGAATAAGAGAAGGACAACGCTATTTCGGCTGTCGTGGAGCATTTTACAAAAGGAATTGATAAATTATACGGTGCCCACTATTTGTGAAAGCCAACGTGAAATGATTTACAAAATTTGTACAAGCGGCATGAGCAAGTCCATGGTCTACCAGGTATGATTGGTAGTATAGATTGCATGCATTGGGCTTTGGATAATTCTCCTAACACATGGAGAGGGGAACACTCACGGGGTGATCAAAAGGGTTCAATGGTTATTTCGCAAGCCGTGCGTTCAAATGACCGTTGGATTTGGCATGCTCAGTTTTGTGTAGCCAGGTCCAACAATGTCATTGATGTTCTGGAAAGCTCTCAGGTGATTGCGGAGTACATTTCGGGGAGGGGTGCGAAGGCCTCGTTTTATGCAAATGGAAACTACTACCCTCATGGTTAACTTTTGAGTGACGACATATATCCGGAGTTTTCGTTCATTGTCAAGACTTTCAAGGACCCCATTGACCCGAAACGGAAATACTTCAAAAAGGTCTAAGAGTCCGCAAGAAAGGACATCGAGTTTCACTTTGAGGAGCTAAAAAGAAATGACATTTTGTGAAAAAATCCTTGTCGGTTATGGACAAAGGATAAAATGAAAGATTGTATGCGTACTATCATTATCTTGCATAACATGAACAAGGAGGACAAAGGCAAAGCGATTTGTCCCGAACACGTGGTGGGAAACACCATATGCAACCATGGAAGAACGTTTGAAGAACTCTAGGTTGATGCTCTCTAGAGAAACACACAACTCTCTTAACTCTGATTTAGTAAAGCATGCATGGTTGGTTTGTCCGTTAGATAATATTCAAGTCAAGGACGAGGAAGATGACGATGACAATGAAGACGAAGACGAAGACGAAGAGAATGAGGATGACGATGATTACGACGATGTCCATGATGATGATTAGTATTTCTTTTAATTTAATTTCTATTTTTTGGATTTTATGTTTTTATTTAATGAAAATGTTTTTATTTTATTTACTTTATTTAAATTTAAAAAAAAAATAATTATGTAATGATTGCATGAGACTTGAAATGGGCTTGACCACTACACCATAAAATGCTTTCAAGCCCCTTCCCATGTAATTGTCCACATGTCATAAAATACCTAAAGATGGGGCTTGAAAGGACTTGACCATTATACATAGGCGATTACAATGTGACAAATTACAGGTTTTTGAATATTAAATTCAACAAGTCTTTGATGGTATGAGCAACATCTTAAGTAGGGTACATAGATATTTTGGAAAAATAATTAATATTTTAACATTGATATGCAAGTATGTATAACAATTATTTACAACTATGAGTAAATCTAGGAGCTAAGTTTGACATACATTGATTATGTATAATAATGCTTGGAAAATCAAATTAAAATTTGACTGAGTTTGAATCCTAATTTAAATTATCTTTCGAATTAGTCTCTATCATGGTACGGTACGTCCTCGTAAGATGGAGGATCAATCGGAGACTCCAATCTTGAAGCGAATTCTTCTAAAGGGTTGTCTTGATAAAGGTTTTTCTAAACAAATGTGAAAACTAGTCCGCAAAGCTGACATGAAGAACTTTAAGTGTGCCATTGTTCACGGAAAAAGTGATAATCAAGGGCCACATGCTTCATCCGAGAGTGGTAAATAGGATTGGCACAAACCTATGTAGCACCGTTGTTGTCACAATGTAGGTTTGGTGTCAGAGTAGGAGATACACGAAGGTTGATCAGTAAGTTTTGTACCCATACTAGTTCAGTGGTTGCATTGGCTACAACTTTGTACTCAGCTTTCGTGAAGGAATGTGAAATAGATCTTTGCCTACTCGATCTACAGTAGATAATATTAGTTCCAAGATATAAAAATATATTCCATTGTGGAACGACCGCCATCGGATATGCCTCCCAAATCAAATCCTGAGAATGTCGCTAAGTCCAAAGAGGAGCCTCTTTTGAGAAATAGATCATAGTGAATGGTACCCTTTAGGTAGCGAATAGCACGTTATCGAGCTTGCCAATGGATTAGGTAAGGACATGCATAAAATTGATATATTTATATTCACAACAAATGAAACATCGGGGAAAGTGAAAGCCAATTATTTAAATGAGCTGACAAGTCTTCGGTAGGGGGTCAAGTGGGGGAGCCATCGTTTGGGGAGAAAGTATCTGACGAACTAAGAGGGGTGAACACTTCTTTTGCACCATTCATATGGAAGGTGGTTAAAAGATCATGAATGTGGCGATGTTGCAATAAAAAAGACCATCGGGTCTATGAATGGTTTCCTAACCAAGGAAGTGATGTAATGGTCCTAGATCCTTGAGGGAAACCCAGTGAGTAAGGGATGTGGTGACTTGGTCGAGGTAGGAGGAGTTATTTTCGGTAAGTATTATATCATCAACATAGAAAATGCAATAACTGTTGGATTTAGAATGTTTGATTGTCAATATATAACGTCACCATAAAAGGTATGTCTCAAGAGTTACACTTTGCACGAAAAACAATTGTAATATTTAATACTAAATATTACTGATCACAAGTAAGTATTATTATGGAAAATCATTGTTTATTGAAAAAATGGCTATATTAGTTATTGAGTCAAATAGTTAATAGGCAAATAAATGGTGAACGTTTAAAGGTTAAACGAGTAGTAATTTTATGGTAAATGGAGATTTAATTTATGAGATAAACTAAATATAAATAGTTATTGTTATTATTAATAAAAGTGTTAATGATA
>JBCNJP010000003.1:6246597-6368880 GCA_039602395.1 Deinandra increscens subsp. villosa
AAACTATAGCATTGTCGCTACTCATTGTTGTGGATAATCAACAACAACATACCTAGTGAAATCCCACTTAAAGGGTAGGGTTTGGGGAGGGTGAGAAGATGACAAACCCTACCTTTAACCCGACGGATAAAAAAGGCAGCACCCAAACAGACCTCCGACTCGAAAAACATCCAAACACGAAAAACAAGCCACAAATAAATATACTTACCACATATACAAAGTCAAGTTCGACTAAATGGAAAGACCCATAGTAGACCCGGAATCCAACCAGTGCAATTAAAAACTATGGTTGAGGTAAAACAAACACAAAACACACACACACACACACCCATAAAGTGCAATGTAAATAAAACAAAAATACAAAAAGACTATGTAGCGACGTTAAAGTTAGAAGCCTTGTGAAATATCACACTGCAAGCGTTTTCGTTGTGACTTGACTCCGATCACGGGTAGACAGACATGCACAAAAATGCTGGTTTGTAACCGATACGAACCGACGGTAGGGAACCAGTTTAAACATTTTTAAAATATTCCGGTTTGAGGTCGTTTATCCGAAACTGATTTTTTTGTCAGTTAACTGTTTATTAACGTTGTAAAAAAATTGACCATTTATAACGGCTATAAAGTCGTTTTTGGTCATTTTAATCGCCTTTTTCACAATTCTTTCCCCCAATAAACAAGTATAAATAGATGGTGTAGGTGTTAGAAGCCTTGTGAAATATCCAACTGCAAGCGTTTTCGTTGTGGCGTGACTCCAGTCACGACCAGACGTGAACAATGGCGGTGCCATAAATTATTTTCTATCTGGTCGATTTTTTGTATTTGAATTTCTAACGAGATAACTGCGAAATATCCGGGTCGGGTCGGTAGTATAATAAAACAAGTTGCATTTACAAAAAATACATTGTCATTAGAAAACACATAATAAAAACATATTGTCAATAGAAATGAAATTGATCTATAGCTTTTCCCTACGAGTTTTCATCTTTTGAAAACCGTCAATCACATCTTCGGCCGAAACATTTACAAAAAGCTCTTTTTCAATGTAACAAATGCAGGAATCATTCATGTAATCAACGAACATCCGGTTACGTAATTCAGTCTTTACATGATTCATTAAAGAAAAACACATCTCAACACTTGATGTTGCAACCAGTAGAACTAATGACAACTTCAATAAATGATAAACCAACGGGTAATTAATGTGTTTCCTTGTTTCCACCATCTTTTTCGCAAGATTAGATATATCATTTATGTTGACAAATATTGTATCATCTTTCATATTAGCAATGTAATTTCGAGCTCATACTTAAGCTTGTCTATAACATCACAATTAAAATCATTTGGAAACTTTTCGGCCAACTTCAACAACTTTGAATATTAAAGTCATGAAAATCATTTCGTGGAGGAAATTCGAATGGAGAGAGCCTTTGAATGAGAAGTTATGCCTATGGTTCGATCATATTAAGGTGAAGCGAAATTATTGTTGGATTTTGCAAAATTAGGAATGTGTATTTCAGAATTGTGGACGATAAGCTATAAAATTTGTTTATAAACTGGAACAGAGAGTTTGTAGATGGAAAGTCGAATAAAAAATGCTAGCTAACAGACTCGAACTTGAGACCTTTACAAAAATTTAGACGGTGTGAACTTCAGCATTAGCCCAACGAACCACTAAGACAAGTAAGCTATCATCATTTTTGGTATCAACTTTTTAATATCCTTGTTGTGTGAGTAAAAAAATAATAATTTGTTACATAATAGGCTGGAACTCGGGATCTTTACAAAAAGAGAGTCGTATGGATTTTTAAATGACTCCTAAGAACCATTAAGCCATGACTCTTAAGAACCATTAAGCCAACTAAAGTTTTATACATTTATGATTTATCCTGATGTCAAATATTTAATATCATTGGTGTCAATGTAAAATAAAATTCATTTGTGTCGTTTGACATCCATCACCATCAAACATAGCTTTACTCATGCCGAGAAGGTCTTGCGTGGGATTGATCATTGAAGATGAAAACGGTAGATGCTTTTAAAGTTTTAAAGAAGCAAAAATTAGTTAATTGTACAATCTTTATTACATACGGTACAACCATCTTATGTACATATTATCGGTTATAGTAAACGTCATAATAGGTTTTTAATTTTTTCAACGATTCATTAAACATCATAATAGATAGTTTGACCAATAGAAAGAAAAAGAAAAGGTGGTATGAGCCTATCCTCATATAGGTACTTGACAGTTTGACAAGTTGAGTTGTCATCTCGATGCCGCTGTTCAAAAAAAATCTCAACTCTTTGATCCCGCCAAAATACTTTTTAACAAAATGAGTTAAATTTGTATTAATAAATTCTTACCCGGTTCAAAAAATAAATAAAAGGTGATTATATTTAAACATAACATTTTGATAGAAACAACACACGTGGTATGATCGTTTGGGGCAAAACGACCGTAGATTTATATTAAATAAAAAAAAATCGGACCCAAAGGACCTTTTGGTTCCAAACCACCTCCTGAAACGATCATTTAGTCCCAAACGACTGTATAAAATAAGTTTTCTTTATCAAACCCCTACGTGGAATTAGTCATACCCTAAATAAAATTATTTTGTAGTTCTGAAGAGGTCCAATATGATTTAAGGCCCGAAAGTTCGGCCCAAACTCAATGGACTCTCTTAAATGACAAGAGGCTCAAGATTCGGCCTAACATCCTCCTTCTTTTCCTAAAGCCGATTGCTGTGAATATCCGCACTCCCTCTTTACCAGGCGGAATGCGGATATAAGCCACGTGGCTGAAGAATAAAGGCCGAAGAACTGGAGCCCGATAACGAGAAGCCATTGGGCCCTTTAAGCCGTTAAGGTTGTTAGGATTCTTGTACTATAAATAGGCAAGTACAATTCCCTAGAGGGGACATTCTCTTACACACTTTTATACAACATTCCATTCGTCGCCTGACTGTCTTCCATTCCCAGAATAAAAAATATGAAGTTTGTTTGTTTAAACTATCGGTATTTTGGTTGTATGTCGTATATATGCAAAAAGAAACTTCATATTTGTTTTTTATATACTTCATGTCATATTTTTTGGTTGTATGTTTAAAAATATACAAAATATGTTATTCCGTTGAATACGGTTTATTCGGTTCTGAACCGGAACCGGACCGTATTGAATATGGTTTATTTGATTTGGTTTGTAAGTTTTCCAATACGGTTTGATTTGGATATAGATGTGATAAAAAATAATTATAAACCAAATAAACCGAATCGGATAAACCGAATAAACCGTAAACCGAACCGTTGAACACTCTAACCACAAGGTTAAGAGCCTTGTATAAATATAATACAAGTCCCCACCAATAATATCTACTTTTCCAATTAAATTCTACTCACTTTTATTTTTTAAAATTATACAATACAGAAATCATATCTCCTATTTTGATCGGAGATAATGTTTCCAACAATAAATGAGAAATCCATGGGAACAATAATAACATACATAAATATATATCCCTAAGGCTAAACGTAGTGGGGCGTTTTTGGGCTCCATACACGCCCCATAACGCCCCATATAACGCCCCGGCCCACTACGCCCGGGCGTTATGGGGCGTTATGGAGCCCAAATTCGCCCGGGGCGTCAGCGTGATAACGCCGGAGAAAAGGAAAAAGTCAAAAAATTTAGCCGTTGAACGGCTATATATCCGTTAACTTTTTTTTTTTTTTTAAAAATTTAATTTAAACACCTTTTTCACTATAAATACCCCACATATTTTATAAACTTTCACACACCACACCAACTCAATTCTCTTCTACTTCATCTATTTTCTTTTAAAAATGTTTCCCAACCAACCCAACAACCAACCCAACTCTCGACCTAATACCGGGGA
The DNA here is from genome assembly GCA_039602395.1 of Deinandra increscens subsp. villosa. Classification (NCBI taxonomy): domain Eukaryota; kingdom Viridiplantae; phylum Streptophyta; class Magnoliopsida; order Asterales; family Asteraceae; genus Deinandra; species Deinandra increscens. The sequence goes on from JBCNJP010000003.1 coordinate 6,250,488, forward strand.
GAACGAACCCGATCAAAACCTTTGGCAAATGTTTATGAACATGCCTCCCCCTCAATACCCGCCAATGAACCCCGCCACTCAACCTTTCCCGAACCAATTCTCAAGCATGAACCTTTACTCTCAAGGTTTTTCCCAATTCTCCCAACCACAATTTGGAGGTTATCCACCTCAACCATTTCAATCTTCTCCAACCCCACGACCTTCTCCAACCTCGCGACAAACTCCAACCCCTCGAGCATCTCAACCATCTTCTCTTCAAGATGAGGATGATGAAATCGTCCAAGAAACACAAGAGGTCGGTGCATCACAACCAAAACAAAGGAGAGGAAAGAGCAAACGATCTCACAAAAAAAAGGAGGACGACGCGAGAACGACGAAGGAGATACAATTTTGGAGCGACGACGAGTGTTACGCTCTTTGTCGAGCTTACATTGAAGCTTCGGAGAACCCGACAAAAGGTTTTTTTTTTAACTAAAAGTTATATTTTTTTAAAAAAAATAATTTTTTTTTTACTAACTTTTGTCTCTTTTTTTTTTTAGCAAACAATCAAGATGCGAGAGAATTTTGGGACGAGATTCGGTCCAAGTTTTTCACCTTGATGGGGAAGGGGGAATACCGAAACCCGGATTCGTTGTCGTCCAAATGGAGAGAAATAAACAGAAAATGTCAAGCTTTCTCAACTTACTATGATCGGTCCAGATCAAATTGGCCGAGTGGTGCGAACGACGCCGACATTTACGATAGGGCGGTGATCGAATATGGAGCGGAGCGTGGTCACTTCACTCTCAAAAGGTGTTGGTCGTTTCTCTACCAAAGCGAGAAGTGGAGATCGAAAGCGGATATAACAACACGTCAAACCCGAAAAAGCAAGAAATCCAAGACGTCGTCTTCCGCCGATCCCGAGTCGTTTGACTCCACCGCTCGAACATTCGAAATTAATTTGAATGATTCGGACAATGATGATGAGGATGATGCTCCGACTCCACCCGTTGAGACTACTAGTGGGAGGCCAAGAGGTCGAGATTTCGCGAGGGCTAACCGTGGAAAGGCTCCGGTCACCGAATTGCAAGCGGTGATGGCCGAGAGTATTCAAGATCTTGCACGGTCGAAGAAAAAGCAAGTCGAGCAAATCGACGATTATCAACTCGACAAGGATCTCGAGTTCCTCGCCCAAGACCCGCCTGAAAACGCTAATCCGGTTTACCTCGCCCTCCATAAGAAAAAGATGGAACGAATCAAGAGAAAATACAAAATCACCGATTAGTATTTCTTTTTAAGTAGTTGTATGTTTTATTTTAATTAAGATGTATTTTTTTTAAGTAGTTGTAATTTTTATTTTAATTAAGTTGTCTTTTTTTTTAACTTGTAATATTTATTTTTAATGAAAGTAGATTTTAAAAAAAAAAAATTAAAAATAATAATAATAAGGTAATGATGATGGTGGGGCTGTCATGGGGCTTTATCCACTACACCATAAAGCCCCATAAAGCCCCTTGTCCAGTCAGCGTCCACATGGCGCATAATGCACCTTGTGGGGCTCTATGGGGCTTTACCCATTACACATAGCCTAATTAGTCCTATTGGCTATTAATTAACATCCTCGTATAAATATAATACAAATCCCCACCAATAATATCTACTTTTTTTCCCACCTCCAAATTCAAAATGGGACGAAAACGAAAACCCTACCACTACGACTCCGACTCCACCCCCTTTTCCCGGCGACTCCAGCGGTCACTCGACAACCCCCTCCGCCTCCTCCACCGCTCCGCCTCCGCCTTCTTCATCCTCGGCTCCGCCGGCAAAGTCTACACCGTCACCCTCTCCGCCACCCCCACCTGCGACTGCCCCGACCCCACCACCCCCTGCAAACACATCCTCTTCGTCTACATTCGTGTTCTCTCCCTCCCCCAAAACGACCCATGCCTCCAAACTCACAACGCTCCTCCCGTGTCAACTCACGCGCCTCCTCTCCGCCGAAGTTTCCGACGAGGCAGTCGCCGGCATTCGTCGATCACGACGGCGTTTCCGGGAGCTGTATCGTCGTCGGCGGGATGAGAGGAAGAGGTCGGAAAAGGTGGGAGATGGGTCCACGTGTCATGTTTGTTTGGGTGAGATGGGGGTGGGGGGTGTGAGGCTGGTCGCGTGTGGCGCGTGTAGGGGAAGGATAATAAGGTGGAGAGATGGGGATGGAGGAGATGATAAGTATATTGACCTATCGGCGTATGTTAGCGAGGATGAGGATGATAGCGAGTATGAGTGCATGGCGCACGATAGTGAGATTGAAGAATCTTCTTCTTCTGATGATGATGATTGTGAAGAAACTTGTGGGGTCAAAGAAGGTGACCAAAGTCAACAAGCCTTTGAAACAGGAAAAACACAAACTCTTGACCTTGGGTTATCGATTGGGAATAATGAAGATATTCATGTAGAAAAGGAACCTTCAACAATTCCAATGGCTGAGATGAAAGGTAAAGGTATCGAGTCTTCTACCTATGAAGAGAAAAAGTTGAGCTTGATTGATGAAATGGTGGCGACGAATAAGATGATGCAGGATGCGATACGGAGTCTCGTGGAGTTAGAGGAGAAGAAAATGCTTTTTATTGATACAAGTCGTATGACTCCGTCACAAAAGGCTCAACATGAGGCGTATTGCGACATGATTAGGGACAAATATAAGTTGACTAGGTTGGATTAGTTTGTTAAATTTCTTCTTTCAAGTTTGTTGGTGTAGTTGGATGTAACTTTTTGCAAAAGTTGATGTGATTTTATTTTAATCTAATGCTAAGTTTTAGTTACTTACTTATTTTATTTAATTATTTGTTTAATTTTCTTTTACATTATATTATTATTTAAAATTTTTCTTTTATATTTTACAAATAAAAAGAATTAATTTATTAATAAAAATATGAAAGTAACCGTGAAGTGAAAATAATGAGGTACTATCTGAAAGCGTTGTGTTGAGCGTAAAAGTATACTTGTAAAAGAATAGTTAAGAAATTTATACGATGCTTTTACTAAAGGGCTAGTTGATATTTGGCTTACCTAGTCCAGTAAAAGTTTACTGTTGATCGGGTCAACAGTAAGTTTGTTTGTTTACGTCGAAAACGAGTCCTGACTGAATCACAGAATCAGCCCCTTTGACTCATGGACAAAATATGCCTAACCGATTAAGAGATAAAAAAAATCCCAGGGTAACGAAGGAGCATCAAAGACGGTCAAAAACTGAATGTAAAAGGGCAACAATTTTAATACTGTGAGAAGTTAAAAAAAAGTAATTTAAGCATAAAAAAGAGATTTTAGTTATTGTAGATTTATAAGAATAGTCTAGATGGTATGGTTTTATCTCTAATTTAAAGTGTTTTTGCTATAATTTAGAAAAAGAGTATGACTAATATAACATTTCGCTTTAAAAAAAAAAAGTGCATGTTACTTAAAAAGAGTATGACTACTATACCAAAGCCTAAAAAATGGTGATTACCAAAATCCCAAAATACCACTTGGTAAACTTCTACTTACAACTATGAGCAAAGAAGCTTTTGTTTAAGAAAGTTTTGTCAAAGTCGGTATAAAACTAATTAAGTGACTTTGAAATAATAAGAAAATGAGTGTAATCTGATAACCATGATATAGTTAATATGATTAAAGCATATAATCTACTGTTCAAGGCAGATGATGGACATATTTACAATGAAAAATTCGCAAATTAACCAAAAGAAAATAGCCTAAACTAAAACTCAGATAAAAATCCAAACATGGAAACATACGAAAAACATGAAAACCAATAAGAACATCATATAAGCCAATTCAACAACCCATAAGCTAAATTAAGTACTAAAAGAACATGAAACCAAGCAGGAAGAAAACAAATTCAGAAAAGGAATATGAAATTGCTAACAGATAATCACTAAAATAATCAAATAACCCAAATGCTCTTAAATCAAAGGACGTGTTAAAGGCTTACAGCAACGCAAAGCCAGCTAAAATCAAAACCTGCACAATGAAAAATCACAAACAACGACAAAGAAATTACCAACAAAACCTGAACAATCACAAACACCTAAAGAATTTGACAAACTGTAAGTAAAGAACAACGATTACAAACAAATTACATCATCGATTGGAAAGGAGCTTAATGAAGAAAAAAAATAGATGAGTAGAAAAACACCTTAAATAGAATTACAGTAAGTACTTTTTTACATTTCAATAAAAAAGTAAAGATGAAAACTCAAAACCTCTTAAAGTGTAATAATTTCAAGAAGAAAAATAAAAAAGCAAACACCACCCTTAGCCATCGTTTACCACCCATTTATCACCATTCATCGTCTTGCTCCATTATCATATTCATCTATGTCGAAAATTCTAATAAATTGTAAATTAAAGATCTTGTTTTTTCCCTTTATTCCGATTGAACCACTTTAACATATGATTTAAAGTGTCAAAGTCTTAAAGACGCTATGTTTGAGATCTTTTGACCTAGAACTCGATCAGGCGTCAGAGGGTCAAGTGACCTGGAACCTCCGTAGGATTGAAATCGTTATCTACAACAAACCATTTGAGCAAAACCACAGTAACTTTTTGATTATTTTTTACGATTTAATTACCCATAAAAACTATATTGTCCAAATCTCCACGTTCCTTAAGTTATGTTGCCAATTTCGACTTTTCTTAATCTTATAATCTTAAATTCGTTTTGTCATCTAGTTCCAGACCTTCCAGTGAGTTCGTAACAAAAATGACAAGCTAACCAAAATGTTTATCAAGAAGTAATTATATAATATAGAATTTTAATGTATTACTAGGTTAAAACTTATGTATTTACATGGGATGAATAAATACAAATTATTATAAACAATATTTTTTAGGAAGATTGGATTTTAATAATACGAATTATCACTCATTGGCCGATAATAATACGAATTATCACTTTGGCACACAATAATACCAATTACCCATTCCGGTCTCTAGAATGATATACTGTTAGTTTTTCACTAACGGCGTTAGTCTCTTGCTGACGTGGAACCTGACGTGGCCTAGTAGTTTGCTGAAGTGGCTTGATTTGGAGGGTTCCACGTCAGCAAGAGACTAACGCCGTTAGTGAAAAACTAACGGTGTATCATTCTAGAGACCGGAATGGTTAATTGGTATTATTGTGTGCCAAGGTGATAATTCGTATTATTTTCGGCCAATGAGTGATAATTCGTATTATTAAAATCCAATTTTCCTAATTTTTATAAAAAATAATCTATTAGATATCATTAACCATATGTGAAATAAGAAATAATGAATATTTAAAAATTATAAAATAAAAAATATTAAATATTTAAACAATATAAAGTTATATTTTAAAATAAGATATAATTAAGTCTTATTCTAATTTATTAAGTTTTAAAAAATTATTGGAATAAGAAGATTTATATTTTTTATATTTAATATTCAATTATATATATTAATAATTATTTAAACAATATAAAGTTATATCTTAAGATAAGATATAATTAAAATCTTATTCTAATTTATTAAGTTAAAAAAAATTATTAGAATAAGAAGATGTATACCTAATTATATATAACTATTTAAATTAAGTATTATTTAATAAATAATAAGGTTAGTATTTAATAGGAGAGAGATGTGTAAAAAATAAGATGAAAATGAATGTAAGAGTAACATATGACAACAATTGTAATCATTTATTAGAGTAAAAAGTAGAAGTAGATGTAGATTAGTCTTTGATTAAAACGGGACAACTACTATTCATCCCATCTAAATTCTAATTTCACACTAGTCTTTGAAACGACCATTTATCAACAAACTAGATATTCTTCTGGATTAGTGTTTATCAGGAAAAAAAAAAACTTTATTTGTTACACGTCTTTCTTGTAATTTGTTGAATGATTGTTCGATCTCTATCCTCTAAATGATCATCTGGTATGTTTTGATAATATGGTGATGTGCGATCGGATTTGATATGTATGCTATCGTTTTAAATATTGAAATATATAAAAGTGATGGGATTTATGAAGTGATTGGAAGGACCAAAGAGATTTCTAGTCGTCCAATTGTTCCATCATTATATATGAAACTTTCTTTTTAATGGCCATTATATATGGAACTTATTTTATATTTCTCTTTTTGAACTATTATACATTTAGAAGTGGCTTTAAACGTTAATTGAATTTGAGTGGTTCATTTTGGCATACCCTATTAAATAAAATTTTTATTTTCTATTTAAACGCAACATAGTTAGCATAAAAGTTGGTTATTTGTTTGAGTAGTTACGTAGTTTTTTAGGGTTTTCTTGCTCTCTTTACGTAACGATATAGATATGCAACCGTTTTATAGCTCGTTTTACATCCGTGGATAACGCCATTGTTTTAAAAATCGGTTTTTTAGTTGAACCGAAAATCTTCCGGGACCGGTTCGACCGGCCGGTTGAACCGGTTAGGGGATTTATATATATTTCTTATATAAATTTTAATAAACTTGTACACCCCAACAAAAATAGTTAAAATACAATTATAATCCATTAAAAAATAATACCAAATAGTTATTTCACAAAAAAATATAAGTTTTAAACATTAAAAAATAATAAAAAATAACAATAAAATTCAAAAAAAAAAAGTTAAAAAAAAGTTAGAAAACCGGTTCAGATCGGACCGGTTGAACCGGAAAAAACCGGAAAACCGCCCGGTTCGAAACGGTTCGGTTATGTCTAGAAACCCGAGGATTAAAAAGCCAGTATAAGCACCACTTAACAATTAAACCGGACCAGTTGAACCGGTTTCTAAGGCCGGACGGAGTGGGCGGCGTGGGCGCCGCGGCGCCGAAATTCTAGGCGGCAAACACCGCCGCCGGTCGATCGGCAACGGCAAAAACCAGTTTTGAAATCGACATCTCGCCGAACGGCAAAAAAAATTTATAGCCGTTGAACGGCTCTTTGGATTAAAAAAAAAAAAAAAATTCTTTTACTTTTTACAATATATATATATACATATATCACCACTAATTTCACTCTCACATTTCTCTCATTTACCAATTCATCTCCTTTCATCTTCAAAATTCTCAACTTTCATCTCACTTCAAAATGACTTGGACTACCAACGAGGAGCTCGCTTTGGCTCGCGCATTCTACCACGTGTCCGATGAGAAGGTTCTTCATCACTCAACGGCGGATAAATTTTGGGCTAGAGTGCTTGACCATTTCAACAAAGAACTTGGTGGTACGAATAAAACCGTACACCAAATGAACTCGAGATGGCAAAAAATAAGTTCGAAGATTAACAACTTCGAAAGCGTGTACTTCGAAATTGAACGAAAAGCTACCTTGGCGGATCTTGAATCGGGTTTGATGTTTAAGGCGTTGTGCGAGTACCGAAAAATACATGACAGAAAGGGTTTTTCACACGTTGAGGTTTGGACCTTGATGAGGGACCGTCTCCAGAGGGCGTCAACTTCAGATAATAATATCTAAGTTTCTTATGTAATGTTTTTTTTAGTGTGTTTTTTTTTAAGTAATGTCATGTTTTTTCTTTATTATGTAATGTTTTTTTAAAAATAAATGTGGTGTTTTTAAATAAATATAGTGTTTTAAAATTAATTACAATATATATATAACTCAAAAACATTAAAAATAAATTAACATACAATTCTTCATAATCCTCACCACTCCCTCTCAAAATCCTTCAAAATTCTTCAAAATTCTTTCTTTTTCTCTTTCCTGCGTGGCATCCTCCTATTGGTTACAACCCATTCTTCAAAATCCTAAAAATTCTACCACTCCCCCCTCCCTAAGACATTAAATAACGCACGAGTCGGAAATCTAATTACGGTTCATACCACGTACACCAAAAAAACATCCTAAATATGAATGGACGTAAATAACAATTTCTATAATTGGTTTTTTTTTTGAACGGCCAACGAATAGAATAAACCCAGGTACTTCGTACGGGGTGACCCAATGGCTAAAGGCCACCGCCAGCTGGCCCAACCCAGCCGTACGGAGCCCTTAAGCGTCCATGTGACTCCAGTTCCGGGGGAAAACCCGCTAACCCGCCCGCCCGTAGGCACGACGGCGAATTAACGGTAAAACCCGGTCGCCTCAAGGATCGAATCCGGGTCTCCCCAGATCTCCTATCATTGGCCTCCATACCAATGGACAAATAATGTCATTAGTGAGGATAGAACTTGGGTCCCTAGGAACACAAGCCAAAGCCTCAACCAACTCCACTAGATGTCATTGGTTCTATAATTGGTTATTTTTACTTTTTTAAAGCCTACCGAACCCAATTATGCCAAATGTGAACATTCTAAATCTATAGCCGAGAGGGAACTATCAACTTGCCACGTGTAATATGAATTTTCACACAACACTCGACCCCATGGCCAATAGCAGGCTCTAAAGGAGTTCATATATTCCATTTGAATTCTTAATTTCTTATCAGGTGGTTACAAATTTTATGATGATTCATAAGTGCTTCTAAATCCTATAAACATTAACCCTAATTTCAATCATCCACCCCTAATTTCAGCCGGCGATCATGGCGGAATCCGCAACTTACACCGATTCCGGCAGCATATCCCGGAAAGTAACTTCAATCGCCGCCGGAGAAGCTCACACGCTCGCTCTCACCGGTAATCAACTAATCATATCACATCTTCTACTCGTAGCTCCTGTAATAAACAATTTCAAATTCAAATTCAAATTCAAGTTCGACTAAATATTCAGATTTTGTTCTACGTGTGAATTAGGTGATGGCAGTGTGTATTCATGGGGAAGAGGAACATTCGGCCGGCTCGGTACCGGTTCACAGCTCGATCGCCTTTTTCCCGCCAAAATCGAATTCAATTCCACCGATCGGACCGGAAAGGTTAGAATCGTCGGAGTAGCAGCCGGTTGTTATCACAGTCTCGCTCTTTCCGGTAAGTTTTATGCTCCTCCCTGTTTAAAAACCCTAAAATTGGCAGTATGCTCTGTTCCGATCATTTCCGTTAAACCGATTAAATTCAGCATTAATTCATCCTAAATCACAGTTTATCAAACAGATTTGACTGATTTCAGATCCTAATTTGTGATCTTCTGATATTGTTTCAGATGATGGGTCAGTTTGGAGTTGGGGCCACAATACTTGTATCCTTTGGGTGACCATGCTTAATAATTGCTTACTAGATTACTAGATTTCCATGATATTTAGCATCCTTTGACACTAATATAGATGGTCAACTCGGGGTCAACGGAGAGAATTCCTTGGTTCCATCTTTGATCAAAGGGTTCCATGGGATAAACCCTACAGACGGATCGATTACAAAGAGCGAAACACGACTTAAGGTGCCTAGATTAAGCTGCAATCTTCATCAGTTTGTCAAATTTCTGAAAATTTGTGTTGATCATTGGTTTAAAGTTTTAAACTTTAAATGTTTGATTCCTGCAGATATCATCTGTGAAAGCTGGAGGCATGATGTCTCTAGCAATAGATGATCTCGGGTCGCTATGGATATGGGGCAACTGTCCTCCTCAAGATATCCCAAATGAAGGCGAAGAATTCTCACTTCTCACCACATACTGCTCCAATCCCAGTTTGGGACTTCCATGGTCAAACTGTGGTTAAAGTCGCGTGTGGAAACGAGCACATTGTAGCATTAGTTAGTCCAGGAGAAACAGATAAATGCCGGTGAGCTTGTATGCTATTCATGGGGCAACAACAACCACGGGCAGCTTGGTCTAGGCGATACACAGATTCGTGCAGTCCCTCAAATGATTGAAACTTTCAGTCCCGAATCATCTTGGGCAGCATACGAACTAGCATGTGGCGCCTTCCACACTTCCATACTCGCGTATAAAAAAGGAGATGCTGATTCTTTAAAAAGCGTATGCTGGACTTTCGGGCTTGGGGATAACGGGCAGCTTGGGCTGGGAACGACCAAAAAGGCGTTACACCCTGAAAAGGTTAACTCATTACCTGTTAATGTGTGGTTAATCTCGGTTGACTGTGGTTTGTTTCACACGAGTGTGGTTTCGTCGGTTGGGGATGTTTGGTCATGGGGAATGGAAAACGGGTTGGGTGTTTGCACTGAAGCGAGTGAAGGTGGAGACGCTCTTACTCCACGTTTGATCGCGTGTGATGGTCAAAACAGGTCAAACTTTCCCGACCCTGTACAAGTGGCTTGTGGTGCAGCCCATACCGTTCTTCTTGCAGATAACGGGTACAAGCTTTGGTCTTGGGGGAGAGGGAGAAGCGGGGTTCTTGGAAATGGTCAAGTGAGCGACTTTTTTGACCCGAATCTCGTGTTATGGCCACCATTAGACCAAGATTTCAACAAAAATGAACCAGAAACTATTAATGTCAAGAGCAGTGATAAAAAAGATATCACAGAAGTTGAAAAGGAACTTTATATAATGGAAAGTTATGCTAGCATTCTTCATGGTTCTGTTTTTGGGAAGCCTTTTGATAGACAGACCGATATACCGGTTTCTTTAAAGAAATCGGGTTCTTTTGATGTTGGTAAAGAGTTGGAGAACATGCTTGATTTGTGCGATTATGGTTCGCTAGTACGGTTAGAAGCGTTTTATCGTAAAATGCTTGTGGGTGTTAAAGATAGGATCATGAAGAAAAAGATTAAGGAGATGATTAAAGAGTGTCTTGAATCATCAACAATTATGCATTGATTGATGATTCTTTAGTTGTAGATATAACATATAAGGTGTGTGAGAAAGATGCAGTTGTATTGTAAGGTATATGTATGTGCAAAATATGAGTAATTTAAGATTGTAACAAGGTTTGTATACAAAGAAATTGCAAAATCTGAGTTTATATGTAGGTTGACTAGATTGTTTGATTTAGGGGTGTTTCTGAACCATTAAAACGGGCTGAATTGTCCGAATCGAAGTAAGCGGGTCGGTTTAAGATTTAAATGGTTTTGTTTTGACGGTTTAGTGTTAATGGTTCCATCCGGTCTGAAACTTGGAACCGATGTAGTAAATTTAGACTACTAGGAGGCCATACCTCCTATTTTGAAAAAAAAAACGGGCTTTTTAGAGTTAAAACCCATAACTTTAGTTAAGGAACTACCACCCTTATCACCAAAATATCCAATGGAACTTAAAATATTATTTATACTCTTATTTGCTTTTACTATTTAATTTCTTAAGTAAATATAAAAAAAACTAATAATTTTCTTTCTTTTTGAACAACTAAATCACCAAACAGGCAAACATATACATTACAAATTTGAATCTATAGCACTTTCTGTTTGAAATATACCATTTTACCACGAAGCTACACCATTAAAACAATTAAATTAGATAAATCAAATTAATACAAAAGGGACTTGCCTAGCGGTATCACCATGACTTTCCATATTGAAGGACATGGTTCAAGTCTCGCTTGAGACAATTTGTTCCGTGTTAAGCTAGAGGTTTTTTCCAGTTGTGGGTTTTACTCCTAAGATATGTATGGACTAGGTCCCCACGATCTATTATTATATATATTACAATATGAAATGAGTACATGTGAATGCTTTTTACTATTCATATCTCCACCAATAGAAACATGACACGTGTCATGTTCCACCACTAATAATATGACACGTGTCATGTTCAACTAATAATATATTGGCACGTGTTGTAGTGCCTTTTTAAAATTTTATAGGTCACTACGTGGCCTGACACGTGGACACGTGTTAGGCCACATGTCATATGTAGGCCAATGCTTTTACGACACGTGGTCATGTGTTAGGTCACGTATGGCGATACGTGGCCACGTGTTAGGCCAATGTTTTTGCGACACGTGGATACGTGTTACGCCACGTGTTATGTACAGGTGATATTTTTTCTGACTTAAGCGCAGGTGGTCACTTTTAGACTACTTTTAGGGTTTTTGACTTTGCTCACAGCGTTTTGAGAAAATGGGTGTTAGGCCGCATGTCATGTACATGTGGTATTTTTTCAGACTTAAACGCAAGTGGTCAACTTTTAAATCACTTTTAGAGTTTTCGACTTTGCCCACGGTGTTTCGGAAAATAGGTGGCCCGTCGCGAAGCGCGGGCGGGTCACTATCTTGTTTGGATGAAAAATATGATTTATTTGTCATGGTGATAGGGTGATCTCGGGTGGCCGGGTTTTTTCGATAAAAAATCAAATTCCTATATAAAAACTTTCCAATTTTTAGCTAAAGTAATATTGTTTTTCATTTGCTTCTTCCTCAGTAACTATAATATTTTTTTTCCTATTCTTAGCTAAAGTTTCAATTCTTATTGTTTTTTTTTTTTAGTTTTTATCCGAGTGCAACAAGCTTAGCCTATAAGTTAGTAGTGTAACGGAGACAATCGTTAACATAATTTTTAGGTAATAAGTTTAACACTTTGAGCGACTGGTTTCTAATTGTAACGTTGTTATGTAGTCTCTTTGTATTTCAATATTTACGATAATATTTTTTTAACGACGTTACGCAGTCATTTTATATATCCGCTTTCTTTCATTACGTTATAGCAGTGCATATGTTTTGTGTACCTGCAATATCTCTGTGGAAACACGCAGACAGTAAAATCTTTGTTTCTATTTGAGCTCAATAAGTTTAGCACATAATTTGATGGTGTAACTGGTGCAGTCGTGTTATATAAGTTTGCGTTCGGTTTTTAATTTTAACGTTGTTACATAGTTTGTTTGTATTAGGAGTTTATTTATGAGAATTATTTTCGTATTCTTTACTTTACGTTATAGCCTTCACAGTAACTTTCAGTAGTAGATAGTAAAAGTAAAATTTAGTTGATCCGCTGGTAAACATAAAATGTGAAGAGGAGTGTATGAACGTATGAAGTTTTTCCCCGTTCCGAACTGCCTATTGTTAAACCCTTCAAAGCCCTAAAAAAAACACACAACCTCCCAATTTCCCCATCTCCGGCGAAATGCCCGGCCTTCTTACATCTTCCGGCGATTCTTCCTCCATCGTCCCCTACTCTCCGGAGCCCAACACTCCCACAGTCTACACTCTCCACCACGGCCTCAAATCCCCAATCGCACCTCGTCTCTCCATCTCATGGTCACGCGGCAACTCCCTTCGCGTTACGGTTTTCCGGTCACCTAACACCACTTCTAACTCCATCGACGATGAATCCGGGGGGAAAGTGGTGGATTTGAAGCTCAGCGGTGAAGATGTAGGTAGCGAAATCACCGATGCTGCGCGGTGGCGCAGAATAGTGTACGGATCGGTGTCTCCGTTTGCACATTTGCAGAATAAGAAAAACGCCATGGCGGCGTTATCGGAGTTGCGGCATTCAGCTCCTTATGACGGCGAGTGGTAATCCGATCATCGCATATGTTTAATTTTGTGAATTTATCTGGTATTAATTTTGCAACATTTAGTTGAACTATGAACTGTAGATAGGCACAGAATTAGGGAAGTAGATTTGCTCAATTTTGTAAATTATTTTGTTTTAGAGATTGAAAAGAACTATGAAACTAGAATAAGGGAAGTAAACCCCCAAATTCGAACATCTTATGCATAAGAACGGAATTTCCGAATTCAAAGCGATTGACTGTCATATTTGAGTACACTCTAGTAGTAGAGTTATATTCCTTTGAATTTTAGAATGAACGAAATGATTATGGCTTCTGAATTCTGTTTCTGATTGTGCATATGTGGCATCTGGAAGTGATTTTCTTATATTTGCTACACTTCATGGGATAGGTCAAAGTATGTTCTTGAGTATAGCAAGGAAATAAATTCTCTTCTAGGAAACAAGAAATCTAATCCTATCTCGCTAATTGAAGATCCAAAGATAGTATTGAAGGTATACATGTTGTTGAATTGTTATTTTGTTGCATTCTGTATTCTATTTGGACCTTACGAGCTTGATGTATCAATTGAGTTATTTATATAAACTTCACTTAGAATGTTGAGGAGCCAAGCTCTTTGAAAGCTGCATGGGAGCTGCTGGAAATATTTTATGCAGACAAACAATCGCATCCTTGGATCCCTGAACAACTTGTTGATTGGTTATCTGTGAGGATGCTCAACTTAATTTTTGTCTGCAGTTATTGTTACTTTTACATAATTACATTTACATTTTTTTTTATTTTTGCGTAAGGTCAAATTTGTTCATTGATGATTATACTTTTATCAGGATTATGATACTTTGTTATCTGGACAAGTGCCAAGTATTCATTTAAGACTGGTTGAGTTTCAAGCAGAACTTATTAGCATACATGTAAGACATATGCTTTGACATATTTTGTATGGTTTATTGTGAAAAAGTTTCTATACAAAATTGAATATACTCTTTTTAAAATTTTGCTCCTCTTCTCAGGAAGTCGAAAATGAGCCTAAATATTGGCAAGCAATTTCTTCAGCACTTGCAGTTGGCTGGTTAGACATTGTGGTGAGTATACATTCTTGAATCACAGATTGTTAATTAACATTTTATTGTAACCGTAAAAATAACAATATTGTTTTTTTAATGAACTATAGACATTTATCACCTTTGTTATTGTAGGTGAAATTGTTGCGTTTACATGGATCTTATCATCTTAATCAGCTAGGAACTCGTGAGGTTTGTAATCAAATACTTTTCTAGAGTAATAACATATACATATTTTAGTGAAGAGTTTATTGATGTCATTTGTGTTACAGACAGAGAATGGACTTGTAGAAGCAGTTGCAGTTATTGTATCAAAAATGCCACGTATGCGTACGGACTTGCCATCTGGAAAGCTAGGTGAATGTTATTATAACAAGTCTGATTTTATGAGGGTAAGAAGCTTTATCAATATACACTTTAAAGTATCATTCTAAATGAAATTTTATTAACAAGTGTACTATACCTGCTAGGCCTGGGAGAAATGGAGAGCACAAATAACTAAACTGGATTGCAGTGCATTCTGGCTTCAGTGCAGTCATCATCAAACGAAAGAAAACCTGAAAAATTTGCTTCAAATTTTGTTGGGGAACATAAGTACTCTGTCAAGTGCCACATGTCATTGGGTTGAGCTCTATATTGCTCATTTTCTGTATATCAGGCCCTTCACTTCGGTCGGTACTTTTTTTTTGTATCATAAGCTCATTTGACGTAAATAACTCATAATTTGTAATTTTGTATCAATTGTTTATGCCATCAATATGGTTTTTATGTATAGGGTTTAGAAAGTATGTATGTCCTAGCTCAAAAATGCATTCAGTTGAAACCCACTTCTAGTCCCCATAAGCTTATGAGACTTATGCTTGGGATTCTTGAAGAAAATACAGAGGTAATGAGTGGACTCAAAACATTTTAATATATCATAAACATAGCATCTTATAAACTAATATTTATTTTTTCAGGTTGTATTGGCTGAGTGTTCAAGATCATTTGGTCCTTGGTAAGATATCTTTTGTTTTTCATTCATCATGTATTTTTCTTCTTATTCATAGTTTTTTTTGGGGGTAGGATGATTGCCCATGCTACAGAGTTGCTGACAGCTGGCAGTATCGAGGCAGAGATCCTTTTAAAAGAAGAACGTGATAATTTAGGGGGTATTAGCATAGAGGAATCCCATAGACTTGTTTATGCCCAAGTGTTATCTTCTCATGCCTTAACTTGGCAAGTGAGTGCCTGTTAATCTTTAGACTACTTTAATCAATCATGTTAGTTACTTATTACTCTTTTTGCAGATCGCTCCAATATACTTGATATCTTGTACAAAGCATGGAGTTGGATTGTTGGAAATCTTGTTGTACAAGCAACCTGCATATCATAGTCAAGTTCTCCTCAAGAACATTGAGATATGTCGTATGTATGATCTTGATAGTGTGAGCTCAAATGCTATGAAGGTAATAATTTGTTTGTGATTTTCTGTTCTCTTATATACTCTTGGGAAATCTGTAAGAACATAAATTGAATAATTACTAGTAAAAACAGATTGCTGGGGTGCATCACTGGAAACATGGTAGGAAAGGTGCAGGAGTCTTTTGGCTACAACAAGCACGGGATGAAGTCCGTCTTAACCGAATTGCTCAAAAGTTGTTTGACTTTGTTGGAAAGTCAATCTCTGACGAAAGTTTTGAGGTAAGTACTGTGTGTTTCGGTGAGTGCCTGGTTTTAAAAAACATGCCTAAGGGAGTGCCTCTTGTACATGGGCAGATTTTGTGCATTAAGAGGTTGTACATATAGCTCCTTAGGTTGCACATAGAGGTTATATACATTAAATCGTTTATAGGGGTTATTTATATATAAGTTTTGTGCATGTGATGATGGAAACCTCGTGCCTCACGTACGTGATTTGTGCGCCTTAGTCGTGGTTCGCCTCACGCTCTTTGAAACCAAGAGTGTGTATTGTCTGAAACTCGAATACCGAATCATTGATCTTATTTTTTCAGCAATGGGAAGGATTAATTGAATTACTGGGCTCTGAGTCTAGAACGGCAGGAGGACTTGAGTTTCTTCATAAGTACGTATTTTAATTATAATATTATAGTTCTTTCTGTAATTCTGTTTCGTGTTTTGTTCTGAAATATACAATTGGTGCTTCATAGATATCGGGATTTCAAGAAATCTCTGCAGCAGGTCCAAGATGGTATTTTAAATGATGCTGCTCGTAAAGCTGGCGAAGCCATAATATCGGTATGCTTAAATCTTAATAAGCACCCAGTTTTATTTACAACATATGACGTTATAATGATTATATTATAATTATTCTATCTTCTGACACACCAGCTTATGAAAAATCCTTCTACACCTCAACGGTTTTGGCTTCCTCTTCTCTATGATTCAGTGAGTTATTTATCAGTTTATCGTCACTCAGTTGTTTTTTTTTTAATCACATATTCTGTTTTGTATAATCTCACTTTTTTTTGTTTGTAGCTGAAGCTGCTCAATTGGCAGGAGCACCCACTGCTAAATGCATCTCAGACTAATCTGCTATTGAATAAACTGCAAGAGTTATCGGTGGCAAGGCTGCGACCTGATTTTATTGAGGTGGATCTGCCACCAAATGCCCTGAGCTCTGTTCGGGTGGCTCTAGCCACCAACTTGGGACGCGCTATCCTTGAGGAATGATGTTTTGGTATGTTCATTACTATTACACTGGCCATTAGAACCTTATGTTTAGTAGTATTTATTTTTAATGTAATCATATCCAATTGTGTTTTCACTTGTTCTTATTTGCTAATGCTGTTAAGAACTTGTAGTCATACGTGCCAGCTCGGCTCAACTTGTTTATCTTAACGAACTGACATGTTGAGTTCAAAGTCAAGCGAGCCAGTTTGGCTCGACGGGTTTACAAACTAGTCGATTTTGACTGAGCAACAAGCTTTTTAAACAACCTTACTTTGAACGGAACCAAACTTTTGTTAGAGTTTATATCTTGCCTCCTAAACTTCAGTTATTTATACTTTAGAGCGGGTTTAAATAATTTTATTCACTTCCGGTCACTGGAAAGTCTGATGATATGTTATAAACATCTCTGTCTGTTCCCAGGTTGACATCAAATAGTAACAATCAATGTTAGATGAGAGAAGTGTGACTGATATTTTTTTGGCATCAGACAATGTCAGATAACTAATTTACTGCACTTTAAGGTTTTGTAACTTTGATGTCTAAGATACATATTGATGTTGTGAAATCAAGGAACTTCTGTAAATATGCAAGTTTTTTCAGTTTCAGACTGAATTATATGATGAAAGATTATATTTTTCAGTTTCAGAGTGAATTATATGTTGAAAGATTATATTTGCAAGTCTGTAGTAAATATGTTGGTTTTAAGTCTTATCATTTTCGGTCCGTCTCCATTAGAGATGCATGAAAATGGTTGCTAGCTAAAACTTTATTTATTTATCATAAATGCCTTAAGCTTAAGTTAAGCTTTAGTCTCGGAAAAAGTTAAGCTGCCTCTAGGATGACATCCTCGGTTCCTTTGGTTTTATCTCAGTTCAAGGCTTATGGTGCGTTATTAACGAGTTTCTTATTTTAATTTAATGTTGGTCCAATGATGAAACTTAAGATTATTTAAGAATAATTTGCCAAACAAAAAAGATGCACCAACAGGAGACTGGAAACAAAATACTTGAAGCATGAGCTAAACATAAAGAAAAAAAAGCTAAGGCTAGAACGAAAATGCAACCTTACCGAGATATAAAAAATACTTGAAACAAGAGCTAAACATAAAGAAAAAAAAAGCTAAGGCTAAAACGATAATACAACCCTATCTAAATACTAGTTCGATAAAACAAAACACTATGTTTTAAACTACATCATAAACTGGTAAATCAGATCTCGTATCTATCACTTACAACATCATAAACGACCAATTATAACAATGAAACGCTTCAAAAATCAAAGCTTGCAATGCATAAAACTAAATTCATACAAATTTTATCGAGATGTTGTTATAGGTGTATATAAAATCAATTACATATCATACCGTACGCATCTTTCATGATCTCGATATAAGTATCCATATATACTCTTTGGCAATTTAAACCAAATTCGATTGTGATTTCGATCCAATTTTATATTTATACATGCGAATTCAAAAACATTGATCATATAATAAATTTTTTGAATGAAATAACTGATCCTGGATTATTAGTGCGTATGAAATCATACAATACTTACCATTTAAACAAGTAAAATGACCACAAAGCCCCTCCGTGTAAAATCTTAAAAATCCATGTGTCCGCCCCTCCTATCTTCGCACGGAAAAACCCCTCGTGCGAAAGGTACGAAGTAATCAGAATGTGCCACATGTACTTAGAAATATGGTAAAATTGTCCGTGCGTGTTTGATGATAATCACGTAATTTATATTGATAATCAAGCAAACTATATTTAATAATCATGTAAGTTATATGAAAAACATAGACGAGTGGTGGTCCAATGGTGTAAGAAAAAAAGTTTTACATTTTACTTTTACTTGACTTTTTTCCCTATGTAATGTTCTTGTTTCGGCCCGTCTAGTTCCTTGCTAGGCGGTGTCTCGTTTTTTCAATAAATTTGGCTGTTCCAAAAAATAATAATATTAATTATTATTTATATCGAATGATTTATAATAGGGAACCAAATATTTGAGGCCCATGCTGGACCTTTAACTTTTGCATATGAACGGGATAGTTTCAAAATGTTGATCGACTCATGTCTTTTTCAAATATTGACCCCTTTGACATTTGTGACCACTATGATTTGACCATCCGCTTATTTTATGTTCTAAAATTCTTAGTTGATTGTATTAAAAATCTTAAAATGATAAATTGATCCGTGACGGTGATATATCTACAAGTTGATATTTAAAAAATAAATGAATATAAGTTTCAAATGGCCAATTTAAACAATTCAAATCATTGATTTAAACAAAAAATCTCAAACTTACACAAGTGACTGAGATGCTTAAGTTTAAAAGGTTTGATTGATTTTTAATATCAATGAGCACCGTAGAAAATTATGGATTGAATGGCTATCAGGACCTTTAACTTTTTTTACTTGGCTAGCTTTTAATATCATGTTACCGTTAAGAAGGTATCCTGGGATGACAAGAATATTTGTTTTGAACAGTATGCTTGGGTTTAACGACATAGGCTCTTCATATATATATATATATCTTTAACTAGTTAGTGTCCCGGGTAAATATCTGAGGCTGTGATATAAAAAAAAGTTAAACGAATTAAAAGATGAGAGTTTTTTTCTAACTATTAAACGAATGATCGAATTGGAGTTTAAGTTCATCAATGGTGGGTTTAGAAAGTCGCGACTTTGTTTTTTGATTCGTTCACCATCATTTGTTGATCGAAACCTAAGGAATATGGATCTAGTTTTGTTAGGTTTTCTTTCACGAATCCAAAGCAATTTACGGATCAAATTTTCATTGAGAAATGAAGAAGATATGATGAATCAAAGTTATGGTATTGTAAAACAAATATGGATAATTTTGTATGGAAATAATTTAATTTTTTGATTTTTAATTATAAGATCTTTCCTTTTTGTAAATACCATTTATTTTTTTAATTCAAAAATTTATAAAAATGACACATAAGCGAATCCTAGGTGGCACACCTTATATTGTGCCACCTACACATTAAAAACTTGTGTTTATTATATAGTAAGTATAGATTCTAGAGGAAACCCAGTTATTTCCAGAAAAACCTCTGTCTCCAACCCGAAAAGTATTTTTACTTACAGTACCCGATTTTAAACACAAGATCTTAAGATCTCAAGTGTCCCAAATACGATTGAGCTATGAGCTCATTGGTGGGATGACAAGGATATCTAGGGCAACTATTGCATTGTCAATACCAAAGACTTTGTAAATGAGACTATATTCTAAGCAACGGAAAACTTAGCGACTTATGTCTTATTCAAGACTTATTGTATGTTTTTTTTCTTCCTTACTTCCAACAATCTAGATTTTTTTATTTCTGAAAAAGATTGTAGAAAAAGTTCCAAAAAATTATAAAAAATCTCAAATAATCAAGAAAACTTGTTTCACATATAAAAACCCTCTAAAATTACAATAAATTCTCTATATAAACGTCAAAACATAATAAAATACAAAACACACATGGAATTATTTATCGGTTTGTTTTTATTTTTTTTTTCTCTATAATTTTACTCTTTGTTTTTTAAAGGTTTCTCGTTTGGCTAGTTGTTGTTCCTGTCTACTTTCTATTTGTTTAAGTCGGTTTTCAAGTCTTATCGAGCTCCTGTACTTTTTTCTAACTGGGATTGCACATCTTGGACCTCTGATATGTTGAAAAATTTATAATTAATACATATTTATATACAATTAGAATTACATATGCTCAAATGGGTACGGGTCAAAATGACCCAAACCCACTGTATGAAACTATTACTTTTAAGTTTCAATATTAACGGATAAAATGATCCGAACCCATTCTATAAAAATAATAAAAACATATTTACATTCAACCCCAAATGCATGTGCTTAAATAGGTATAGATCATGATGATTCGAACCCATATTATCGAACTATAACCATCAATTTTCAATATAAAACTAGTCAAAATGACCCGAATTCAACATATAGTCAAAAATTTATATTCTCGAACAGGTATAGGTCAAAATGACCCACTTTACGGCTCTCGATTATAACGTGTCTCAATCGTCAGCTTAAATCAAGTATAGACTATGTGATAATTTCATTCAGTAGGATTGAATCCTCAACACTTGATTGGTTCCTAATTATACATTTGATTAAGCCAACTTCTTATATCTTGAAATCATTGAGTAAAATTCTTTTATTTGTATGGAATAAAAAAAATGTGTCCTTTAAACGTTTAAAATTTTTATATGTGCAACTTACAATCTTTTAGCTAAGAAATACTACCAAATTGTTATCTTAAATATTTAAACCAACAATGGCATTAAGAATGAATGATAGAGCTTGCCAGCTTGGGGTGACTTTAAATGTCTTAAGTTTAATCCTGACTTATGTGGGTTTTTATCACAGTTGATGGGTTTTCTTCGAAATTAATAAATTTGGGTGTTGTAGCATAATTCAATCACTCTTTGAACTTGCTGGCTGGTTGATGCCACTAAAAGAATGTAATACAAAGGTTTTATAAATTTTATCAACGATTTCAGATAAGCTATACCAAATCCAGTATGGACAATGTATGGGTATTGCCATACCAAATCCATTAGGTTTTATACAAGGACATTTGATCTAATGGTATTAGAATGATGGTTAAAACTTAGAATTTTCAAGATCTCAAATTTAAACATGATTCAAATGATTTTTTTTTTCCAAATGATAGGTTACTCAGGTATTAAAGATTCCTAAGTAATTTCAAATGCACTTCAAATAAATGCTGAGATACACCTACTAGCTTAGCCTAGTGGCAAATGTGTATGGCCCCTAATATTAGGGTCTTAGGTTCAAGTCTAACTTGTAACAAAAATAATAAAAAATGAGTGTTACAAGTTGGGCCAGGAGGTTTCTCACCAGTGGTGAGTTTCCTCCTGATGGGGATTGGAGATGATCGGATGGGTGATGCAATACCCACGTCAGTGATTCAAATTTGCCGTTAAAAAAAAGGAAAATGGATACTAATAATCCCAACTATTGCTTATTGGCCAAAGATAATCCTACCTACATTTTTGTACATAATCAGTCTTATAAATACACTATGTTTTTTCTTATAATCTTTTCCGTTAAAAAACTAACTCCGTTAGCTTGTGATGACATGGAGGACCAATACTGTCATTATTTAAACTTGTTTCTAATTAAAAAAGCTGAGGGACCAATCTTGTCATTTATGTAAACTTTATATAAACCTTAACTACCACCGGATTTGTCCTAGTGGTCGCAATCACGTCGCCGATAAACGGATTTGTCCCAGTGGTCACAACTACGCCGTCGGTAGAGACGAAATCGAAAGGAAACGCGGTTGCCGGAGAAAACCCCTGGTCTTGAAAGCAACAGTAGCGGCAGCAGCCAGGACTCTTTCTTTGGGGTTTCACCCCTCTGCGACGACGCTACCACTCCAGTTCGTTCCAGCTCCAAACGACGAAAGTAAACAGGGTTTTGGGGTTTCGCGACCTCATGGGTGATTCGCACGACGCTTCAAAAGTCGTCGCAACCTCGGTCGCACTCCGGCGACCTTGTTGCTACGATTTCCGGCGGCCTCAGCAGCGTATGGGTAGGTGGGTCTTAAATCTTTTGGGGTTTCGCGGCCTCGTGGGTGATGCGCGCGTACGAGTGGGTGAGTTTGAATGATGAATGGTGATGATTGACGGTGGTTGTACGGCTGTTCCACGTCGACCATGGCCTCCGGAACAGAAAAGAAAGACGATGGAGGCGGAACGAACCTAGGTTTTTTTTTATTTTTATTTAAATAAAGTTTACATAAATGACAAGATTGGTCCCTGATGTTTTTTAATTAGAAACAAGTTTAAATAATGACAGTATTGGTCCTTCACGTCATCACAAATTAACGGGGTTAGTTTTTTAACAAAAAAGATTATTAGAAAAAACATAATGTATTTATAAAACTGATTTTGTGATTCCGCTGTTCAAAAAAAAATATATAAAAATGTAAGTAAGATTATTTTTAGCCAATAGACAATAGCTAGAAATTACTATCTATTTTCCAAAAAAATAAATGTTGAGATATTTTGCTAAAGAGATAGACAGAATGGGCCCTCAAAATCAATTAAGATCTGATGCCAAAAGAGGTAAATTGACTTGTCGAAAACGACGTTTTCATAAACTAATAATTGTCCGGACACGTGTCAAGATATGAGAATGCCGACTATCGCTATCTGCAGGGTCACTATTAATTTTGGGGCGTGTCGTCTACAACTACACAAAACATGTAAAGGACAACTAATTCAATTCGTACCTTTAAAAAAAAAATTCAATTCGTACCATTAAATAAAATAGGAAAATCTTAGGGACACCATGGTGTATCTTTTTTTTTTTTGAAACGGCACTTTCATTAAAAAAAACCCGGGACCAACTTGGGTACATCATGGTGTATCTAACAATGATTAGCATTTAATAGTGTACCTAATAATGATTAGCATGGAGTGATGTGTCTAACAATGATTACTACATACATAATATTTAATTGTTATATTATTATAATTACCTAACAATTATTATTATTATTATTATTATTATTATTATTATTATTATTATTATTTATTTTTTTTTAATTTTTTTTTGGAACGGCGTTTGGAACTACTCCCCAAATCTCCAATACCCGAGTGAGCCTTCCTGAGACGGGATTGCAACCGTCCATACTGATTTTGACACTCCAGGCTTGGCTCACTCAGGAACACCATCAAGGAGGAAACTCACCACTTAAGAAAAACCCCCTTGAGTCAGGTTTGAACTTGAGACCTCAAGGTCCTCAAGCTCTAACCTTCATCCCCATACCATTGGGACAAATGCCCATTGGTTATTATTAATAGTATTATTATTGTTATTATTATTGTTATTATAACCATAAATCTTATATTTATTTTATTATAATTTGAAACGGCGACCGTATCGTACTACGTCACATATATTATAAGATTGTATTTTATACCGGTATGTAGGCGTACGTACGTATACGTGAATGAACAAAATAAAAGTCATACTCATAACATATATCGTATCTTTTTGTATGTTTCTAAATAATAATAATATAAAAATGATAATAAATAATAACAATAATAATAATAATAATAATAACAATAACAACAACAATAATAATAATAATAAATTTTAAATAATTTACGTTAATGTGGAACAACAACAAGATTTATGTTAATCCCATCGGGTCTAAATCAACCGGGGAGGTAGGGTTGGAGCCTCTACGTTCATATTGGATTGCGTCGTATTTTTAATGTTTTAATTGTTTAATATTTTTGAATTATTTAAATCGTTTTCTTTAACATACGTTTATTTTGGAAAATGTGTTTTTTATTTCTTCGTAAAAGACAAAAAAAAGGTTTATATATAAAAGAAAAGTTGAAGAAGTGATTATAAAAACATTTTTTTTAAACAGAACATGTTTATAGAACTTTTATGGTAAACGGAACATCTTTATAGAACAATTTCAATTTTTAAAAAAAAATCTTAATTCTTTAAAAATGCTAGAGCATAAAAGTTTTAGTCATGTTCCTTTTTAAATAAAAAAAACGTTTTAAAAAAAACATTAAAAAAAACTTAGAAAACGTTTTTATAAACTGTTTAAAAGAGTTATTTAAAAAAAATATTTTTTTTTCTAAAACAGATTTTTAATAAAATTACAATTTTCTTTTTATAAAAATTTATGAATAAACTAGTATGGGAATAAAGTCAAATGATTTGACAAATTATAAAACACAATTCTCAAAGTACATAAGATACTACACTTATTATTATTATACCTTAATTATACCATGGTGTACCTAACCTTGGGTACACCATGGTGTACCTAACATAACCCAAAAAATAAAATCAATTCGTATCTATTTCAAATAGTTAAAACAAGATGTGTGTCCACCACCCGTATGTTGTTGCGGGTCACATATTATTTGCTTTTTTTTAGGTCATTTGATGACTGGTTGCTTGGTAATTTTATGATTTACATGGAAGATATGACACGTACATAAGTAATCCATATGAGCAGAGATGTCATTATTTAAAAGCTTTTTTACGTTTTACTGTACAAAATAATGACCATCTGTAGGGGATTCAAGTTAAAGTATTTCAGCCCTGACTATAAAAAATAAATGTCAGTTATGATATTTAAAATTTATTTAGATATATAAAATATTTAACAAATGTGTAAGAATATATATGAAATTACTATATAGAGAAAGGGTAAAATAAAACCCTCTCGAGTTTGAAAAACTCAAGAAACTCTAAAAATACGAGGTTAAATATTGGAATTTTTTAAAAAAAAATTTACGTTGGTTTTGTAGGATATATCAATCCCTTTAAATAAAAAAAGCAAAAAGAACGCAAAGTATTTTTTTTTTAATATCAAAACTGAAATTTCAGTTACCA
Organism: Deinandra increscens subsp. villosa; assembly: GCA_039602395.1. Taxonomy (NCBI): domain Eukaryota; kingdom Viridiplantae; phylum Streptophyta; class Magnoliopsida; order Asterales; family Asteraceae; genus Deinandra; species Deinandra increscens. The sequence goes on from JBCNJP010000003.1 coordinate 6,275,949, forward strand.
CTTGTGACAGACATGTTGGGTACAACGAAACACGCCAAATTTTTTTGTTACATACGTAACACATCATGTAATAATTTTTATAAAAAATTAATTCGGCGCTTTTTTTTTTGTTTTTGCACCAAAAATGTTAAAATTTTATATAGAATCTATACAAAAATATAAAATAAACTTTTTTGACCTATTTACATATGTAACACGGGTTTCCATAATTTTTCAAACTCGAAAGGCTTTTCATTAGAACCATCCCTTACTAATACAAATCATAACTTCTTATTAATAGTAAAATGTTTCTATTGGTCTATTTTATATTTTATTTTTTAATCTTTTTAATTATTATTTTTATTATCATTGGGAGTTTTTTTTATTAAATAAGGTTGTCTTCGAAACTAAAAAATGGTGTTTAATTTTAGGTATATATCTTTTTAGTTTCTATTAGTTTTCGGTCTTTTTGTTATCCTTGTCTTGTTTAATCTTTACTTCTTGACTTTCATTTTGTTTTCGTTATGTTTATTGTTATGCGTTTTGGTTTAAGTTTTTACACATATCTTCTCTGGGTGTGCCTTCGCAAACAGCATTTGGGCCCGGGTTTCGTCTTGGTCTGGAATCAGTGAAATTGCTTGAGCGTGAGGATCTTCTACTTAGTCGATATGAAATCAAAGAATAACGAGTAAGAACACAGAGAGTAAATACAAACAAGCTTTGTATTAACCACAGAGACCACAGAGTACACTTAGAGAATGTATCTCACGAAAAGCTTTGAATCTATACAAGACAAACATATATATAGGCTGAAATCACGACTGGCCGAACCTCAGGTTCGGCCAAGCCTCGGCGGCTCCGAACCTGGAGTTCGGCCAGAGTTCGGCCAGACCTAAACTTGAACGTTCCGTCTTGTATTCGATACTTCACATGACGATCAGGAACCATGTATCAACAAACTCCCCCTCGGCATGTGCAGTATCATCCCTCTTCTCAAAACTTGTATCTTGTATCTTCAATCAAACTCTTCCTCGATCTAGACGATGAATTCGATCTTGAATACTTGATATTGCAACGTGTGATCTCTTTTTATCAACAATCTTCAGAAGACTTGAAGTTGTGATGATCTCTTCCACTTAGAAACCTGCCAACATAAATAACCTTGGCGCAAAACGTCTCTTCGAGACTCCAAGATATATTGATTTTAAAAATGATTTCGTATTACGTGTTGATCAATCGAAAACAACTCAGAAACAAAATCTTTTTGGCTTTTAGGAACTTTACATCAAAACACACCTAAAATCTTTTTGGTATTTTCTGATAAGAAAGTAAATGCCATACAGAATCAAACACTATTTTTGTCTTTTGTGAGAAAGATCACGACTTGGGATCATATTGGGCATAACATGCTGAACTACACTTCAATTTCGATTATTGTAGCACATAAGCCATGCCGATTGCAGATATACTATGTCCAACTTTAAACTCTGGCACAATCATACTCATAACATCTGGATATGTTAAGGTATTTATTAGATATGCATTGACCAGTGTACCCCACACTATCAGACATACTCAGATATGCTTTGCTTATCACATTTTGTGATTTCATTTGTGACATTTATCACACAATGATTGTATTCATGATATTGTCAACTGTGTTCCATGCAAAAAGAAATAAGAACGTTAAATCGTCTACCTTAAGGTCGATCTTTCGATACGCAGATAAGGCCTCGGATTTAACAAAATAAGAAAATAAAAACAAGTTGAAATTGTATAACTCAACAACAATCAGGTCGGTACTTCCGTACACGCAGAGAAAGTCCGATGAGTTATACGAAACACCAAAGAAAATAAAGCAGAACGTCAAACGAACAACGATCAGGTCGGTCTTTCGACACGCAGAGAAAGTCCGATCGTTTGACAAAATAAAGAAAATCAAACAAGTTTAAATCTTTGCAAAATGAACACATGTATACACAGTGACTTCTCATTTTATTTTTCACATATCTTTTCTTGATATATCATGAGATATGCATCAAGATGTTGTCCACTAGGTCAAGCATTAGTATTTAATGTGTTTATCACCTCTGTATACTTTCTGATTTAATGCCGAGCCTACCTTACACATCGATCAAATGGTCTTATGGCTTTTTCACTTACTTTATCCATGAGTCAGACATTGTCAGCCAATGTACCATCATTTCCCAATCATGTCGAATACAATTTCTCATTTTTCAATGTTTTTGTCTTTTTGCAATTTTAATGTTTTTGTCTTTTTGCAATTTTAATCTATTTATAGATTTTCATTTTTACGATTTGAAAAACCACACACTATTTTTGTAGTTTTGCAAAAACAAACTCCCCCTCAGAATGAGACGGAGTGAAAAACCAAGAAAAATTGATCAACCAACACGAACATTTGCAGGTTAAATCCTTTTGAAAAACAAAAATGATTTTTGAAAATCAGATTAATTAGAACATATATTTCACAAACAGCAATTTTCCAATCACTGAAAGGTCTTCTTGAAACACCTGTTGACACCAAATAAATCATTAGTCGCTCTGGGATCGACCCGATGTAACATCGTCGGGTCGCCCGGTGTCTTCCACAAAGTCAATGTTGGCCTTGGAAACAACTTTTGGTTTCCAAATTTGTAAAAGTTTAAATTTTTGATCAGAACCTGAATCAGATTCAACCGACGTACTTGGATTAGACCAAGACGATTTACGAGTTGATTTTATCTGAGGCGACCATGGTTCATCAAAAATTTGACCTTTGTTATCCACATATTTGGCAGTTTTGTGAATATATGCAGTCGTCGGACAATCAGCAGCAAGATGTCCAGGTTGACGACATACATAACAAAGTCTTTCTCGAAAATTGTGTGAAAATGATTTTGATTTTGAAAAACCAGATGAATGCTCAGAATCAAAATTATCAAAGAAATCATCAGAGGAATCATACCTAGGAGATGGACTCCTTGATGATGACGATCTTCCAGAATAAGAAGTGAATTCCGTCTGAGATGGTGATTTCTTTGCATTCTTGACTTTAGGAACCTTGGCAATTTTCACCGGTTTCTTTGTGGGAATAAATTCTTCCTTCATAACAAACCCCACACCTTTGTGTTTGGAGCCTGAAACCTTTGAAGTACTCGAAGAAGAACCCGAAGCTTCTCTTGCCTTAGCTTCACTTGTGAATTTGGCTTTAATGTCCTTTAACTTGTTCTTTTCAACCAAAACTTTGTCTTCTTCAGTTGCAGATGAAGAACTTGACACAACCTTATCAAAAACTTTCTCATTCTCCAACAAAACAGACTTTGAAGCAAATTTTGGAGCTTCACCCAACGGCTTTTCTTTCTTTTTGGATTTAGATTTGTTCTTCTTGGGTAGAGTAGCAAACTTGGAATAATCCTGCAATTCATCTTTGGGATCAATCGGAGCAGCAGTAACCTCAGTTAAATCCACTGGTTGAGGAACCAAGTGAACATCAGATTTCTGAGAACTATCTGAACTCTGATCCTGCTTATATAAGAAATTTAGCATTGTGGGCGATAAATTGCAATTCTTCACTTGCCGCTTCAACTCCAAAATCTCCAATTTTAAATCATTGATCTGTTGTTGAGCATCAAACACTTCTTTTTGTGACTTGATGAACTTTGCATTGAGATCATCATATTCATAAGTTTGTAACTTTCGGATCTCACATTCAGCAAATAACTCTTCAAGAACACTTTCTCTCTTTTTCTTGTAAATCTCAACATCCTTTGTCAAGACTTCATTCTTATCACGATAAAGAGTATTCTCATCTTGAAGCATAGAAATTTTGTTCTGAAACTTTTCAACAGTAACAGCAGTTGTAGCAATAAGAGCAGTTGCTTCTTCATACTTTTTCTGAACCGGATAACTTTTCTCAAACAGATTCTCAAAATCTTGAGCTGCATCTAAAGCTTCAGCCTTTGCTTTCTCACATTCTTCAGCCAATGTTGCTTTCTCTTTTAACACATCTTCATGAACATGAACCAACTCATAATACTTCTTCTGAAAATCTTCTAATGCTTGCTTTAACACCACTATTTCTTTAGTAGATATTTGATGACTTTGTTCAAAACTAGCAATCTCCTGAAGAAATTTCTTACAGTTAAGACATTCAGTCTCTTCAACCTTTGAATTCTCAGAGACTCTAGGTAATTCTTCTTGAACCAGAGATACACTTGAATAAGAATCGGAATCAGTTAAAATGTTATCATCATCAATATGACGAACAGTCAAAGCAATTGCAGGTTTAGAATTATTCTTTTTAGCTTCAGTATCTGCATTCCATGCAAACTCACTTGAATGTGAAAACGTATTGGTCCAATCATGAACAACATTAGCAGATTTAATCTCAACCTTCTCAACTTTATTTGGTGAATGACAAACTAAGTGTGCATGTTGACCAGTCTTCAATTTATGATCTGCAGAACTTGGGCATTCTCGAGCAAAGTGACCATAATTTGCACACTTGTAACATTTTACCTTCGATTTATCCAAACCAATTTTACCCTCCTGATTCAATCTTTTCTTCCCAGTTCTGTTGAAAAATTTCTTCGTTCGTCGAACCAGCATTGCATACTGCCAATTTAGATCCATTTCCTCCAAATGATCATAATCAATCTGATCATAATCTTCGTTAGCTAACTCAGCATTACTCACAGCACCCGTGATAACACCAAAATACGAAGATACCAAAGCAGACATTAAGGCATTATAATCATCGATAGTTTGAGCAGACAATGCAGTTTGATTTGAAGAACTCGGAACAGAAACAGTACAAGCAGAAGAATAACTTGAAGATTCAGATTTACCTGCCAGGAATGCTGTCGGGGGTGCAGAATTAAGAATATTCGATTTCCCAGCATTCAAGGTAGAATCATTTTCACCATGATACACTGCAGGATTCTGAATTTGTGTAGGAAGAGACTTGTTCACCATCAACTCCATATCCCTAGCCTGAATTCTTTGAACTAAATCATTGAAAGTCAATCCTTGAAAATCCTTGTCATGAGTAATCATCATAACATAATTCTCCCATTTTTCAGGTAGAGCTTCCAAAATCTTCTCTTTCATATCAGCTTCGTCTTTAGTAAGATTCACCAAGCGCATTTCACTCATCAGATGAGCAAATCTTGCAATCAGATTGGGAATCGTTTCATTCTGATAATGTTTAAAGCTGTCAAACTCTTTCTTCAAAACCTTTTGTCGACTTTTCTTGTACTGGTCATTGCCTTCACATCTTTTCTCTAAGGCATCCCATAAACTTTTCGATGTATAGTTACCAGCAAATTGATGAAGTAACTCTTTAGGCAAAGCCATCGTTAAAGTACCATATGCCTTTTTCTCAGCTTGATAAGCTTTCTTTTGTTCCGAAGACATTTTTCTTTGAAGTATAGGTTCACCAGTTTCATCTTTAGGGTAAATATATTGCTCAGTGAACGCTAACCACATATCAATATCATTTGTATCGACATATGCTTCAAACCGTTTAACCCAACTATGATAATCTTCCAACTTTAGCAGTTTGGGAACTTTCTGACTTGTTCCAATTTCATTATCATAGTTCATCATCGTTTGCATAGTCGCTTGAACTGAATTTTGAATAGCTGCGAATGCTTGAAAATCGGACATTTCGAAACACAAGTTACTGTTCACTCCGAACCTCCTCCGAACCTAATATACCCTCCGAGCTTCCTCCGAACGTGGTCCGAACTCAGAACACAGTCCGAACTCTCTCCGATCTCCCACCGAACCCAGTAGACTCCGAAACCCTCCGAGCCTAGTCCGAACTCTCACCGAACGAACAAAAAGGACTCCGAACGTACTCCGAACCTGGTGTTCGGAGCAGTTATGCCGATCGTACTCCGAACCTGGAGTGCGGAGCAGTTACGCCGAACCTCAAGTTCGGCCGAACGCGAATTTTCGGAAAAACTTGGAAAAACTCACTGAAATTGACACCTCTCGAGCTGTAAACACTCAATCAACTGAAAATGAGCAAACACAGACATATTTGACGTGAATCATGATGTTTTGAACGAGAAATTCGAGAAATGAAGAGGAACAACGAGTTTTGAAAGTCAAAAACGTGAAATTGAACTCGATAACTCGAAAAACAGTGATCTCCGACTAGTAGAGTAAACCAAATGCTCTGATACCACTTGAAATTGCTTGAGCGTGAGGATCTTCTACTTAGTCGATATGAAATCAAAGTATAACGAGTAAGAACACAGAGAGTAAATACAAACAAGCTTTGTATTAACCACAGAGACCACAGAGTACACTTAGAGAATGTATCTCACGAAAAGCTTTGAATCTATACAAGACAAACATATATATAGGCTGAAATCACGACTGGCCGAACCTCAGGTTCGGCCAAGCCTCGGCGGCTCCGAACCTGGAGTTCGGCCAGAGTTCGGCCAGACCTAAACTTGAACGTTCCGTCTTGTATTCGATACTTCACATGACGATCAGGAACCATGTATCAACAATCAGGCCTATAATCTGCTTCTCGGTTTCGGACCTCGCCAATCTTCACCTTTCGTTCAATTCTAACAGCACCAAATCGACGGTCATTCAGGCGATCATCTTCACGTCCATTTGGACCATTTGGCGGGTTAGAAATGACGCGGTGTTCAATAAAAAAAGACATAGGGTGGACAAGACTTTTCTCGAGCTTCAATCTCTTAGTTTTAATTGGGTCTCGGCAAGGATTAGGAATTTTAATATCGATTGGGAGTCGTGGTGTAATTTCAATTTCCCTATGTAACTTTCTTTTGTTCCCCTCTTAGCTTCTTGCTAGGGGGGTGTGGTAATGAATTCGCTGTTTAAAAAAAAAAAAGTTTTTACACATATGTTTTAGATATAGGTTCGTATCCAACATAAAGCAAAAGTGTTAAATTTCAATTATATCTTATCCATCAAATTGCATAAATATGACCATTCCCACACCTACTACTACTCTAATTGTTCGATATATATATCCTCTTGCATCATTGAGTACCATGACCCATCATTTTCAACGGCCTTCTTGGCTATCTTTGAAAACGCCATGCAACAACTATCACCCTATCATTGCCATGCATTTAAAGGCAGTGTTCTTGAGATTATACGCATATATATTTTAAAAAGAATTGAGTTTTGGAGACCGGCCCTTGCCAGATTGATTTTGTCCGTACGTAAAAATAATGGTAGACTTCAATGGCTCTTCAGATTTTATTATCGAACCATGTAACATCAAATCAATCCTTAATTACTTTTTTCCCTTAGGTACGCTGTATCTTGTCATTTATCACATAATTTATGTTCGGAGGCCCCCTTCTAAATTAAGCATTATCCAATGAGAATTTATTACAAATATATAACGTAACTGTTGATATTTTGATGTGTTTTAATAAGTTTGAGCTTGTTTTGTATTGTTTTTAAAGTTCAGGGGCTGTAGTGTAATTTTTAGTCTTAGCCGTTAGGATTAGTTGCAGCAGCTTCGTGTATAAGATCAATAATCCCAATCTTCTTGTTACTACTTCTTTCTCAATAAAATTTCATTTTCTCTGTGTGTGTAATTCGAATTTCTGATCTCATTTGGTATCAGAGCAATCAGGGAGGATTGCTCCGCCATTACCGCTCCGACTAAGGAAATTGCGTCTCTGAGATTCTCACCGGAAAGAGAATCAGAACCTGATTTCAGTCGATCCTTCTCTCCAAGTGATCGGAAATCATGGGCGACGTCGGTGGCAATCCTGCGAACAATCCTAGGCAGGTAATTCGAGATAATTACACAACGATTCCGTTACAATGCCCAATTCTCACTCCGATGAACTACACGATATGGTCTGTCAAATTGAAGGCAATTTTCAACGTACATGGGCTTTGGGAGACGGTATGTCCTCCAGAAGGGGCCGAAATTGATTCTAAAAAGGACAGCGCGACCATAGCCTATCTCTTTCAAGCTCTGCCGGAAGATATGATTCTTCAGGTGGCAAGACTTGAGCATGCAAGTGAAATTTGGGCGGCGATCAAGTCAAGGTTTATTGGGGCAGAGAGGTTGAAGAAAGCGCGCTTACAAACGATTAAAAGTGAGTACGAAGCCCTCCGAATGAAGGACACAGAAACTATTGATGACTTTGTGGCAAGGCTTAGCGCAATTTCGTCCAAGGTCTCTGAATTGGGGGAACAAATAGAAGAAAGTGTTCTTGTGAGGAAGTTGCTTGATTCAGTGCCAAATCAGTTTATCCAAATTGTTGCTTCGATAGAGCAATTTGTGGACCTTGAGACAATGAAGTTTCAAGAATTGATTGGAAGGTTGAAGGCGTTTGAGGAGAGAACTGGATTAAAGAAGAAGGTTGATGTAAGTCAAGATCAACAAGTACTGCTGACATATCAAGAATGGCAATCAAGGTACAGGCAAGCCAAGGATAGTGGTAAAAGTTCCAAAGGTAAGATCTCTAAGTCTTATAATAATACGACTAAGTCTGATGACAGGGAAGATAGAAATCACAAAAATGGGAAAAATATTCAATCTAGTAGGCCTAAAAAGGATAAGTCTAAGATTAGATGTTTTAAATGTGATGTTCTAGGTCATTATGCTAGTGAGTGTTCTAAAGTTAAGGCTAAGAATCAGGAGAGTAACTTGACTCAGACTGATGGGTTAGATAATGAGCCAACTTTGTTAATGATTAGTACTCAAGATGATCATAGGGAAGTTGTCTATTTGAATGAATCTAAAGTAATGCCTGATAAGTATGGTGCTGATGTTAGTGAACAGGAAACCTGGTACCTAGATAATGGGGCTTCTAACCACATGACTGGTAAGGAGTCTCAATTCTCATTTCTTGACAAGAATGTGGTTGGGAATGTGAAGTTTGGTGATGGGTCTAGTGTAGATATTAAGGGCAGGGGTTCCATAATTCTGCAGGGTAAGGGTAATGAGCATAGGGTAGTATCTAATGTTTATTACATCCCAAACTTAAGAAGTAACATCCTTAGTTTAGGACAAGCAACTGAGAATGGTTGTGAAGTAAAAATGAAGCAAGATAAGCTGTGGTTGAATGATAGGGATGGAAATTTGATTTTAAGGGTAAAAAGGTCACCAAATAGGCTATACAAGATCAATTTAAAAACAGGGTCACCCCAGTGTTTCTTGACAGGAATTTCTAGTAATGAATGGTTATGGCATGGAAGGTTAGGTCATGTCAATTTTCAGTCATTAGAACAGGTTTACAGGAAGGGTGTGGTTCTTGGTTTGCCACATATAGGACAGGTGAATCAGGTGTGTGATTCATGTATGGCTGGCAAGCAGATTAGAGAGAAATTTCCTAGTGAGTCTCATTATACCTCTAAGAAGTTGTTAGAACTGGTGTCCATAGACTTATGTGGTCCTATAGAACCAGCTACATCAGCGGGCAATAGGTACTATATGCTGATTTTGGATGACTACTCTAAATATATGTGGGGTTATATGCTGCAAAGCAAGGATCAGGCATTTGAAGTTTTTAGGAAGTTCAAGGGTGAAATAGAGAACAAATTAGGCTGTAAGATAAAGTCATTAAAGTCAGATAGGGGGGGGGGGGTGAGTTCACTTCTACTGAGTTTAGTGAGTTTTGCAGGACTAATGGGGTAGAAAGACTCTTGACAGCTCCTTACTCTCCACAGCAAAATGGAGCTGTGGAAAGAAGGAATAGGTCCATAATGAATATGGTTAGGAGTTTACTTAAGGCTATGTCAATTCCTAATAGGTATTGGGCTGAGGCAGTAAGGCACTCCATTTATATTCAAAATAGGCTTCCCACTAAGTCTTTGGCTGATAAAACTCCATATGAAATGTTGAAGGGTAGAAAGCCAAATATTCAACATTTGAGAATCTTTGGTTGTATAGGACATGTTAAGGTTGTAAAGCCAGGTACCAAGAAACTTGAGGACAGGAGTACCCCTATGGTGTACTTAGGAGTGCAAGAAGGTTCTAAGGCTAGTAGGATGCTAGATGTTCCTAATGATAAAATTGTCATAAGTAGAGACATTAAGTTTGAGGAGAATAGGAAATGGGACTGGGGAAAAGGTATAGCTGAAAAGGTTGATTTTGGTGCCAGTATTAATAGTACTGAAGTGATGGAAGTTCCTTTAGAAAATAATAGTGATCACATTGATCAATCTAGTGATGATGAAACTCAGGGTGATGAAACTGATCAGGAACATTATGAGAATCTTAGTCATGATGATCACCTTGATGAGCAAGAACTCAATGGTGATAATGGTCAAGACCAGGGGCATAATGGTCATCACAGTGACTCAGGGCAGAGTAGCTATGTAAGGAAATCTACTAGAAAGTCTAAAGTTCCAGGTCATTTGAAGGATTTTGTTTTGGATAATAGACTTAAGCAATTAGAGAAGAGGCAAGATGAGCAAGATCAAGTTGAGTTGCTTTTAGTTCAAGAAGAAGAACCTGTTCAGTTTAGAGATGCCATAGTGAGTGCTGAATGGAAACAGTCCATGAGGGATGAGATTAATGCTATAGAGAGGAACAAAACATGGTACCTCACTGATTTACCAGAAGGTCACAAGCCAATAGGACTTAAGTGGCTTTACAAGATTAAAAAGGATGCTAGTGGTAAGGTGACTAAGTATAAGGCTAGGCTGGTGGCAAAAGGGTATGTTCAACAGTTTGGAATAGATTATGAGGAAGTGTTTGCTCCAGTTGCTAGGATAGAAACCATAAGGGTATTATTGGCATATGCTGCTAAATTGAACTGGAAGGTTTATCATTTAGATGTTAAGGCTGCCTTCCTTCATGGTGAGTTAAAAGAAACTGTTTATGTTTGTCAGCCTGAGGGATATGTGAAAAAGGGTCAAGAGAAAAAGGTTTACAAGCTTGAAAAAGCTTTGTATGGTCTGAAACAGGCTCCTAGAGCCTGGAATCAAAAATTAGATCAGGTTTTGAAAGAACTTGGCTTTGTTAAGTGTCAACATGAACAGGCTGTATATACTAGAAGGAATGGTAAGTCCATGTTAATATTAGGAGTGTATGTGGATGACTTATTGGTTACTGGTAGTGATATAGGAGATGTACACAGATTTAAGTTGCAGATGCAAGATAAGTTCCAAATGACAGACTTAGGGTGTTTGTGTTACTACCTAGGAATGGAAGTAGATCAAAGGGATGATGGCATAGTGATTAAACAAGAAGCTTATGCTAAGAAGTTGGTAAAGCTTGCAGGTTTAGAAGAGTGTAATGAAACCAGAATACCTATGGAATTTGGTTTAAGGCTTAAGAAAGAAGAGGGGGGTGAGGATGTGGAAGCCACAAATTATAGGAAATTGGTAGGTTCATTAAGGTACTTGACTCAGTCTAGACCTGATCTGTCTTATTCTGTTGGATATGTTAGTAGGTTTATGGAAAGTCCTAAACTTGCACATCTCAAGGCTGTTAAACAAATCATCAGATATGTGAAGGGTACTGCAGGCTTTGGGATCAAATATGAAAGGTCAAATGGACAAGGGTTAGTTGGATACTCAGATAGTAATCATCTTGTGGATAATGATGATGGTAAGAGTACCTCTGGCAATATATTCTTCTTTAATGGGTCTGCTGTTAGCTGGTATTCACAGAAGCAAAAAATAGTGACTCTGAGTAGCTGTGAAGCAGAATTTGTTGCTGCTAATGCTGCAGCATGTCAAGCTCTTTGGTTAAGTGGTTTATTGAAGGAAATAACCAAGGAGGAGCAGGGTCCTGTGACATTGAGAGTTGATAATAAATCGGCTATATCTCTTATGAAGAACCCAGTTTTTCATGGGAGGTCAAAGCATATAGCTTTGAGATATCATTTCATTCGGGAATGTATTGAGAATAATCAAATTCTAGTTGATTTCGTCTCAAGTAATCAGCAAAAGGCTGATGTGTTAACAAAGGCATTAGCAAGGGTGAAGTTTGAAGAAATGAGGCAGTCAATAGGAGTTGCAGATTTCAAGTAATCAAGACTGATTCAGCTTAGGATTTCTTAAAGATGGGAGCCTCACACATTAGCACAATTACATCCATTGGATCACTGCTGTGCAATGCTAATGTGGGGTTGTTATTGATAAGGAATTAAGGCTGATTGTGGTTAGAGACATTCTGCAAGTGAAGATTGGTATTAGGGGGGTGTATGTTGATATTTTGATGTGTTTTAATAAGTTTGAGCTTGTTTTGTATTGTTTTTAAAGTTCAGGGGCTGTAGTGTAATTTTTAGTCTTAGCCGTTAGGATTAGTTGCAGCAGCTTCGTGTATAAGATCAATAATCCCAATCTTCTTGTTACTACTTCTTTCTCAATAAAATTTCATTTTCTCTGTGTGTGTAATTCGAATTTCTGATCTCAGTAACACTAAGGTGGCGTTGATTTCATTGAATTCAATAATGAAATTGGGATTAATATTTTTTATTTTAAAATTGTTCTTGATTGTGTTAGAAAGGAATTTGAAAATGCAACGGATTCCTTTAATCAATGTAATTTAGTACTATTTCAACCTTCTTTAAAAATCCTTTACTTTAACGAACGAGTGTTACATAGTTTCAAATTCCATTGATTAAATAAATTCATTGCATTTCAAATTCATTCTTTACCCAATCAAAAACAATTTTGAAAGAAAAAATTATCAATTTCAATTCAATTGAATTCCATGAACCAAATGCCTCCTAGGGTTGTAATGTGAAAAGTCTTCTATATATCACACCATTTACCTTTAAAAAGTTAGCCACAAAATTTCATCAACGTACAGATATAGAGGGAGTCACGAATGGGGGGATCAAATCAAAGTAAATTAATCTCGGAACACAAAAAAATTCATCTACAAATAGGAATCAAAGTAAAACTGAAATGTTGTTGGAACAATATAGCAATTCGATCAAGAAAGATTAAATCTGGGAACACGTAGGTACTCATGCAGTTCATCTCCTTTATATTTCAAATACGTACAGTAAAAGGCCCAAAGATACCGAATAATCCAAACTTTTCAATAGCATAGGTGTTGGTAGAAATCTGGAAGTTGGTCTCCCTTCTAAATAGCAGCTGCTGAAACTGTCGAGGAACTGTTACTGTTTCATTTTGACCACTTTAAATCCACTCGAAACACCCATTTTTGGTCAAAGAGACGTAAAAGTTTTCATTAAAGATGTATAATGAATTTGAACGAGTCTTTAATTTTGAGTGTTTCAACTCTCAAGTTAACCTAGGCAATGGTGTATTTGGTGTAAATATATATTTGCTGTTCAATTTTTTTTTGTTGAGCCTGAACACACAAAGCTAGATCAACTTTCTCTCTACTCTCTTCCTCAAACTCTTTCTCTAAATTTCTAGAAAAATACAAGCGATTTTTCAAAGGTCATTTGAAGATAATTTTCGGGTTTGGCTTGCTCTGGCTATACAAACAACAATGGTTATTATACCCTGGAAAACAAAAGAGTTCTCGCTAGTGGTGGACCCGGGAATTTTTTTCTATGGGTTCACCATTTCCGGCCCTCTTATTTCTATCAATGTGGACATTAAAACTTTTGGGCGGTTTGCCAGGTCGGGTCGGGTTATATATAACTTACAGGCAGTATAATCATGATCAATTTTCGCACTGATTTTGATTATAAAAAGCAATAAAAATCAATTAAACTAAAAATAATGGAAACTCAAAAAGAAAAATGAAGAGTTTAAAGCGGGCGGCCCTTTGTTTTGTGGTTCTGAAGTAACTTCTTCCTAGAATTTGTTGAGATGATGCACATTCCTGCAAGATCAAATTGTATCCCGTTAACAACGGTTCAAGTTCAACAAAAGTCACTACTAAATCACCAAAAGATCACTATTTAACATACACTAATGTTTTTTTCTTGTAAAAGAGTTTGACCATGAATGTTTTCATGAACTATGAGGTAACCTGAGCTAATATATATAACAAGTGAGGATCAAATTTGGTTGACTATATATATAGATATGTAACTACTCATACAATTTCTGTTTCTCCAACCTGAATTAATATTCTCCAAATATCATGCCATAAGTAATTATTTACCCTTTAGATAATCAAATGGAATAATTCCTCTATCATAAGTAATTATTTACCCTTTAGAAGGCGAAGGTTTAACCATTTAGTCTATGAGAATAGTGTTACACAATTTACTCCAGATAATATTTATGGATTCACTCTTATTTTTATATATATTTCTAAAAGAAATTAAAGAGGTAGTGGGTTCCAGTGAATTTGTTCCTAACAAGCTAGGTCCGTACTAGCTTGGTTCTCATGTAAAAACCCGAATTTTGTTTTAAGGGCCTTAAGATTCGTCCCTATTCTTAGCCAAGTTTTCTTTCTTTTTCTTTCATCCTATTTTTTTTTTCACAAACATTATGTGACTTTTAAGTTCATTTTCTTTTGTTGTAGATTCATCATTTAATTGTAACTTCATTTTATATTTCCTTATAATCGTTCATTCCATTGTAACAGTATCATTTCCTTTCCTTTAAAGGATTTTATATAAAGCAACATTGAAACACATGTTAGTGGACATTCTCCATATTTTTATACCACCAAATACCTGTTAATTATACCATATTCGCTGTTAGGGGTGGCGTTAAGCATTTGTGGGAGGTGCGATGGAACATGACACATCATTTAGGGGGCCTATATTTTTTAAATTTATTATATATTTCTTTTTAAAAAGAAATATAGCTATCAAGAACTAAATATTAGAAAATATGAACTATGGAGACTTGATCAATCAATTTGTTATTAAAAATGCTAGAAGATTTGCACGATTCATTAGTTAATTAACCACTTACAATGTTACTTTAAAACTATAATTTTCTTACGTTCATTGCTATAACTTATTTTTTTTTATTTAAGAACTTTTTTTTTATTTGGATTTTTAATGGGGCCCATTTTCTTTAGCTTGAACATGGCCTCTAAATCCTCAGCTCTGGCCTTGTCCGCTGCTCAAATGAGGGTTTAACGTTGCATTCATCATATTTAACTTTATCAATTCCATGTTCGTAATGATCGTGAAAAAATGTTCTAAAAAGAAGAACATGAACAATAAAATGAGTCATGAAGAAATGGGACAAAAAGCGATTGATCATAAAACCAACTAGCAAGGCCCTCCTATGCAACTTAGGATCATGACCCTTCAACTGAAGGAGACAGGATTGGATTAATGCCCTCTAACAAGCCCTAGAACATGTTCAAAAAAGATCGGTTAGACTGGGCCTAATGACCAACATTTAATCAGATTTCAATTCATAGAAGACAGGACATGGACTTATAGCTAATTTTTCTCCCTTCAATCATTCGTAAAAATGGTCAACATCTCATAAAATGAGTTTTCTTTTTCTTCATTTTCTCATTCCCATTTCCAAGATTACATTTAACTTGAATTTTGAAGTACGTAGTTCTTTCTTTTATTAGTCGTTTACCTTTTTTTGATTTGATTGGAGACTTCACTTAGACCCATTTTATATCAAACAAAACCTAAGCTAATTATGGTGGATCTGGTATAATTAGAAGATTTAAGATAGACCTTTAAAGGATAACTTGATAATAAGGTGATAAATTTAAAATATAAAAAAAAAAACGTGATGGTGATTTTGCTGTTAAAAAGAAAGATTTAGGATAATTTATTCTTGCATTCTAATTCATTACACAACTATACAATCTATAATTTGACAAGTTGGTGAATAGTTTTCTATGACATTTTTGTAATTGTTTCATATAGTGACTTAACAGAATGATAAACGGTTGATAAACGGCGTTAGGTTAGATATGATAACCAGGCAACACTATTTCTTTTTCCCACCACAACATGTTTCTTTCCCATACCCTATACCCTGGTCTCCCAATTCACCCTGAAACACCATGCCCTCTTCTCTTTCTATCGATATTTCCTCTGCTCTCTCACTCTCTTCGAACATGATCTCTGTGACTCTGTGTTCGTTGTGGCCGCCGACGATAGTGATAGCCGGTGGTTCACTGGTAACGTCGTCCTCCTCAGAACAAATGTTTTCATGTTTCCCTTCTATCTTCTTTGTTTTTTCTTTCGTTTAATAATGGATGATAAAATGTCATTCAATAAAATGTCACATCATGTCCAAGGTAAAATGTCAAACAAACTTCAATCAATCAATATCTAGCCTTGGTTTTAAATTTTACAATACTTTCATCTCACTTCAACTTTAACGTTTCAGAGATTTTATTCCGACACCCTAAAATTTTATTTCAACACTCCAAACCGTCTCTGGTTTAGCTTTTTTTCACGATTCTTTTAACTTTAATCTATAAAAAAATCACGATTCTTTTTCACGAATTTTTTTCACGATTCTTTTAACTTCCAATACAATTAATTTTCATAAAAAAAAAGAATCTTAAAAAAATGAAGAACAAACCGGGGCGGTTTGAGCTATAAGTCCCGGTTTACTTTTTGGTCAAACCTCGTTTTCGAGAAACTGTACTGATCTGACGGATTTGTTTTATTCAAACCACCCCGGTTTGATCAACCCCGCTGGGTTTGGGGTGTTAATTTAAAGAAAGGGTGTCCAAATAGTAGGTCCCAATGGCACGGTAATTTCTTCATATTTTCTAGTACGTTTTTCATAAGTTAATTTATCTTCAAGGATTAATTTATTGTTTTCTAATACTTATATACATCTTAAGCTATGCGTAATAGCCTCGTTATGGGGCATGGGAAAGCGCCTTAAACATCGTCTCTACGGGAGTTATGGTGGTGGTGTGGTGGATGTCACTGGCGTGATTGTAACTTTTTTTTGTCTTAATTTCTCCACCACACAAACAATTAAACCCCATTCATACCATCATTCACACCGTCACTCGTCTCATCATCATCATCATACTTAGTAAATCCTATAAATAGCAAAGCTAAGGTAATGTCTAAGGAGGGTAAGATGTAGACAGCCTCACCTCTACTACGTAGCAATAGAGGCTGCTTCCAGTGAGACCCCCCGGCTCCGTGTAGTTTTGCATTAAACATTGGACATAAAACACATAACACTCAATAAATCGGGATAAAGAATGATTGGTGCATATACCTTTTGTTTTCCGTCTATCAACTCCACAACATGATATGCATGATTAACTGTCAATCACTTTTAACATTATTTTCATGAAATTAGTAAAATAACGTTAAAATTAGTACAATTTCACTTTTGTAAGCAGGGCGTATCATCGTCACTCGTCTAATATACATTTTTTCACTATCACATCACATCCTGCTTGACAGCTTTTTCCCCATAACATCTGGTGTGCGGGTGTTGTATATAAATATATGTAAGTTAATGGGCCAGTTTCAACATCACTATTGCTCAAGTTTTAAATATATAATACACGATAACAAATAATCTCCGTACACCATACACTAGGGTAAGTGCAACCATCGTTGGCGTAGTATAGTGATGGTAAAATACTAAGGTCGTCCAAGTACACAAGAAGGGAGAACTCTTGATACTTCACATCTGTTAACGTCTAACCAGACCAAGCTTCAAGATCAGTATTATAAAAGTAAAATACACTACTAGAAAAAGACCCTTCCTTGACACGCAAACAATGACACTCGGTATTTTATGACGCTCAAAAACAAGTGTCATAAAAATAACTGTCGTATTTGGCAAATTTCTATAGGTAGATGACGCGCATTTTCGCGCGTCATAAATATTGTGTCATCTGAAAAAATTGAAAAACACGGAGGACTAAACTTCAGTGCGCGTCAAGCGTAAAAATTATTTTGTCGCCTTATGTTTTTTCCCGCCAAAATAAAAAATCCTGAAAAAAGTAAATCCCGCTCAGTTATTTAGGGTTTCTCAACACTCTTCCCCAAATCTCGTCGCCTCCATCGCTCTACCTTACCTCCACCTCTGTTTATCCGCTCAACTATTAGGGTTTCTCAAGATCACCCACTATTACAAATATAAGCAAAAGCTGCGATTCGGTTTTCTTCTTCCCTCTTCGGTCAGTGATAAAATGGAATAGACGCATCTTTGCCCCTCCTCCCCTTCGACGCTCTTCTCCTCCAGACGCATCTCCACCAATCGACTTCCCAGGCGACCTTCTTTACCTCCGCCTCGCTCTCCCCTCCGCCTCTCTGCTCCTCCACCAGTCGACCTTCTTCCCCACTCGAAATCTGCAACAAAGGTACGGTATCTCTATCCCAACTCGAAATCAATCGATTTTTGGTTCCTAATTTAGGGTTTGCTTACTGAATCTGGTACGGTATCTCCATCCCAACTCGAAACTAATCGATTTTCTGGTTTCTAGTTAGGGTTTGTTTATTGAATCTGGTACGGTATCTCCACCCCAATTTGAAATCAATTGATTTTTGGTTTCTAATATAGGGTTTGCTTAATCTGCTAGTTTGATGTGTGTTTTTGGTTGTTGAATCGAGGATTTTAGTGTTTAATTTTGTTTTGATATTACATAATGCAAAATAAGATTTTAATATTATATTTATTATGTATCTTATTGTACCTTTTGTTGTTTCAGATTTTCCTGTGGTTAAGTCTGGTTGCTTTAGGCCTTTCTGATTTGGTTTGGATGAGATTAAATCAGAGTCTCACAATGTTTCTAAGGTAAGCGGGATACACCTGCATCTTCTCATTTAACCAAAATGACATGAAGAAGTAACCCAAAAGTTAATACTACAAACCCATGTGTTGCTTCTATCATTAAACTTGAATCTGTATATATCTTAATTAGTGGCTACATTGTTGGCTACTCCTGAATTGGTAATTAGATTCCGATTAAAATGGATTATGTGTATATAGATTATGGTTTTGTGAATTAGCAATGTTGAATGGATAAAGATGAAGTTTTTGCATCACAAATCTTACAAATTTGCAACTTCTAAGCATTTGTTTTAACATAATCTGAATTAGTATAGTGTAAGTTGTGGCAATCCTTCTAGAAAAGTTGGCCTCATTTCTGAATTACTATAGTGTAAGTTGTGGCAATCCTATGGAACTAAGGACTATTGATTGCTAGTGCTCTTCACTCTTTTATCTCTTATATAACGACCTTATATGCATGTTGCAACTATTTTGAAATCTGAATAATTTAAAAGATTTTGTCGTATTAGCAATGTGTAACATTGAGTTGCATGAAAGTTAAGAACAAGAGGATCAAATGTATAACATCCTTGTGTGATTCTGCTCTGTGCATAAAGTATTTATATGTGGTAGGAATAAGTAAGGTTAATCTATTGCTATATTATAGTTAGACATCTTTCATCCAATCATATTCAGCAATCAAATGATATAAGTAATCTATTTCTTTACTATTTTGACTTTCTAATGTTTCTTTGATTTTTAGAAAGTAGCTGTTTGCAATCTCGTTACGTTGCTGGAAGAGATTGATATGACCGGATCTTAGGTGGAGACCCTGTAGCAGCACTACTTGAGGTTCTTGACCCTGAACTTTCAATTTTTATTTTGTCTAAATTCTTTTACTTCGTCCCGCAAAACCTTAAGAATCTGCCATTACGTGTGCCCCTTTTAACTCTTTTTTGTACAAAGCCCACTCATATAATTCTATATGTTTGGTGGTCTGATATACACATAATAATGAGGAATTTTGGCATAGGAGATTACTGATTAGTTTTATTTAAGTTAATTAACAGTTACTTAACTTAGGGAGAGAATGAATGCTGATAGTTGAAGTATTAAAAAGTCATTTACCATTTTTATTAGTATAAGTTGACCAAAAGAATTGCCTAGCATTTGGATGCCAATGTATAGTAGCTTCATGGGTCTTGAATGGGACTCAAATCATCTACTTTTTGCCTCGCTTTCAGTTAGTGTTTTCTGCATCAATAACACTTATATATTTATGTTCTTTTTTTATTTATTTATCTATTGCATATTGATTTAAGGTTGCTGGTTTTTTTTTACCAGGAAATGAACTAGCAAAGCCCATAGATTGAAGGTTTATTGAACTTTTACTGTTATTACTTATGATTGAAGGTCTGTACTAATCAGGTTTATTAAACTTTTACCTAATTTGTTTTTAATACTTTGCACTTAGTGGTAGATGAATGAAACTAGATGCTATCAAGAAACTGATATATTTGTTATGATCTCTACGAGGCGTGTTCCTTGAATGGGTGGTAGTCATGTGAGTCTCTTACATACCTAACATTTTAGTTTCAAAACTTTATATGATCAATATATGAAAATAATCAGTTAAATTTGATCTGATTCTTACTAAAGAATTTGTTAATCCGTGTAATGATGGAACAAACATCCGCGTTGCTTACCAAGGAACTTATTGAAGGAAAAGAGGAACCTGATAGGTAATTCTATTTTGATTCCATCAAACTAATTATTAAACAAAAACAAAAGTAACTTATGGATATAAACCAATACTATCAGCTTAAGTAACTTCTGTCCGGTTAGCCTCTGTAGTTTATACAGGTTCTTGCATGTTTTTGTTTTCTTCATATGATTCAAACATAGTCAAGAGTGTTTAACTCTGTGGTGGCAAACAGCAGCAAGCCAGCAGCAAAACAGCAGCAAAACAGCAGCAAAACAGCAGCATAACAGCAGCATAACAGGTAGCAAAAGCTGTTCTTGGTCCCTCTAAAATCCTCAGTATAAGACTTTAGCAAAACAGTAGCAGTCTGAAGACTTTAGCATGCTGCTGTTACGTGTATTTAGTTAGTTATGAGGGAAATTGAAGCTGTATGTTTGTTTTTTGTGCAGGAAGATAGGTTTACTGGGATTAAGGAATGTGTGTTATCTGTAGCTTTGGCAGTTGGATTGATAACTGGTATGCTTTATACGCTCAACAAGAACAGGTGGTGGGTTTGATAAATGGGTCAAAACAGGTATGCTTTATACGCTTTCTGTGTGTCAAAACTTAACACCAGTAGGGTTGGGTCGACTCACAAACCAATTGATCATCTTTTAGTTCACAAGAAGTTAAAGACCTGCATGCTAATCTATATAATTTTTACTGATACACGTAACATGTTTTCTTTGTCATCTTGTTTATTTGGCTTGTAAGCTTTCTGCTATGGCCTATGCCTATGAGCTACATTAGTAGATTTATTAGAAGCTCAGCACCAAATAAATCAAGTCATTCTTATGAATCAGCATGGCACGACACTATCTTTTATATGATCTCCTAGCAAGTGTTTTGCTAAAATCAGAATCAGCAAAACAAAACCAAGACTTAGCAACTTCATCAACATGTCTTTTCTTTGTTTGTTTTAGCTTGCAGAAGCTGCCCATTATTCATTTGTGAAGCCATTCAGTCATAACAGGGCTTACAAGACTGTCAGGAGTTCTCAAGAAGTTTTCGTTCATCCATCATCTGTATCGTTCAGGTTAGCACATTAATACCAAAAAAAACTTGTTGGTTCTTTGTGCTATTTAATAAGCTGAATGTGTACATTGTAAGCTATTTATTTCAGCTGCCAAAACTCTTTTATGCAGGGTGAATCCAAAAAATATTAGGGGTAGTTAACTGTTTGGGACTGCATTGAAATGAATGTTTTCTTCTTCTGTTTGGGACAAAGATCAAAAAGCAAAATGATGAAGGATTAATTAGGTGCACAAGGATTTCTTCTTCCATCATCCAATTACGTGGTTGATAAATGTAATTTGTAGCATATGAATTCATTTGTAAACTCATTGTAACTCTCTAATGTTGTTTATATGAAATACATTATATTGCTATAATTTATTTTGTAATATCAGGTTAATGTTCATTTGATATAGAATTAACTGAATGTATAATTAAAGGTTTTTTTTTTCTAATTTTTTTTACATTCTTGACGCTCAAAAATGCGTGTCATCTATCCTTTATGACGGGGGCTTCCTTGACGCACATTTTATGACGCTCATTGAGCGTCATAAAATGCGCGTCATCGTTCGCGCGTCATAAACGGGATGACGCGCATTTTGCGCGTCAAGAGGATTCTTGACCCTACCTTCCTTGACGCTTTTTTGCGCGTCATCTGGGCCCTTTCTTGACGCGCAAAAAGCGTCAAGAAAGGCCATTTTTGTAGTAGTGATAAGAGAAGAAAAGAAAAATAAAATAAAGTGGGTTTTAGTTAATTCAGTAAAAAATAGTGTCACTTGGGAGGACTCGTCAATGGCAGAGTTAATAACATGTTTATCTATAAACTTCCCTTAAGATTGTTATTAGCAGGTGAGGGAGACCGGCTTTCAGCCTCAAATATTATCTCATGTTCCTCCCTTATTCACTAACAAGGAGACTTTCGGGAGATCATTTCTCTTAATAACAAATATAGTGTGCGTGAATGCCATTTAGATATAAGGCCTTATGGTCAAAGTACTGTTACACTCGAATACGTTGTCACAATCAGTAAGGGAACAACCCACACATCGGATTATTATATTGAGAAAAGTTCTTAATAAGGGGCTAAAGTCCGTTTCCTCCATGCACCGCTCTCGCGTATGCACAGTCAGTCGTAACCAGAACCAAGTTCACTAATGCATCACTGCCGTGTCTACGCAATGGAAAAATATTACCAACGCATATCCCAACAAATACCTTCAGACCGCACTTGCATGAAAACTGTGTTTGTTTACATAGACATAAAAAAACATGAATGTATTGCTTTGCATGGGATGGGAGTCACCATGTTCATGGATCATGCATCGTCCCCTAGTCGGCTGTCAGCTACCAACTGACAAGTTTTTGACTTCTCAAATGCTCCGCAATACACAAGGCACGTTTGTTAAAAAAAGTTAATAATAAACTTTCAGTATAAAGATTTTTCACAAAGTCATTGCTACACACCTTAAGGTGAGCTTATAAACTCATTTTACCAACCCGCCAAAGGGTTGTTTTCCCCCAAGTGAGTGTAGGAGTTTAGCCAAGCATGACTTTAATGATAAACTTAAAAGATAATGAGAGGTTTATTAACAAACACAAATCAAAATCTACTTAAGTTGAAATTCTGATAATCTTTGCGAAGAAACTAAAAACGCCAAAACAAGTGGCTCAAAAGAGGTAAAATTTGGTAGTAAGCCAAGTGGGAGAAAGAATTGATCAAGGATTCAAATGGGAGGAGGCTGGTACTTACAGTCCAAACTCGTACGGTCGACATGGGCCATGTCAATCACGACACGGGTCGGGTTGAGTATAGCACGGGTCGTGCTGAGCTGGAGATCTGGCATATCTTGCTTGACACGGTTCATGCTTGTCAGTGGGCACGAGCCATGCTTGTTAGTGGGCACGGGTCATGCTTGTCATGTGACACGGGTCATGCTTGCCAGGTGCAAAAGTTAACTTCTAGAAGATCACTGGAGTTCGACACGGGCCGTGCTCCAAGTAGGGCACGAGCCGTGTCAATGGTCAAAGTTCACAAAAACTCCATTTTTCTTGTATTTTCTTCATTTTTAGGTTCTAAAGGGATTTTAACCTGGATTAGACTGAAAAGCTAAAATGAAAAGAATACCACACTAACCAATTCTAAAAGGAGGGATCTTGATACTTCACCTTTATTAACAACTAACCAATTCTAAAAGGTATGAAAGGGATTAATTAATTTAAACTAAAAATAAGAAAAGAAGAAAATAAAAAAAATAAGATAGAAGTTGGTTTTAAGTTAATTAAATCAAAGATAATATGACTTAGGAGGACTCGTCGATGACGGGTTTAGTAACCATATTATAGATAAACTTAGCCTTAAGATTGTTATTTCCATGTTAGACAGTACCGCCTTTCAGCCTCAAATCTTTATCGTGCGCCCCTCCCGTTAATCACCCATGAAGATGACTTCCGAGAGGATCTTCTGTAAATAACAAATAAAGTGTGTGTGAATGTCATTTAATCGTAGGACCTTATGGTGAAAGTATCGTTACACTCAGATACGTTGTCATGAACCAACAACGGAACAACCCACGCATCGAATTATATTATCGAGAAAACTTTTTTAACCTACATCACTCTAAAAACCTAAAAAGGAAACAATATTGCAATCTTTTGTTAATTGTTAGTCAGAAATAACCCGAAATACGGGAAATATTTGCAATAAAAATATCTATAATATGATGTATATCAGATATATCTATTTGGACCAGAGTTATGTGCACCTACATCTTCCAATTCTTCAATAATAACATTTGGTCTATCTATTGGAGTATAGTAGTTGTTCATTTATGTCTCATCATGTTCAATATAAACACATATAACAATGTTCTGATACATAGTTAGACAAATATCAAAATCCAACACTGTCATTGCCTAAAGGTGTTAGTCACTTAGTCCAAATTCTAAATCTGTACCTGGATTCATAAAATGGTAGTATATTTCCTTCTTGTGAAGGGGATCATGATCGTTGATTGCGAACTGAGTAAGTGGAGAAGATGAATGTATTTTTGGTGGGAAGGGAGGTCGGCTATATCATTGAGAGAGGGGAAATGTCGATTATGCCATCACGTGAGATTCACATGGGTTGACTTAATCGAGATAACAAACGGCCGTCGATCATAAGAACGATATGTGTAAAATTTTATAAAATGTTATGTCGTCCTTGTACTTTCTCATAGTTGGTTATAGTTTTCACAATCTCCATAAATTATAGGGACGTTTTTGCACTTTGACTCTAGATTTTATATTTTAAAACAGAGATTATTGTTATTAAAAAAAAAATTCCCAATTTGCTGATCATGACATGCGGAGGCAAATATTCTATGCCATTTTCTCCAACAGAGATAAAAGAATCAAATCTTTTTAAAACACTAAATCAAAGTTTAATATAATTGTCACCAAAAGACAAATATACGTCAAAGTTTATAATAAACCATTGGTGTAGGCTCATAATTGAACATTATTTAATTTCCCCTACGTATGAAAATTTCTCCAATCGATCATTCGGGCAGTGATGTATTGTGGTGTAAATATTAATTTACTGTTAAAAAAAAGAAAACTTATTTTCTTTTATATCATGATTGGGATTTGTTAATAAAATAATATTAGGTCCATAAGTATAAAGAGTTGATTATTAAATTTTACATGACAATGTCATGCCTATAATTAGCACATTATTAGGTCATATATCAGACCATATACAGTATATATATACTAGTTATACAAATCTGTATATTATAAATAATATCTTAAAAATTATATCATTAATAAATTTGTATATAATTAGTATTATATTGTTTAAGCATAAGTTATAAAGTATAAGAAATAATGGATCTTTCTAAAACTTGCACTTGTAAAATAAGAAATAAAGAATATTTAAAATTATAAATGACAAATAATAAATAATTAAGATTTTAAAATTATAGAATTATATTTTGAAATCTTATTATAATTTATTAAGTTTAAAAAAAATATTAGAATAAAACGATTTAATATTTATATTTAATTATGTAATTTAACTATTTAAAATCATTTGTATTTACTAGAAGAGAAAAAATAAACAAACATATCCATTAATATCTCACTCAAAGAGTGGGTCTCGAGATTTAATAGAATAAAGATTTGATATTTAATAGAAGAGAGGGGCTAGAAATTTTGATATGAGTGGATATGTGGATGACACGTGGTATTGAAGATTTTTGAACCAAGCGAACTTGTCTAACTTGTTATTTGCAATGAGGGGAGACACGAGATAGAAATGTCACAAATTCAATCCCTAAGCTCCTAGGTTTTACTCGGCCACTCGCGAATGTGGATTTTTTCTAGTTTGAGCTCAATTGGTGTAAATGCTTCATGGCGGGGCATTTCTTGACCGTTAAAAAAATATTGAGTATTTTTGTTTATTATTTAGTAAATATAATAAATTACACAAATGGTCCTTATACTCTCTGAAAAGTTATAAAGATTTTTAATGTTTAAAAAATTATGAATATAGTCCTCTAGTCTATTTCTCATTCATCAATGGTCCAAAGATTTAATGGAATACATTTTATTAGTTAAAGTCTGGATATCTTGATCATTGTTTTCTGTTTTCAGGACCAGACGTACTAGACTGGATCACTCGGTTGAACCGGTTCAACCGGGTATCGAATCTGGTCCGCTTTGGCCTATTCAAACTGTTATCTAACGACTCGGGCGGTTAAGCTCAAATTGGGTTAAACTATGAACCGGGCCGGACCCGTTAGACCATTTGGTGTTTCCAAATAGGTTTAATCAGATGACTTTTTTGTTGTCTCTTTTATAGAGAAGACTAGCTTTACAATTGTGGTGATGGAATTAACGAGTGAGGCTGAAGCAAAAATCTGGTACGAATACAAGGGGGTCGTTTCGGTAGGTGACGTTGAGGATGGTTATGCTGGTGGTTTTTTCAGTTGTCGACAACAATTCAATCAAACAATTGAGTGGACATAAATTAACATTAAAACATAGATCCTTGATTGAGGAACAATGTGGGAAACCGACTAATTTTCTCCTGTGGATCCCTAACTAATTGATTAATTTAAGTTGAAACAAAGAAACAATCTAATAAAGGAATGCAATCTTTCCAAAAAGAAAATCTAGGTGGTTCAAAGTGATGCTCTTTTTTCCGTTTTAGGTAGTAGCATGTTTGCTTTTCTGTTTTATAGGTTTATAATCTTATAATTATAAACTCAGTTGTATTTCTTTCATCGCGTCTGCCTAACGTCTTGCTAGGTTGGTTTTGCCATTTTTTTATATTTATTGGAGGTAAAAAAAAAAATTTCTAATCCAACCCCAAATCATGCATCAATATGCATCATTTAGAAAATAAATATATTAGTTGTTAATTAATGATATGAGGTTATAGTTTGAACAATTTCACTTAATGTTTAGACTAATTGTTAGACTATATATAGACTTTCTATTCTGAACTTTTTATAATTTGGAAAGTATATATAAATTTGTATTCCTAATGTTAAAATGTGTATTCCTAATCCTAATGGTACAACTATAATAAATGTCATTTGAGAATTTGATGGTTTATAATTATATTTTAGTTTATAGATTAGAACACCCACTAGCTTAGTCTAGTGGCAAAGGTGTATGACCGCTAAACTAGAGGTCTTGGGTTCAAGTACCACTTATACCAAAGAATAAAAATTGAGGGTTACAAGTTGGGCCAGATGTTTTTTCTCACCAGAGGTGAGTTTCCTCCTGATGGGGATTGGAGATGATCGGGTGGGTGGTGTAATGTCCCCGTCAGTGATCCAAATTTGCCGTTAAAAAAAAAGTTTATAGATTAGATTTGTACTTGTTTAATTAAATTTTTAAAATAAAATTAGAATAAATTTATTCGGGAGAAACCAAATCAACTAAAACTGAACAAGGAATTCAAATTGGACATGAGTTCGAATCGAAACGCTTGAATCTACTTCGAATTCGAATCCATATGCAAAAGATCAAAATCGAAACTAAGGGATTAGCCTCGCAGCTTGTTGCTCGTTTACCTTCTATTTTATATTAAAAAAAAGATATATGATGTTGTTTGACAATATATATATATATGGTTAGGTTCAAATGAGAACTTTTTGTTTTGAGAACTTTTAAGAACAAAATCTCAACCACAAATTTCAGAGAGGACCACTACAATTCATGGGAGGGAGGATACATGTAAATAAACTTGTGGCTCAAATTAGTTCTTTTTAGTTCTCAAATCAAATTGGTTATCAAATGATCATTTTCATGTATATATATATATATATATATATATATATATATATATATATATATATATATATATATATATAGGGAAAAGATAAATTGGAACCCACCTTGAGTTGGAGAATCTTTGGAAACCGGTCAAAAACGAGGTTAAAAAAATGTTTTTTTTCCTTAATTTTTTTATGGTGGTTCTTTAGGTTATAAACTACTCTTAAATGAAAAAAAAATCAAAAAACCGCCTAGTAGATTTTTTTTAAAAAAATATCAAAAAAAAAGTTACATTTGTAACTTTTATGCGTATATTTACAGTTACGCAAAAAGTTACATGTGTAACCTAGACATTTTTGATATTTTTTAAAAAAAAATCTACTAGGCGGTTTTTTGATTTTTTTTCATTTAAGAGTAGTTTATAACCTAAAGAACCACCATAAAAAAATTAAGGAAAAAAAACAATTTTTAAACCTCATTTTTGACCGGTTTCCAAAGATTCTCCAACTCAAAGTGGGTTCCAAAATACCCCAACCCTATATATATATATATATATATATATATATATATATATATATATATAGAGTGAGGTTCATTGTAGACACCACCATAAGTGTAGACAGGTAGACACCCTATTTCACATATGAAATTACTCTATTTCACATGTGAAATTCAATAAAAAAAAATGTTTTTTTAGATTTTATGTAAATAAATAAAATCTAAAATAAACAATGAGAATTGTGAAAAATTTAATGAATGAATGATATCGTAATGAAATCTATGATGCACATGGCTTGATTTTGGAAAAAAGAGTAAAACGAAAGGATCAGTGTGCGTAATATGCATCATTCATGAATTAAATTTTCAAAATTCTCATTGTTTATCTTTGATTTTATTTATTTACATAAAATCTATTTTTTTTATTGAATTTCACATGCGGAATAGAGTAATTACCTGTCTACACTTATGTGGGTTTCCTATATATATATATATATATATATATATATATATAGGAAAAGGGTCTAGTGAAAACTCTGAAAACCCTGTTTTTACATATGTAAAAAATAAAAAAATAAAAAAAATTGTTTTTATTTTTTAGATGGATTCTATCATTTTTATTAGTTTTGGTGGAAAAAAAATAAAAAACCGCCTAGCGGATTTTTTTATAAATTTTTTTTAAAACTTTTTTCCTTTTTTTACATATGTAAATCACCGAGTTTTTTTTTCTTATACATATGTAAATTCACCAGGTTTTTTTTTACATATGTAAATTTCCGAGAACGAGAAATAAGTATTTATATCGGAATTTTAAAAAAAAAAAAAACTATCCATGATTTTCTTAACAATTTTTTAGCCATGACTAAAGAATCGATGTTATACAATCTAGTATTTTTTTATTTTTTTTTCAACGGGACATTACGGTTTTCAGGGTTTTCACATATAAAGTCGGGTTTCAAAAGGATCTCTCCCCTATATATATATATATATCAAACATTCGAAATTCGATTCGTTAAACACGTAGAAAGAGAAAAAAATCCCTTATAATATAAAACAAAATATTTTAGTTATGTCGATCAATGTATATTTAGTCATTGTTTAATGTTGATCCAGACATCATTAGACAAACCATATTGAGCTACCCTCAATAATCAAACGTTAACCTTACTCGGCCACTTGATCCTATTTTTAAAGGATGATGCCAAGAAACTTTCTACAAGTGGAAAACCACTTTATTCATAGAAGTTAAATATAACCTAGTGTATACCTAAAACTAGTAGCTAGAGAACAAAAGTCATATTTTGGTCACTATCCCAGGTGCATAAATTATTCCATATCATAACCTTTTCTCTTTTGAATTATAATATGTCCATACTAAAATAAGATGTTATGACTGCAGGTTAAACAAGAATGTCAGCATTGTCAATGCGTTTTTGGTTTGGTCTTAATTTGCTGTCAACTTGCATTACAAAAAGTACTCTATTTTCGATTTAGTTTTACCTGTTTGTGTTTTGTAGTTATGTAATTTTGTTCTTCAATGTGGGAAATGGAGTGCATGTCGACTACGTAATTTAGTTTTTTTTAAGGGATTCATGCTAGTGCACAAGATCTCTTTCTTTTTAAGAGAAACTAGTTTTCAATTTTTTAAGATAAGTACAACATAACGAGGAGCTCATAGGATTTACCAATGTTTCGGAGAGGGGTTTGGATTGGGTTCTTATAGGGACACCCCGTTTATTTTGTAATACACTCCCTCTATATGTGAAGAAAAAACTAGCGGCTTGACTTGGTGTGAAGTTTTCATAGCATGGGCATAGGGAAAAGGACTCTTTGCATGAGTAGGATGTTTTTAAGAACTAGTTTTACTAGGGATATCCTTCAAGTATAGAGGGGTGTATAAAAAAAAGTTGTCATGTTTAGCCCCTCCTGGCCTTCACCCCTCAAAACACTAACTCTTAGTTTCATATCAGTATTGTCTGGGTATTGTCGGGTAATGTTTTTTTTCTTTTTATCCTTCACGTATAGAGCAATACGTGAAGGTTAGGTTTTTTTTTTTTTTTTTTTTTTTTTTTAAACACATAAACATACTTAAGACATAAATTTAAACACTAAACGGTATTAGATTTAAATTATACGATTTTAGAAATATGCAACTCCACGTTGATATTTTAAAGAGCTAATCGGTGTGAGTTAAGAGACTAGAGATTAACATAATTGCTCAATTTTTTTCTTTCAAAAAACCGTTTCATAAAACGAATACCAGTTAGCCCATTAAAATATCAACGTGGAGTTGTATATTTCTAAAATCCTATGATTAAATTTATGTCTTAAGTATGTTTAGGTGTTTTAAGGATTGTTTAAGAGTTTTAAGTATTGTTTAAGTTTGTTTTAGTGTTTTTAGTGTGTTTGCAAATTTGTATCAATAAAAATGTTCGTATTAATAAAAGTTTCTTTATACGTAAGGGTGAACTTAAGGAGAGAGCGATTTTAGAGAATAGACGTTCTTATTTTTTATAAGAAATAATCCTATGTTTGACTAGAAAATACCAAACTAAAAAACAAATAAATGTAACCATCACGTATTTCCCTATACGTAAAGGAGTTTAAGAAAAAAAGGGAAAAAAAATCTTATATCTTATGTTTGCGTTAGAATATAAGATGATTTAAAAAAGAATTAAACTTAACCTTCATGTATTGCTCTATACGTGAAGGATAAAATGAAAAAAAACATGACAAGACAATGCCCAGACAATACTGATGTGTAACTAATAGTTAGTGTTTTGAGGGTGAAAGAGGGAGCTAAACGTGACCACTTTTGTATGCACCCCTCTATACGTGAAGGATAACCCCATCCTTTACGTATAGACAATGTTTATTACAAGGGGGGGGGGGGGTCCCTAAGAAACCGCTTTGGATTTTCTGGTTCATAAAATACATTAAATACTTTGGGCCACTTTTTGGTCCACCGAAAAAGTAATTTTTTTAAAAGTCAACAAATGCCATGCAAATCATGGAGTGTTTACATAAAGTTGAGCTTATTTTAGGAAAAAATAAACCACTGCTTATTTTAGAAAAAAACCCACTTTGCGAGTGTTCTGGTGGTAAACTTGGAAGCTTAGGGGTAGAACTTGTGACATTTTAGTCTCAAGTCTCCCCTCATCATCAATTATTACTCGGACAAGTCCTCGTGATTCCACCGAAAAAGTAATGTCCTTACAAAATTATGATCACAGTTAATCATATTTTATAAAAAGATGACGAGCGGAAAAGTATATGTGGGAAGTCAATTCACGCGGACTTGTCCGAATGGTTGTTGACGATGAGAAAAAAAAAGATACACGTTGAAGGAAGACAGTTAATCTCTTTGGAGGTGGGAAAAAAGAAAGTAAACATTTACAACTATATGAGAAGAGAGCCAACAACTAGCTAGGAGCTGATAGACTACATATGACAACACAGTCAAAAGTGTTTGTACTATGAGAATAAGTTGTTGTCATACAAGATTTGTGTATACTTTATAGTAGTATTTGGTAAATGTTATACTCTAATCGAAAAGATCTAATGTAAGGTAGCGATTAATGTAAGGTAGTGTTTGGTACGTATAAATGCCAGTAAGAATGAACATTTTCATTCTATCTTACTGATGTCACAAAAGAATGAAATGGACAATTATATATATAAGAAATGTGATTTCTTCATTTGTAAGGATTTAATTAGGGGATATGTGAGGTAGTGTTTGGTATGTATAAATACGAGTAAGAATGAACATTTTCATTCTATCTTAATGATATCACAAAAAAATAGAATGGACAATTAGATATATAAGGAATGTGATAGCTTCATTTGTAAGGATTTAATACCTTAAGGGATGCGTTTTTTTTCTTTCATTCACTCCTTCAAGGAATGAAATAAATACTTTTTATTTGGTTTAATTGTTTCTTAAATATATATGTGAGAATAAAAAGTTTTAAAAAATTAAAAAAACAAAAAATAAAAATATAATAAATAAAATTTATAATATAAAAATAAATAGAAATATATAAAATTAGAAAGTAGAAAAGAAAATTGAAAAATTAAAATAATTAATAATAATAGAACAAATATAGATATAAATACAGGATGAAAATAAATACTAAATACAAAATAAAAACTAAAAAGTAAACTAACAAAAAACAAAATGCAATAAAATAAATATAACTAAAATTTGAAAAATACAAAAGATATAGCCATTACGAAATGTAATATTAGTAAAATTGCATGTCATCTCCCCCTATGTTTCTACCACTTATCAAACAATATATATTAATGATTCATTTTCATGAACAATCAAACATGACGATGAAATAATAACAATGTCTATCTCGGAGCTAATTAAATCGAAGCTTATGTCATTGACCTTGATCTTCATGTTTAAAGATATGATCACCAATTCGAATGAACCCTGTAGGATCGTGGTTAGAGACAACTAACCAAACAAGTTACTAAAAGTATCAAACAAGAAAGGCGGAATCAGACTTGTTTGTGTTAATGTTTGAAAAGGTTTGATCGAAACTGTAACAAGTAAACATGAAGTAAAGTAAAGTAGATGAACACAAGATGTCAATTCCAAGCACTACTATATTTATACTTCACAGTGTTTACAGAGAGTTACAATTGATGAACAAGAGAAGTGTTCGATTATTGAACAAAGGAAATACAACTAATATATATAGTGCAAGGAGGAAATAAAAGATCTTCTTTTATTTCCTTTTAGCTCTAAGGCTAAATAAACAAATAATATCTACTCCAGAGTTGTTGTAGTACAAGCATGCTTCTGTGAACAGTTGAGCAGACCTATCGGTGAACAGTGCACAGCATGGTGTAAAGTAAAACTGCTTTCTGACAGCTTTATGCATTGGAACTTGCAACAGGGGATAAGTCAAAGTTCCGGAGTAACACTAGGAGAAGTTCCGGAGGAACTACTCAGTGTGAAGGAAGTTCCGGACTAACTTCCTTCGGAACTCTGACTTAGAGAATTTCTGCCAAGCAGAACATTCCCAACAGTCTCCCCCTAAGATGTTGCTACCAAAAACTGTTCTTCTGTCTGAATCTTCAAGATGCTTTGACTTGAGCTCTACACTGCCTTGTAGTTAGGAGTTCCCATTATAGCCATGATATCCATTTGATTCAGTTTATCCCAATCCTCCATTTTTAATTCAGGCTTCTTCCTGATTTCACCATTGCTCATGAAGAAGTAATACATGTTCTCACTCCTGTGATCTTCAATCCTTAGAATGCAGGGATGAATGACTTCAACATTTGGTGTTGGAGAATCTGAAGGTTCGGATCCTTCTTCTGAATCACTTACAGCTATCTTCTTTCTTTTGGCTAGGCGTTTCTTACTTGCCATAGACTTCTTTCTTCCAGAGTAAGAGAAGGGAATAGGCTGAGTTGATGAAGGTTTTTGGGATGAGGATTCAGGCTCGGGTTGTGTAGGCTTTGGAATTTTGGGAGGTGGAGAAGATGGTGGAGATGGAATTGGTTGGTTTGGAGTTTGAAATGTAGGGGCAGTGGGTTGTGATGATGAGGTAAAGGGTTGTGATGAGGATGAGAGGTGAGGATCAGAAACAGTGTCAAACATTTGCTTGACAATGTTGATCCTAGGTTTCTTCTGTTGAGGAGCAGAGACAGGAGCTTTTCTCTTCTTTTCCTTGAGGTAACTGAGACCTTCAGGATGAAGAGAGTCGAAAAGAGTATACATACCTGGTGGTCTTTTCTCACCAGTAGTTCTCTCCTTTTCAATTTGACTCTTCCTGATGGCATCAAGTTCAGATCTCAGCCTTGGTAGTTTGCAAGAGTTGATTCTCTTAGGATTCTCCATTAAGATTTCTTTGAAATACCATTTGTGAATCAGCAAGTCATCTTCCTCAGATAGTTTTTGATATCTAGTACCTTGCTTCTCTTGTGCCTTCTCCTGCTCATAGCTACACTCAACAAACCTTTTAACATTCATCTTCTTGGCTTCATCAGCTTGAATGGTGAGAATCATATACATCCAATTTATCAAGTCATCACCCTTCATTTCATTTACCCATGCATCAGTAAAACACTCCTTGCTTCTGAGCATAACATTGAATTGACCAAGGAAAATTTTGTTGTCTTCATTGCTTTTCATATGAATTTTCCTGTAGTCATTCGCTAAGACCCTTTTATACTTTTCAACCTTATCAGAAAGACCTTGCTTTTCAGCTCTAGCAATCCTTTCTCTTGTATAGTTGTCTGATCTTAGCCTAGCTCCATTAATAAAGAACATTAGGTCTGAGTTATTGACAACATACTCATAAATACCTCCTTCTATGAGCAGTTGTTTCTGTTCATCAAATACAGCAGCCTCTTTCTGTTCTTGGAACTTCTTCTGCATTTCAACATTCTCCTTCTCCAATTGATCAATCAGAGCTTTTGTGGCAGGGTCCATATTTTCATTTTGATCACCTGTGCTCTGATTATCTTCATCCATGTCAGTGAAACCAGATATGGTTCTCTCATCAAGAGAATCACCATCAGCAGGCTTTGAAGACTCAGGAAGTGAAGTTGTAGCATTAAAACTGGCTTCCGAGATAACTTGCTCAGGAATAGTTTTAGTGCCAGGTTCCGAAGTAACTACCCTGGGACTGACTTCCGGAGCAATTTGTTCCGAAATAGTCTTAGGCAATTCCTTGGAAACAACTTCCGAAGTAACTTCCTTCTGAACATTCTCAGTGGTGAGAAGTTCTTCCGGAGTAACTTCCTTCGGAATCTCCTTAGCCAAGGTTGATTCTTCCGGAGTAACATCCTTCGGAGTTTCATCAGTGATGATTAGCTCCTCCGGAGTAACTTCCTTCGGAATTTCAGTGTCAGAGGGAAATTCCTCCAGAACAACATCCTTTGGAATTTCCTCTGTTACAACCTTTGCTGCAGAAGATGTAGTACTCCTTAGGTTAAGTAAGGCTTCAGTCACATCTATGTCAAATAGATCTTCTTGCTGAGACACATCTTCCACTGGTTTACTTTCAGGTGTATCAACCTGTTCTTCACTTCTTTCTCCTCCTTCAGCCTCAAACTGTTCTACACCTGTTTGAAGATACTCTTGCTCTTTTGCTAAGTAGACTTCTGAAATAAAGCTTCTGACTTCTGCAATGTTTTGAGGGTGAGCACCTGAAGCAGCCATCACGAATCTTAGGAATTCCATGTGATTGACTTTGCATTCTTCAGGTGTTGCCTGCATTAGCTGATCCATGTGAACATTAAGCAAACCTTCTATTGGGTTGAAGGGCTTAATTCCACTGATTTTGAATAGCTTTGTCTTCATCTTCTCAGGTATCCTCTCATTGTGATCAAATTCAATTTCAGACGAGCTAGCAGAGTCTTCAGTTGGCTTACTTTTAGCAGAAATGTTTTCAAAGGATTTTGAAGAGCTAGCTTTCTCCCCCTTTTTGGTAGCAACAGCTTCACCAGTTGGGTTTGATGCACTAACCTTCTCCTGCTTAAGCCTTTCAATCAAGGTGTCCTGCTGTTGAATAGTGTGAAGCAGGGATTGCATCTGTTTCTGCAATTCAGTTTGATTTGCCGTCAATTCTTTAAGTAAAGCACTGCCCTCAACTGATTTCTCAGCATCCTTGGGCGAAGAAGAGCCATCAAGCCTAGCTTGATCAAGCTCAACACCCTGGTTGTCTTGGCTCCTGGGATTCCCTGCAAGCACAGTTGTTGCCTCAGGTTCCATTTCTGGTTCCTTTGGTTCAAACTGGCTGCTGGTTGCCATAGATTGGGTCTTAAGAATGTTACTACTGTCCAATTGTTCCAGTGGGAAACCAATTGTAGTAGCAGCCCTTTCTATATGAACATCTTCATCACTCCTGATGTTCAACTCCTTAGTGGGTGAATGGGGGTTAGGAGAAGCATAATCTAGATCCATCCAATCATCTTCATGAGGTGAGGTTAATGAGAAGAGATTGTCATTTGGATTTAAATCAGTTTCTTCATCATCCACAGGTAAATCTTGGTTTAGGTCTATGGAGGTAAACAAAAGGGATGAGGGTTGTACATCCAATCTGATAGAAGATGAGGTCTCAAGTGAGAGGTCATCAGCAATATGGCTTAACCCTTGGCTTTGATGTTGAGTAGACAGTGGGTCATGCTCAAGGTTTTCAGGTTGGGTGGCAGTAGGAGACACAGGTGGAGTAGACCCTGTCTCCTTTTCAACAACTTTTGATTGAGTAGGTGAGGAAGTTTTGGTTGTAGTTTTTGAGTGCTTGACCCTCTTTCTTATGTAAGTAAAATTTACAGGTAATTTTGCTGGAGGGTCACTTTCAGGTGTGGGTTCAACAACTGATGGTGTAGGTTCAGTGTTGTCACCTGGAGCAGGTTGCTCAGTTGGTTCTTGAACAGCAACTGGTTGCTCTTGCACCCTAGGTGCAGGAATAACTCTTGGATCGGGTAGTGGATGGTCATTTTCCACACCAAGACAGTTGGTTATTGCAGATTTTGAAAGCAAGTAAGAAAAAATTTTCTCAGTTAAGTTCTTTTGGTGAAAAATGGTACCAGCTCTGGGAATATCAGGAAATTGTGTATCCAAAATGTGTTGTAAAAATCTGGGATACATATTAAAAGGTTTTTCACAATTCTCCCTGAGCCCATCAAAAATCATTTTTGAGAAATTAAAACAATCTCCCCTGATCACAGCATGAAGAGCAGTAGCTTGGACTTCACCAAGTTCCTCATGAGACCTTCTGGGAGTTAGGCAAACCATCAGAGTATGGGCAAGAAACCTCCATATAGGTGGGATGTGACATTTCTTCACAGTTTTGCTTTTGGGGTTTCCTCCATATCCTATGCCCATCAGAGTGAATTGGTAGTCTTCCTTGGGAACAGTAAGAATACCATCTCTGTCTTGTAATTTCAGATGAGTTCTGATCATTTCTTCAGTGATGCGCACATTTCTACCATGAACTTGGCTTTCAATTTGCATCACCTGCTTGCCATCTTCATTCCCGGCACCTACTACCGCATTTGCCCAAAACTGAGAGATGGTTTCGTCGTAAATCGTGGGATTTACAGTTAGGGCAAAGTTTAACTCCGACGCATTGAGGAAGTCGATCATTCCATCAAACGGAGCCGACTTCTCTGTTTTCTCTAGAAAAGCTCTTTGATTGTGCTCGTGATGAAATGCGAATGCTGCCATTTGTTCTGTACCGAGTGAATGCTTGAGAGATTCAGATGAATTTGATGAAATTTGGAAAAAATCGAGAGCGATTGACCAGAATTTGGGATTTAGGTTTAGTAAGTGAAAGGGTTTCTCTGGAAGTGACAGTTAAAGGGGTGAGGAGAGAGGGAATTGACGTTAACGGAAAAGGTGGAATTAGTGGGGCCACCAGTTAACCGTCACTGTTAAAATTTGAAATAAAGGGTCCCACTTAATCCACAGAAAAAGATCAAGTCAATAAAGTTCCTCCGGAACTTTTCCTTCGGAACAATTGAGTTCCTTCGGAAGAGTGAAGTTCCCTCGGAACTTTTATCCTTAGGAATTTTCTTCTCTTCTCCTAAAATACTTCCGCAGGAAGTTCCTTCGGGGTTTCAAAATTTACTCCGGAACACCTGAAACACTTAGAAAACACTTGAAACCTGTTAGAAACTTTAGAGAGTTCCCTCGGAACATCTCTTGAGAAGGGAAAACTTCAGGAGTAAGTTCCTCCGGAACAATGTTCCCTTGGAATTTACTTAGAAATATCAGAAAGTTGAAATGCTCATAACTTTGGAAGTTTCTCAAAAATTATCAGTTATAAGAGCATTTCTTGAAAGAGTTCTCATGATTTTGAAGAGATGGATGTTAAGAACACAAACACATAAGGTGATAGAACAATTTATGTACATAAAAGCAACAATTGACATCAAAAGTTAACCAAAGTTCATCATCCCAATAGCTGTGATAAGAAAGAAAAATCTTGCTTCATCAAATGCCTTTGTGAAAAGGTCAGCTAATTGAAGATCAGTATGAACCTTGTGTAACTTAATCAATTTCTTTTCTGCACAATCTCTAATGAAATGGTACCTTATTTCGATGTGCTTTGTCTTAGAGTGCTTCACAGGATTGTTGGTGATGGAAATGGCACTGGTGTTGTCTGCATACATAGGAGTTTCCAGGAATGTGATTCCATAATCCAGCATTTGATTCTGAATCCAAAGTACTTGACCACAGCAGCTTGAAGCAGCAATGTACTCAGCTTCAGCAGTTGATGTAGAAACACAGGTCTGTTTCTTGCATTGCCATGATACAAGCCTATTTCCTAGAAATTGACATCCTCCTGATGTTGATTTCTTATCTAAGTAGCAGCCACCATAGTCACTGTCAGTGTAGGCAACAAGAGAAAAGTCATTGTTTTTTGCATACCACAAACCAAGTTTTGGTTGACCTTTGAGGTATTTAAAGATTCTCTTTACTGCCTTCATGTGGGATTCTTTGGGAGCAGATTGATATCTAGAGCATAAGCATACACTGAACATGATATCAGGTCTACTAGCAGTTAAGTACATCAGAGAACCAATCATTGCCCTGTAAGTGTGCTGATCAACAGGTTCACTTTCTGATTCTGAATTCAGATTGTGAGAGGTTGAGATAGGAGTTTTTGCAGAAGAGGAGGATAGCATATCAAACCTCTTGAGCATATCTTGAATATATTTTGACTGATTCAAGAAGATGCCATCTGCAGTTTGTTTAACTTGGAGACCCAGAAAGAAATTAAGTTCACCCATTGAACTCATCTCAAATTGATCTTGCATCAGGGTCTCAAACTCCTTACACAACTTAGGATTGGTAGATCCAAAGATAATATCATCCACATAAATCTGAACAAGCAACTTATCTTTTCCAACTTTCCTTATGAAGAGAGTTTTATCAATGGCTCCTCTCCTGTATCCATGGCCAAGCAGGTAATTTGACAGAGTCTCATACCAGGTTCTTGGTGCTTGCTTGAGACCATAGAGAGCCTTGATAAGTTTACACACCTTGTTAGGATGGTGTGGGTCTTCAAACCCTGGTGGTTGACAGACATAAACTTC
Organism: Deinandra increscens subsp. villosa; assembly: GCA_039602395.1. NCBI lineage: Eukaryota > Viridiplantae > Streptophyta > Magnoliopsida > Asterales > Asteraceae > Deinandra > Deinandra increscens. The sequence goes on from JBCNJP010000003.1 coordinate 6,315,109, forward strand.
TTCCTTCAGTTTCCCATAAAGGAAAGCACTTTTGACATCCATTTGGTAAACGGTGAAATTCTTGTAAGCTGCATAGGCAAGGAAGATTCTGATTGCCTCTAATCTTGCAACTGGAGCAAAAACCTCATCACAGTCTATCCCTTCTTCTTGAGAATATCCCTGAACAACAAGCCTAGCTTTGTTCTTGACAACAATTCCTCTTTCATCCTTCTTGTTTCTAAAAACCCATTTTGTTCCAATAGGTTGAGCATGTACTGGTAAATCCACCAGTTCCCAAACCTGTTGTTTGTTGATTTGGAACAATTCCTCTTGCATAGCTTCAATCCAATGATTGTCTTTAAGTGCTTGCTCCACTTGTTTTGGTTCTTCTTGAGACAGGAAGCATGCAAATAAACAGATGTTTGCATCAGCAGATTTGCTTCTTGTAAGAACAGGAGCATTTACTTCACCAATCACATTCTCAATGGGATGAGTTTTGCTGACATTTGTATTCTGAAAACTTGGAAATTCGTGACTTTGAACTTGCCTAGCTGGTGGAATAATTGGGGGCAATAAGACACTAAGCTCAATTCCTGGCAATCTTTGAGAAGGGGGCAAATTTGATGTAGTTGCAGCAGAGACATGTTGATCACTTGAGTTGTTAGCAGAGTTGATGGTATCTCCAAGAGATGAGTCATTGAAATTTGACTCATGAGAACCATCAAGATCACCATGTAAGTTATCATTTGGAGAATGCTGCAAGCTCCCATCATCACTGGTGTCTGAGACATAACCATCCTGTTGTGACTGAGAGTCACTTGACTCAGTTTCAACCACATTCACTGGAGTGGGATCAGTGACTTGTTGAATTGCATCAGTTGGCATGGTTGATGGTTTGAAAGGTTGTGTGCTGACAGAGGAGTAGTAATGACCAAATTTGTAGCCATCCTTCTTTGCATTTGAATTCTCCCCCTGAGACTGCACATACTCACTAAAGGACTTATCAACAGTAAAGTTGAAAGCATTGGTTAGTGAATCAATATCAAATAACCATGAGGGTTCAGAACTAAACTTATTTGTTGATTTTTCATTGAAAAACACATTAATTGACTCTTCAATAATTTTAGTTCTGAGATTGTATACTCTGTATGCCTTGGCAATACCTGAGTAACCAACCATGAAGCCATCATCTGCCTTTTCAGCAAACTTGGCTAAATTCTCACTGGTTATTAATATTGTAACAGGACAACCAAAAACTTTGAGAAAGTGTATACTTGGTTTTCTTTTTCTCCAAAGTTCATATGGTGTCTTGTTTTTACCTTTGACCACAAGCACCCTGTTCTGAACATAGCAGGCAGTGTTCACTGCTTCAGCCCAGAAAGTTACAGGGAGCTTAGACTCAGCCAGCATTGATCTAGCAGCTTCAATCAGTGTTCTATTTCTCCTCTCAGCTACACCATTTTGCTGAGGAGTTCTAGCAACACTAAACTGCCTAGATATCCCTTTTTCTTCACAAAAAGAATTCAAAACATGATTTTTAAATTCTGTGCCATTGTCACTTCTAATTGTTTTGACTTTGAAATTTGACTGATTTTCAAGTTGAGTGATTAAGGATTTTAAAATCTCAGGAGTTTCATCCTTAGTTCTTAGGAAGAAAACCCATGTGTATCTTGAAAAGTCATCAGTAATTACAAAACAATATGATTTCTTTCCCAAACTCATTACCCTAGTAGGACCAAAGAGATCCATATGCAACAATTCTAAGGGTTGAGAAATTGAGTTTTCAGTTTTGGACTTATGAGAAGACTTGTGTTGCTTGCCCTTCAAACAAGCAGTACAATGCTCATTACAGTTAAAGTGTTTTTGAGGCAAACCATTGACCAAACCTAAATTAACAAGTTTGTTCATGGTTTTGTAATTAACATGTACAAGTCTTCTGTGCCAAAGGTCAGACTCATCAACAGAAGCTCTTGATATCAAACAAGTATTGCCATCAAGAGATTTGGCACTTGTCATATCAAGTAAGTACAAGCCATCCTGCCTTTTTGCTTTTATCAAAATCATTTCATTTGGAATTTTTAGACCAGGCTTAAGTACTAGAGCTTCTTCATCATTAAACAGAACATTCATCCTTTTATCACAAATTTGTGATACACTCAGCAGATTAAAATTCAGAACATTTACAAGACTTACCTTGTCAAGAGTAAAACTTCCATTTGATACATTACCAAGTGCTGTAATGTACCCTTCATTGCTTCCAAAAGCAACGGGACCACCATCATATCTTTTTGTATTTTCTAGAAGGTTTTTATTACCTGTCATGTGACTGGAGCACCCACTATCTACAACCCAAACATTTGCTTGAGATTTATTAGGTGACCCCTACACAGGTAAAGAACATGATCAGTTGGAGTATGGGACCCAAGCCTTTGTGGTCTTGGGTCTTCCCATGGCATCATTATAAGAGTAGTTTCCTAACACAAGTTGTTCTGCAGGAAAATCATCATACTCAGAAAAATTACCATTTTTCTCATTTAAGTTTCTGTTATAACTCTGCCATTTGGGAAAACCATGTTTCTTAATAAAAGCCTTCTTTTCCCTAAACTTTCTGTTGCTTCTTTGTCTTGCAGTTTCAAGTTTTGGTTGTGCAGCAACTTTGAAAGTTTCAGTATGAGGATGCTGAGTTCCGTAGGAACTCACTTGTGCAGGATAATCATGCACTTCATACTGTTCAAAAACTTGTTTTCTTTCACGAGGAGCAGATTTTGCTCGTGAATTTCCTTTGAAAGATGGGTGAATTTGATTAATGAACTCAGTGGATTGAAATTCAGGTCTTTGTTTTGAGGGATTAGAAGACCTGATGTTTTTAAAATGTTCCGAGGGAACTGTATTTCTTCCGGAGGAATTTTCTCCCGGAAGATATGAAGTTCCTGCGGAATGTTGTTCCTTAGAAAAATTGTTTCTTTTAACATATGAAAAGCTGTTATTCTTTTCATTTCCAATCCAGACCTTTTGAGTTTTTCCAGAAATCTTTTGATCAACATGTGATCTTTTTGGTGACATGTTCCTGCTATCCTTTAAATTCTTTGAATTTAACAGATTTTGGTTTCTCCTTGGAGAAGTGTTAGCATTGTTAATTATCTGTTTGAAAGGATTGTAGGAACAATTTACAGCAACATGTCCTAATTCACCACAAATTATGCATTCTTTCACAAAGGTGTGAGACTTTTGTTTTGATGACTCTGAACTGATTTGATTTCCAACAGTTTTTGATTTGCCATTCCTTTGAGTAGTAGATTTTGACATTTTGAAATCATCATTTTCTAAACTCACATTCTTAGGGTTTTTAAGAATTGGTTTTGAAATCTTTGATTTATCAACTTCAGCAGAAGTGCTGGTTGATTCAGTTTTGATGTCAGAAAAGCCAATAAAACTTTCAGTTCTCATGTCATCACTCTCTTTCAGACTTTCAGCTTCTTTGGAAAGGTCCTCAGTTACTTGACCAATTTCCAATGGGTCAGGGGACAAGGGAACACTTGTTTCTTTAATAGTTAGGGTTTCAAGACAAGTGTATGAATCAGGGTTTTCAACAATTTTAAAAGATACCCTTCCCTTCCCATGTGTGTGCTCATGCCATAACTTTTCTGCTTTTTCACTTGCAATTTGAAATTTATCAGCATTGCACAGGGCTTCCCTTAGCTGATCCTTTAGGGTTTGAATGTCAAGCACATATTCCACATTTTGCTTCTTTGAAATATTTAGTTGCTCAACCACATCATCCATTTGAGTTATAAAATTAGTTTGTTGATGTTTCAAAATCCCTATTGTTTGTCTGAGTTCATCAGTTTTGGTTGAGTAAGCAATATCAGCCCTTTTTGAGTACTCTTTCAACTCATTTAGATTTTTAAGTTCATCCACAAGTGCCTGATTATGCCTTTTGTAACTCTCAACCACTTCAATACACTTAGGTGTACATAACACATTCTCAGATTCAGTGCTGGAGTTAGAGTTTACCTCTGCAGAAGCAGGTGAAGAACCACTTGCCATCAAGGCATGGTTAGTTGGAGCAAACTCATGCATCACGTCTTCCCAGTCAACAAACCCTGTTTGGTTTGCTACAGCAGCAGTTGCTTGGCTTTGGGTGTTGTAAGAAGGCTTTGGTGGAGTAGGACCAGAGGAAGAGCTTGGTTTGGTATATTCTTGTTTCTTCTCAGCACTGTAACCATTTTCTCTTCTTGGTTGAGAACACTCCCTGGCAAAATGTCCCAACTGATGACAGTTGTAACACTTGACCTTTGATTTGTCAAGACCAATAGGAGCATTCTTGGCTCCATTGTATTTTCTCCCTGTTCTCTTGTAGAACCTTTGAGCCCTAAGTGACACCATGGCTAGTTGGGTAGTGATGTCAATCTCCTCTAGGTCATCAGCACTGATGCACTCTAGATCTGATCTGGTGAAACCTGAATAAGAACTGTTAGCAACATTAGCAAAGTTTTGGTAGTATGAAGTTTCATGTCCTTTAGGAGACTCAGGAAAGGATACATATGGTTCTGGTTCAGAATAGTTCTCTGAGTGAGCAGTGATGAGGGCCAAAGTGCCTTTGGAAGATGATGTCTGGTTCGATGATACACCAGACTTCTCATTCATTTCCATCTCATGTGCACTCAGCATTCCATAGAGATCTCCTAATTTCAAGGTTTTAAGGTCTTTGTTGTACTTAATACTGACTGTATAGACAGTCCAAACTTCAGGTAATGATCTTAAAAATTTTCTGATTATATCAGCATTGTCAATTTTTACATCTGCACCCTGGAGTTCATCTATAAGTCGAACATATCTTAAGTACTGCTCAGACATTGATTCACCTCTTTTATGACAGAAATTTTCATATCTTTGTTTTAAAATGTCTTTCTTGTTCTCTTTCACCTCATCTGTTCCCTCATACATTTCAATAAGTGCTTTCCAAAGATCATGTGCAGTTTTGCATCTCTTAAAGCCTATTAGTATGGAATTAGGAAGAGCTGCCTGGAGTGCCCACAAAGCTTTGTAGTCACATTCACAGGCCTTATGATCATCATCAGAATAATTCTCATACGCTTTGACAAGGTCAACAACAGGTTGAGTAGCAGATGGGGTGGTAATGACTTTTGGTCCATTGACAATGGATCCCCACATTTTATGATCGGTATTTTTACAAAAAATTTCCATTCTGAGTTTCCATGTGTCAAAATCATCAGGAGTGAAGGTTGGAGGTTTGTTAGTGCTGTCATTCCTTAGTTCACTCATTTTCAGAGATCAAGAATCAAAACAGTCTTATCCAAATCAAAACAGTAACCCTTTTAGCAAGAAAAGTTTTCAAAAATACAATTTTAAAAACTTAAGGACTCAAGAGCCAAAGCTCTGATACCACTTGTAGGATCGTGGTTAGAGACAACTAACCAAACAAGTTACTAAAAGTATCAAACAAGAAAGGCGGAATCAGACTTGTTTGTGTTAATGTTTGAAAAGGTTTGATCGAAACTGTAACAAGTAAACATGAAGTAAAGTAAAGTAGATGAACACAAGATGTCAATTCCAAGCACTACTATATTTATACTTCACAGTGTTTACAGAGAGTTACAATTGATGAACAAGAGAAGTGTTCGATTATTGAACAAAGGAAATACAACTAATATATATAGTGCAAGGAGGAAATAAAAGATCTTCTTTTATTTCCTTTTAGCTCTAAGGCTAAATAAACAAATAATATCTACTCCAGAGTTGTTGTAGTACAAGCATGCTTCTGTGAACAGTTGAGCAGACCTATCGGTGAACAGTGCACAGCATGGTGTAAAGTAAAACTGCTTTCTGACAGCTTTATGCATTGGAACTTGCAACAGGGGATAAGTCAAAGTTCCGGAGTAACACTAGGAGAAGTTCCGGAGGAACTACTCAGTGTGAAGGAAGTTCCGGACTAACTTCCTTCGGAACTCTGACTTAGAGAATTTCTGCCAAGCAGAACATTCCCAACAAACCCCCTAACATGCACCATATTTGCGGCTTAGATGACAGATTGATTGTTGCCTTCGCCATATATATGTAACCTTCGTGGCAACCGATTCCACTAACCCGCTAACATCATTAGGTAAATATATACATATATACGTGATCATTATGTTACAAGACAATAACACATTAACAAGAATAAAATCCAGAAAAGGTGTCCGGACATTTATTTTCCTCGTATCACTGAGGGGATATCCAACGACTTCATTTTTTTTTTGAACGGTCAACGAATTCCCCGGAAAACCTGGAGACTATTTACACCAGTTGAGCTCATTCCAGAGAAAATCCACCTCCGCGAGCGGCCGGGTGGTAAAACCTGGGAGCTCAGGGATCGAACTTGTGACCTTTCAGCCCCAAGTCTCCCCTCATCGCCAATACCCCTTCTAAAGTGCTGCCCGTAAGAATCGAACCTGTGTCTCAAGTAGAGAACACAGGCTTCCTATCACTACACCTAGTAATTAACTTAATTTGTGATGGACTTGCAAGGAAACTTTTATCCTTTTAAATAAACTATGAAGATGATTTTAATATAAATATAAATAGATAGTGACTTATGCATCCTCTTTACGCCACATATTTCACATAACCCTTCAAATAATACATATTTAGTTTATGCTACTTATATGTAATACTTATATGTAATACATGTTTGAAAAAAATCCAATTTTCTTAGGGTGTAACTTCGTGATGAATTCGATAAGTCCTTAATAACATATGAAAATTATAGATGACAAAGTAAAATAAAAAAAGTTCCTTTGAAAAAAAAAAAGTTTCATGACTTTCATCAGAGTTTCCAAATGCAAACAAATGAACAATTAATGATGTGGAGCTTTTAGGATCAACCAATGAAAAACCATCTTAGAATGCATAGCAAGCTTGTACCTCATGCAATTCAAGATGTACTTTCTGAAATAATGATTCAAGGTCCACAATAGTTGCCAGTTGCCACAGACAGTCAACTTATGTAAACTCATGTTTCCACTGAGAATTGAAGAGACAGATTTATGAGAATTTACATATTCAACAAAAAGGTGTCACACACAAAAAAAACAGCAAACAGGCATAAACCGATATAACCCTTGGCTGAAAAAAATAGGAGGGCCAAAGTGAAAACAGTAAAAAAGATAAAAACACACTAATAATTCCCCCATAAAGATTCAAAGGCAGAAGAAATGATATCTTCTTGCCCACAAACATACATATCTTCTTGATCACCGCCCTGGATATTCATCCACGGCGGTGAAGGTGGTGGCGGATACAGCCATCCGTCCACCATGGAGTCCGTGTATACGAACTCGTTCTTCAACTCGAGCCAGTCGAAACTCGACCCCAAAACCGGAAGCTCAATTATCTCCTCAAGCTCATCCGATGCCGCGGTTTGCATACCCGAAGATGGCGAGTCGAATTCCGTCATGGCTGCCGCGCTAGCGGCCGCGGTTTGCACGTCTCTCGGGGAGCACGAGACCGGCCGAGGGAGTGACCCGACAAGTTCGGGGAAGTTAAGAATAGCGGAGGGCCCTTTGATGCAAACCGCGGCCACATCATGTGCCCGAGCGGCCATTTGTGGCGTAGGGAAAGTTCCGAGCCATATTCGGGACTTCTTTCTGGGCTCGCGGATTTCGGACACCCATTTGCCCCAACTGCGCATCCGAACACCGTGGTATTCCGGATGCGTGGTGGTGGAGTCACGGCTCCTTTTGACGGTACTCATTTTGTTGGGACAAACGGATGATGGATTCTTCATTAGGGCATACGTGGAAAGACTAGCAGTACTCATAAGGACATTATATATGTCTTTCTGTCAACTTTGTTTGAAAGAAAGTTGTGATGTTTTAGGGATTGAAAGAATGCGTGTTTTTTCAGAGTATTTTCCACCCTCATTAAGAGTGATACAGATACTTATAACGAGATCCAGAGAGGGTAGGGGTAGGGGGGTGGGGTAGGGGGTGGGGGGCAAGAGAGGAAATGGTTGCTACCCTAAAAAGATAGGTTTAGTACAATGGGGTCCTTCACAAAAAGGTACCACAGAAACTTGTTGCAAGAAAGTTTCAACGTAACTTTTGTTTTTGTTTGTTAACAAGTTTTTTTACCTTTTGGAGATTCACTTGGTACTGTTTGTTTGCCTATAGTTTTTGTCTTCTTATCTTTTCAAGTCTTATTGTGCTCTTATAAGATTTGTCCTTTTGATCTATATATATGTTACTATATTTTATGCTACTTTTAGATAAGAACATATTAGTATATTACTCAGCAGGTAGTGAAAAAATGAATTATGTGCAGTAAGTATTAAATACTATTTTCAACAAATATAAGATTTGGTGTGCTCTACTAAGATCATGGAGGAGGTCAAGTTGCTAAATTCTTTATTGTTAAAAATATAGTAACATTTGATTGGTTAGATTGGAATAGTCGTAGAAGTTTTAACTTTTCTTATCTTTAATATATCTTAATTAACTAAATTACATTAAATCCGTTTTTAATAGAGCTCGAACAATTGATCATTGATCACAAGGGAACAACACTATAACTTGAATGATTTTACAAATTGGACTCAACACACCATATAACTTACCTATGTGGTTTTAGGTTTTTAGCCTCTACTTTTAGATAAGAACATATAATTCAGCACGTAGTAAAAATTGAATTCATTCTAGTAAACCCTTCATATTTTGGTGTTAAATTTAACAAGAAAAATGATATTTTGTTAAAAAAAAACACTAAAAAGTGAACTCGGTAGGTGATCGAAATTAAAATGGAGGGAAAAAATGGTGGAAGATTATTTTTGTAGAGCTTGTTTAACTAAAATTTTTAAAGTTTTTCTTATTTTTTTGAAAAATTTATAACTTTTTATACGAAATTACTTTTTAAAAAGTAAAAAGTTACACCAACTTTTTATCCATTAATATGATTATAGTATTGTATATAAAAATAATATTAATTTTAATTAAAAAGAGTACTTAGATTTTGATAATATATTCTACTGGGCTTTGTTTTTCTGAAAATGTAGTAATTGTTTTTTTTTTAATTTTGAAAACTGTAGTTGATTTTTAGAAATTATAGCTTTCCATGTCCGAGATCAAGAGTTTTAATAGGAAGGTCATCCCATGCCTCGCTTGTGCTTGTAGCAGATACAGACTTGCCTACTTCCTTCAGCCTGTTGCCCGTAGACAGATGCCTTGAGTGCTGATACGAAATGAAAATAAATAAAACAAATACAATTTTAATCAATATATTATAAATTTATTCTATAAAACAATACAGAAGACTTTGATATACAAAATTATGAAGCAATATAAACAATCCAATACAAATTAAGCGATAATGTACATAAAAAATTAGTAAAATGGAAAAACAATACAATTTTGCAAATGGACATAACTACATTTTCTAATATTCATAATCTTATGTAGGGCTGATTATCGGGTCAGAACCAGCCCAAACCGGAACCGACAAACTCGAAAATTACCAAGAACCAACTGCATCGGCAATCACTGTATCGTTAGTTCTGGACCGAACCAGTGTTCGCGGGTCGGTTTCACGGTCATGTCACCGAACGGGAAAACACACAAATTTAAAGTCACAAACCGGCCCCAATTCACAATTTCGTCTTCTAAAACTGCATTTTAATTCCTTCCATGTTTTTTGTCTGTCTCTGAAGTGATCTCATTTTAGTCATCAATTCCCTATTGACCTGTCAAGATAATAACCAGTGAAGCTTCTTTAATTTAATTTATTAGATCTTAATATAACACACAAAGAAAATGCAGTAGAAAAAACAAAAACATATTAGATGATCAAAATTTACCTATGGATTGCAGTTTCATTATTTTCTTTTGTGCCCTTAACGTACCTCTTTGTTCTTGTGACATCTCCAGGGTTTGTTCGTTTTCTATGGTCAGATGGAGGAATTTTCCACAACTAACAAGCTTTGTCCTCTTGTACATGAGAATTAAATATTATGAACCATCTTTTTTGTTATTATTAATATTGGGCATGTTTTAATGTTTTTAAGATTCCAATAAAAACTAAGTTTTTAACAGGGTCTCACTGGAAGCAGTCTCTTTATTCCTACAGGGTAGACGTAAAAGTGTCTATATTTTACCTTTCTCAGACCATACCTTAGCTTTGCCATTGATGGATTTACTGTGTATGATAATGATAAAAAACAAGTTTTTCACATCAATCAGGTTTCATGCGTTGAAGAGGTTTTCACGAATCCTGGATTGGAACCGGACTAGAACCGATTCATTAATGTGTAAATGAGAGAGAACCCAGAACTATCCTGATAATTGTTTTCACGGGTCGGTCCAAACCGGTTTAGTGGTTTTCATGAGTCAGACGTGTTTTTTGCACCCTACTCTTATGGGTTTCCTAGCGTTTTTAGACAAAATGATATTTTTTTTATCTTTACCCTATATACAATATATTCTCTCTTCTCCCTGTGTGTGACGTACTAGCCCGCTTGTTAAATTGGTAGAGACAATTGTCTTTTATTAGAAGGTCCTGAGTTTAATCTTTAAACACAAATATAATGTAATTTAGTATGGGGAATAGTTTAGTAGTATAGTTGAGTTGACTAGTTTATTCATACTCTGTCAAATATGTTACCATAAACCTTAAACTCTAAAATTAAACTGAATTATTAATCTCTTCTATTTATGTGATTAAAGTTCGTAAGAGAATCTGATGGTAAATAAAAATAAAAGGGCACATTTGAAGTCGAGCTTACTAATTTTAACTAGATGTACATATGACACGATATGTATATTATTAACCCAAAATGAGGCCTCCTTTACCGGTAATAGATTACCACAACAATTAGGGTTATCCGAGTATATATGATCCATGAAATGATGAAAACCTCCCCTAGTTGCACCCTTTTTTTATTCTTTTTTTTTTTTCATGACACAATTATTTAATTTATTTATTTAATTAGTTTTTTTTGTCCTTGTTCCTTCTATTATTTAAATTTAACCTTTTTCTTTTATTATTAAAATTTATTTTATTTATTAATTATAAAAATTTAAATTTGAGTTCACTTTTATGTTTTTAACTTTCATTTTCAAAATAACTTGCATGTTGTGTTGCTCCTTGGTCTTAATTAAAAACATTAATAACATCGTTCGGAAGGTCGTTAGAAATAACATCAACAAGAATTAAATCTGACCTTAAAAGCATAGATCTTTAGTCTCTTTTAGTCTCTCCTCTGTCAAAATTGTGAGGAGGTGAGCAAATGACTACATCATGCTTTGGTTTTATGTTCATGGATCCTTTAACACGAAGTAAATCCTATCATGCGAAGCTCGAACTCACAACCTCCTATATGAGAAGTCATAAGGACACCGTGAAAGCATTTGGTGATGAGGTATCAAGCCATGGTGTAGTGGTTTTGAAACCCTTCAAGCCCCTTTCAAGCTCCAACATCTTTCAAACTTTCCACCTTTCAGCATGAATTTTTTTTTGGGTTTTCAGTCCCATTGTAGTGGGAGGGGCGTGAAATTGGGTGTGAAGAGGCGTGAAAGTGGGTTTTTAAACCCCACTACGAATAACCTAAGAAAGGAAGCTTTTACTTATTATATATATTATTATGTAATACAAAAATCAACTTCATAAATAGTACAGTTTTATGTTTTTTTTCATTTTAATCATATTACCTTTTCTATTTTGATTTTGTCTAAGTATTTTTTTCTTTTCTTTTTTTATAGATTTTTTCATTTCACCACTTACTTTTTTTACCACAATATTTTTTCTTTTTAAAATAGTACTACTTTTTTTTTCCCACATTACTTTTTCCTTTATATAAATATTTCTACTGATATTTTTCTCTATTTGTTTTAGCCACTTACTTTATCTATTCTCATTTTGATAGTATTTTTGTTTCTTTTACTTTTAAGTTTCCTATTTTATTTTGGCAACACTATTTTTCTTTTTTACATTTTAATCATATTACTTGTTTTTAATAGTCTACTTTTAGGTTTTTTGTTTCATTTTGGCTACATTACTTTGTTTTTTATATAAAAGTTACGACTGATATTTGTTTTTTATATAAGTTCTCATTCGGATTTGTCAAGAGTTATTGGGAGATGTTAAAGAATGACATCAAAGAGTTTGTTATGGAGTTTTTCGAGACATCTAATTTCCCTCTTGGATGTAACGCCTCTTTTATCACATTAATTCCCAAGACCCAAAGCCCGGTAACTTTTTCTGATTACAGACCTATTTCTCTTGTGGGTCTCCAGTATAAGATCATCTCTAAGATTCTGGCTAATAGACTGGCTAAAGTGTGTGACTATGTCATCAGTCAAGAGCAATCCGCGTTCATTAGAGGCCGTCAAATTCTTGATGGTCCGCTAACCCTTAACGAAATCGTGAGTTTGATGGAAGTTAAGAAGAAGAGAATGCTTCTTTTCAAAATTGATTTTGCAAAGGCCTATGATTCTGTGTCTTGGGAGTACTTGGACACCATGTTGGCGTTTATGGGATTCGGGTTTAAATGGAGACAATGGGTGAGAGCTTGTTTATCGTCGTCAAGATCTTCAGTTTTAATAAACGGAAGTCCTTCAGAAGAATTCAACATAGGTAAAGGTCTTAGGCAAGGTGATCCAATGGCACCTTTCTTGTTCATCATTGTCATGGAAGGTTTGCATGTCTTTATTGAGGATGCGGTCGAGGCAGGTTTATTCAAAGGTATTCAAATTAAAGATATAAATGTGTCTCATCTCTTTTATGCAGATGATGCGATCGTGTTTGGCCAATGGTCTAAGGAGAACGCCGTAAATATTGTCGAGTTATTAAAAATGTTTCATAAAGCTTCGGGTCTATCTATAAACCTTCAGAAATCTTCTATGTTTGGCATCGGGGTCCCCTCTTCAGATATCACTCATTTGGCTAAGATTGTTGGGTGCAAATCAGGAGCCTTACCGTTCGCTTATCTTGGCCTCCCGGTTGGTAAAAATATGGCACGTGTGTCAAATTGGGACAATATTTTAGACAAATTCAAAAAACGTCTTTCTAATTGGAAAAGGAACCTTCTTTCTATAGGAGGAAGAGCTACTCTCGTCTCTTCGGTTTTGGGATCCATAGGATCTTATTACTTTTCATTATTTCTTGTTCCGAAAAAAGTGGTCAAAGCCTTGGAGTCGATCCGTGCAAGATTCTTTTGGGGTTTTAAAGAAATTGATAGAAAAATCCCTTGGGTTAAATGGGAGATTGTCCTCGCCAAAAAAGAGCATGGTGGTCTTGGCATCGGTAGCTTATTTGCGATGAACATGGCTCTTCTTTACAAATGGCGATGGAGATTTATCAATAGCAAGGAGGTAATTTGGGCTCGGATAATTAAAGCCATTCATGGAGACAAAGTGGATGTCATTCAAAAAGGTAAACACTCTAGCTCGTGGTCTCGTATCACTAAAAGTTGGGAATCATGTCATAATCTAAATCTCATCCCCGAAAATGTGATTAGAAAACGGGTGGGCAAAGGTAACTCGACTGAGTTTTGGAATGACATTTGGCTTCAAGATCGAAAGTTATCTTCAGATTTTCCTCGTCTCTATGCCTTGACCTTAAACAAAAAAGGCTTTATTTGCGAGTTCCTGGTTAATAATGCTTGGTCTTTTTCGTGGAGGAGAGATTTGCGTGGTGGAGCTGAATCGACCCAATTTGAGGCTCTTTCGGGAAAGCTTTCGAATATCATTATCAATAATGAGTGTGATAGATGGGTTTGGTGTTTAAAGGAGGACAAGGAATTCTCGGTCAAAGCTACAAGAAAACATATTGACAGTTCGTTCCTTCCAGTGGGAGATTCAGAAACTCAATGGTCAAGGTATGTCCCTAAAAAAGTAAATATTGTTGCTTGGAGAATTTTTCTTGATCGTTTACCTACCCGCTTCAATTTATCTAAGCGTGGGTTGGAGATTGATTCGATTTTATGTCCTATTTGCAAATCTCGTCCGGAAACAATTCAACACTTGCTTGGAGACTGCGATTTTTTCATCAGAATAATGTCCAACATTCGTGTTTGGTTAGACGTGGATTGCTTGGACCCAGCCCCTCCCAAGTCTACGTTAAAAGCCATTGAAAGTTACAAAGGTTCGAAATTGAAGAAAGAAGTGATTCAAATGGTGGTTTATTGCACATGGTGGATTATTTGGAAGAATCGAAACAACACCATTTTTCAACCTCATAAGTCTTGGAGCGGTAGTATAGTTGATACTATAATAATGTATTCGTTTTCTTGGTTTATGTCTAGAAACAATAAGGTTACGATTTGCTGGACCGATTGGATACGCAATCCTTTACTTTGTATGTAGTCTTTTTGCTCGCTTTTAGAGCTTTCTATTTTATAAATTTACTGCCGTTCCAAAAAAAAACCTCATGAATAGTATAATTTTTTTTTTTGGAAAAATAGATTTAACTAATTCAAACTATTGCTTATTTACCTGCAATAATCTCATCAATTTATTTGTAATATAACAGTCTTATCTTTATACCCTATTTTTTTATTAAAATATTTCCGTTAAATTCCACTAACGCCTTTAGTATATGCTAACCGTTTTCCGACGAGCCGCCGGTCATTGTGTGCGTTTTTAAATTTTCAGTAAAAGCCCAATGCTTATTGTCGTAAAAATCCATGAATCGAGGGTCAATTTTAGGTTCAAAGAGTTAGGGTTCGAATGGATTTAAAGGCAATTAGTGGGATTTAACGGAAAGATTATTAAAAAAATAAAGGTATAAAGATAAGACTGTTATATTACACAAAAAAATTGGTGTGATTATTATTAGCCAATAGACAATAGTTAAGATTATTTAAATTCATTTTTTCTTTTTTGTCATTTTGATGACATATATTACTATTTCTTTTTTGAATGGTATAGGTTTAGTTTTTTTTTTAAAAATTTTTTATCTACATTACTCTGTTCATATTTGTATTTTTTTCATATAAACCTGATGAATAGTATTGTAATTAATTTTTTGTTTATTTTCATTCTAACTATATTACTTATTTTTTTATATGAAGTTCCCTAATGAAATTTTTATTAACGTAAACATGTGGAATGTATGTTTTAGTTTTGGTCACATTAAATTTTTTATATAAAGGTCTCTACTAATATTTTTCTTCTTTCTTTTGCGACATATAAATTTTTTTATATGATATTTTGTATATTAAAAAACAATTCTAAACAAGTATATATTCTCATAATTTATAGGTTTGAGTGAATATATTTTTTTTTATAAAAATTAAGGGTTTATGATTCAACTTTTATTTAAGATCAATCCGTGTTTGAGTCGTAGAATTATTTATTGTTTTGTGTATCCACGATATTACCGTCTTGTTAGTAACCAAAAGAGATTAATTAAGAACATTGATGTCGTTGTTCAAATCAGCTACACCAAAATACCCATGCCAAATCCATAAATCTTGTGAGACCACTGCCTCGAGTATTATTATTGGGTATTGGTGATCACCTCCATAAATTTTGCCTCGATATTTTCTTGGACAATTTCTCCAAACCTAATGCGTATAGTCGATGCTACCTAGCATCCCCGGGATGCCATGATATGCTTAAAGTGACTCGTTCAAAAGTACAATGTTGTCGCTAGAAAGTGCACGTAAGAAATTCATTCTTATACAATTCATAAATAGCAATGCAAAAATAGTCTAGTGATTCTCTTAGACATAGCTAAATATTATCATATCATCAGGAACATTATCGTAGCTGACGAATGGCAAATGTACACTTCTGTATTGGCCAGAAACTTTCCCTCATCCTCGAGTCTATCCCCTCTTAAAATCATCCTTGATGTTGCGATCAAGGCAGATGCAGCATGAGAAAAAGATTCAAAATCGGTGTCATTGTTGGAATTCGAAAACTCTGAATATGACGGAGAAGCCAGTGGAAGAAGAACGTTGCGTCATTTTTTTACAAGAAATATAAATTGTAGGAAGGGTTGTGAATTTCTAGCTAGTACGAATGAGTACTAGGAATGATTAATATATATACTGCAATGTTAATATATATTGTTTAATTTTTTTATATAATGTTCAACCCCCACCAACGGTACCCTCTAACGTTCGAATCTTCACCAAGTAATGTGTTGGGAATGTTCTGCTTGGCAGAAATTCTCTAAGTCAGAGTTCCGAAGGAAGTTAGTCCGGAACTTCCTTCACACTGAGTAGTTCCTCCGGAACTTCTCTTAGTGTTACTCCGGAACTTTGACTTATCCCCTGTTGCAAGTTCCAATGCATAAAGCTGTCAGAAAGCAGTTTTACTTTACACCATGCTGTGCACTGTTCACCGATAGGTCTGCTCAACTGTTCACAGAAGCATGCTTGTACTACAACAACTCTGGAGTAGATATTATTTGTTTATTTAGCCTTAGAGCTAAAAGGAAATAAAAGAAGATCTTTTATTTCCTCCTTGCACTATATATATTTGTTGTATTTCCTTTGTTCAAATCATCGAACACATCTCTTGTTCATCAGTTGTAACTCTCTGTAAACACTGTGAAGTATAAATATAGTAGTGCTTGGAATTGACATCTTGTGTTCATCTACTTTACTTCAAGTTTACTTGTTACAGTTTCGATCAAACCGTTTCAAACATTAACACAAACAAGTCTGATTCCGCCTTTCTTGTTTGATACTTTTAGTAACTTGTTTGGTTAGTTGTCTCTAACCACGATCCTACAAGTGGTATCAGAGCCACACATGCTATAGGTAAACATGTAAACATGTAAATTCCAAGGGAACAACATTGTTCCGGAGGAACTTACTCCTGAAGTTTTCCTTCTCAAGAGAAGTTCCGAGGGAACTCTCTAAAGTTTCTAACAGGTTTTCAAGTGTTTTCTAAGTGTTTCAGGTGTTCCGGAGTAAATTTTGAAACTCCGAAGGAACTTCCTGCGGAAGTATTTTAGGAGAAGAGAAGAAAATTTCTAAGGGTAAAAGTTCCGAGGGAACTTCACTCTTCCGAAGGAACTCAATTGTTCCGAAGGAAAAGTTCCGGAGGAACTTTATTGACTTAATCTTTTTCTGTGGATTAAGTGGGACCCTTTATTTCAAATTTTAACAGTGACGGTTAACTGGTGGCCCCACTAATTCCACCTTTTCCGTTAACGTCAATTCCCTCTCTCCTCGCCCCTTTAACTGTCACTTCCAGAGAAACCCTTTCACTTACTAAACCTAAATCCCAAATTCCCGTCAATCGCTCTCGATTTTTCCCAATTTCATCAAACTCTTCTGAATCTCTCAAGCAATCACTCAGTACAGAACAAATGGCAGCATTCGCATTTCATCACGAGCATAATCAAAGAGCTTTTCTAGAGAAAACAGAGAAGTCGGCTCCGTTTGATGGAATGATCGACTTCCTCAATGCGTCGGAGCTAAACTTTGCCCTAACTGTAAATCCCACGATTTACGACGAAACTATCTCTCAGTTTTGGGCAAATGCGGTAGTAGGTGCCGGGAATGAAGATGGCAAGCAGGTGATGCAAATTGAAAGCCAAGTTCACGGTAGAAATGTGCACATCACTGAAGAAATGATCAGAACTCACCTGAAATTACAAGACAGAGATGGTATTCTTACTATTCCCAAGGAAGATTACCAATTCACTCTGATGGGCATAGGATATGGAGGAAACCCCAAAAGCAAAACGGTGAAGAAATGCCACATCCCACCTGTATGGAGGTTTCTTGCCCATACTCTGATGGTTTGCCTAACTCCCAGAAGGTCTCATGAGGAACTTGGTGAAGTCCAAGCTACTGCTCTTCATGCTGTGATCAGGGGAGATTGCTTTAATTTCTCAAAAATGATTTTTGATGGGCTCAGGGAGAATTGTGAAAAACCTTTTAATATGTATCCCAGATTTTTACAACACATTTTGGATACACAATTTCCTGAAATTCCCAGAGCCGATACCATTTTTCACCAAAAGAACTTAACTGAGAAAATTTTTTCTTACTTGCTTTCAAAATCTGCTATTTCTAACTGTCTTGGTGTGGAAAATGACCATCCACTACCCGATCCAAGAGTTATTCCTGCACCTAGAGTGCAAGAGCAACCAGTTGCTGTTCAAGAACCAACTGAGCAACCTGCTCCAGGTGACAACACTGAACCTACACCTTCAGTTGTTGAACCCACACCTGAAACTGACCCTCCAGCAAAATTACCTGTAAATTTCACTTACATAAGAAAGAGGGTCAAGCACTCAAAAACTACAACCAAAACTTCCTCACCTACTCCATCAAAAGTTGTTGAAAAGGAGACAGGGTCTACTCCACCTGTGTCTCCTACTGCCACCCAACCTGAAAACCTTGAGCATGACCCACTGTCTGCTCAACATCAAAGCCAAGGGTTAAGCCATATTGCTGATGATCTCTCACTTGAGACCTCATCTTCTATTAGATTGGATGTACAACCCTCATCCCTTTTGTTTACCTCCATAGACCTAAACCAAGATTTACCTGTGGATGATGAAGAAACTGATTTAAATCCAAATGACAATCTCTTCTCATTAACCTCACCTCATGAAGATGATTGGATGGATCTAGATTATGCTTCTCCTAACCCCCATTCACCCACTAAGGAGTTGAACATCAGGAGTGATGAAGATGTTCATATAGAAAGGGCTGCTACTACAATTGGTTCCCCACTGGAACAATTGGACAGTAGTAACATTCTTAAGACCCAATCTATGGCAACCAGCAGCCGTTTTGAACCAAAGGAACCAGAAATGGAACCTGAGGCAACAACTGTGCTTGCAGGGAATCCCAGGAGCCAAGACAACCAGGGTGTTGAGCTTGATCAAGCTAGGCTTGATGGCTCTTCTTCGCCCAAGGATACTGAGAAATCAGTTGAGGGCAGTGCTTTACTTAAAGAATTGACGGCAAATCAAACTGAATTGCAGAAACAGATGCAATCCCTGCTTCACACTATTCAACAGCAGGACACCTTGATTGAAAGGCTTAAGCAGGAGAAGGTTAGTGCATCAAACCCAACTGGTGAAGCTGTTGCTACCAAAAAGGGGGAGAAAGCTAGCTCTTCAAAATCTTTTGAAAACATTTCTGCTAAAAGTAAGCCAACTGAAGACTCTGCTAGCTCGTCTGAAATTGAATTTGATCACAATGAGAGGATACCTGAGAAGATGAAGACAAAGCTATTCAAAATCAGTGGAGTTAAGCCCTTCAACCCAATTGAAGGTTTACTTAATGTTCACATGGATCAGCTAATGCAGGCAACACCTGAAGAATGCAAAGTCAATCACATGGAATTTCTAAGATTCGTGATGGCTGCTTCAGGTGCTCATCCTCTAAACATTGCAGAAGTCAGAAGCTTTATATCAGAGGTCTATTTAGCAAAAGAGCAAGAGTATCTTCAAACAGGTGTAGAACAGTTTGAGGCCGAAGGAGGAGAAAGAAGTGAAGAACAGGTTGATACACCTGAGAGTAAACCAGTGGAAGATGTGTCTCAGCAAGAAGATCTGTTTGATATAGAAGTAACAGAAGCTTTACTGAACCTAAGGTGTACTACATCTTCTGCAGCAAAGGTTGTAACAGAGGAAATTCCAAAGGATGTTGTTCCGGAGGAATTTGCCTCTGACACTGAAATTCCGAAGGAAGTTACTCCGGAGGAGCTAATCATCACTGATGAAACTCCGAAGGATGTTACTCCGGAAGAATCAACCTTGGCTAAGGAGATTCCGAAGGAAGTTACTCCGGAAGAACTTCTCACCACTGAGAATGTTCAGAAGGAAGTTACTTCGGAAGTTGTTTCCAAGGAATTGCCTAAGACTATTTCGGAACTAATTGCTCCGGAAGTCAGTCCCAAGGTAGTTACTTCGGAACCTGGCACTAAAACTATTCCTGAGCAAGTTATCTCGGAAGTCAGTTTTAATGCTACAACTTCACTTCCTGAGTCTTCAAAGCCTGCTGATGGTGATTCTCTTGATGAGAGAACCATATCTGGTTTCACTGACATGGATGAAGATAATCAGAGCACAGGTGATCAAAATGAAAATATGGACCCTGCCACAAAAGCTCTGATTGATCAGTTGGAGAAGGAGAATGTTGAAATGCAGAAGAAGTTCCAAGAACAGAAAGAGGCTGCTGTATTTGATGAACAGAAACAACTGCTCATAGAAGGAGGTATTTATGAGTATGTTGTCAATAACTCAGACCTAATGTTCTTTATTAATGGAGCTAGGCTAAGATCAGACAACTATACAAGAGAAAGGATTGCTAGAGCTGAAGAGCAAGGTCTTTCTGATAAGGTTGAAAAGTATAAAAGGGTCTTAGCGAATGACTACAGGAAAATTCATATGAAAAGCAATGAAGACAACAAAATTTTCCTTGGTCAATTCAGTATTATGCTCAGAAGCAAGGAGTGTTTTACTGATGCATGGGTAAATGAGATGCAGGGTGATGACTTGATAAATTGGATGTATATGATTCTCACCATTCAAGCTGATGAAGCCAAGAAGATGAATGTTAAAAGGTTTGTTGAGTGTAGCTATGAGCAGGAGAAGGCACAAGAGAAGCAAGGTACCAGATATCAAAAACTATCTGAAGAAGATGACTTGCTGATTCACAAATGGTATTTCAAAGAAATCTTAATGGAGAATCCTAAGAGAATCAACTCTTGCAAACTGCCAAGGCTGAGATCTGAACTTGATGCCATCAGGAAGAGTCAAATTGAAAAGGAGAGAACTACTGGTGAGAAAAGACCACCAGGTATGTATACTCTTTTCGACTCTCTTCATCCTGAAGGTCTCAGTTACCTCAAGGAAAAGAAAAGAAAAGCTCCTGTCTCTGCTCCTCAACAGAAGAAACCTAGGATCAACATTGTCAAGCAAATGTTTGACACTGTTTCTGATCCTCACCTCTCATCATCATCACAACCCTTTACCTCATCATCACAACCCACTGCCCCTACATTTCAAACTCCAAACCAACCAATTCCATCTCCACCATCTTCTCCACCTCCCAAAATTCCAAAGCCTACACAACCCGAGCCTGAATCCTCATCCCAAAAACCTCCATCCCCTCAGCCTATTCCCTTCTCCTACTCTGGAAGAAAGAAGTCTATGGCAAGTAAGAAACGCCTAGCCAAAAGGAAGAAGATAGCTGTTAGTGATTCAGAAGAAGGATCCGAACCTTCAGATTCTCCAACACCAAATGTTGAAGTCACTCATCCCTGCATTCTAAGGATTGAAGATCACAGGAGTGAGAACATGTATTACTTCTTCATGAGCAATGGTGAAATCAGGAAGAAGCCTGAATTAAAAATGGAGGATTGGGATAAGTTGAATCAAATGGATATCATGGCTATAATGGGAACTCCTAACTACAAGGCAGTGTAGAGCTCAAGTCAAAGCATCTTGAAGATTCAGACAGAAGAACAGTTTTTGGTAGCAACATCTTAGGGGGAGACTGTTGGGAATGTTCTGCTTGGCAGAAATTCTCTAAGTCAGAGTTCCGAAGGAAGTTAGTCCGGAACTTCCTTCACACTGAGTAGTTCCTCCGGAACTTCTCTTAGTGTTACTCCGGAACTTTGACTTATCCCCTGTTGCAAGTTCCAATGCATAAAGCTGTCAGAAAGCAGTTTTACTTTACACCATGCTGTGCACTGTTCACCGATAGGTCTGCTCAACTGTTCACAGAAGCATGCTTGTACTACAACAACTCTGGAGTAGATATTATTTGTTTATTTAGCCTTAGAGCTAAAAGGAAATAAAAGAAGATCTTTTATTTCCTCCTTGCACTATATATATTTGTTGTATTTCCTTTGTTCAAATCATCGAACACATCTCTTGTTCATCAGTTGTAACTCTCTGTAAACACTGTGAAGTATAAATATAGTAGTGCTTGGAATTGACATCTTGTGTTCATCTACTTTACTTCAAGTTTACTTGTTACAGTTTCGATCAAACCGTTTCAAACATTAACACAAACAAGTCTGATTCCGCCTTTCTTGTTTGATACTTTTAGTAACTTGTTTGGTTAGTTGTCTCTAACCACGATCCTACATAATGGCTACAAGTAGCCGCTTGAGCGGTGACGATGTAGCCGCTAAACTGCCGACTAGCCACCCTTGACCCGCCCTTGCTTAAATTGGTAGAGAATTGAGTATTAGTTTTTATGTTTATAAAATGGGATATGAGTAACTAGGTATCGGGTTAAATTATGAATTATTATTGGGCTTAAATGTTTAATCATGTGTGTATTGGGTTATTTGGGTATTAGGTTAGTTAGTTTTGTTTCAAAATAATTTTACTTTTATCAATTAGTGTACAATATGTTTATATTTACATAATGTTAATTTTATAATTTTATAATTTAACACGAGTCCAAATTCGAAAATCAAGTCAACATATAAGATCCTGAATCTGAACCCGAACCCGACACGAATATTTATGGGTTTACCCGAACACAACCAGTTTGACCCGAATTTTTTACCTTTCTTTTTACAAATTAATTTCTTTTAAGTTACATTTTTATAAAAGAAATACAATTGTATATAAACTAATTATATTTTAATAAAAAAATCGTATATTAATTATATTTTTTTAAAACTTTGATAGGACTTACAAGACTTAATTTATGAATAAGACATATTTAAAAATATATAAAATAAATGGTTTAAACGGGTCAACCTCAGAGATTGACCCGAACACGACCCTCTTAGCTAAACAGGTTTACAAGTTCAACCCGAAAATGACCCGAACCCGTTTAGACTAAACCCTATCCGCGAATTTCAGGTTGCTTGTTGTCGGATTTTCGGGTCTTTCATATATTCACACCACTGAATTAGCATAAACCACAACGGCAAACTAAAGGTACAATATTTATGCAAAAAAATTTTTTGAATGGTAATAAATGCAAAGTAATTTTATTATTACAATGGAAAAATAGTGTTGAATAAAACTTTACATTTTTAAGTAGTGAGGGTTTAAACTTATGATCGACAAAAAAATTACTGCTAAAAAAATTATCACAATAAAAAGTAAATATATTATTACAATCAAAATTCAATAAATGTAGTATTTTTATGAACGGCAGTAAATGCAATATATAAATAAATGTTCTACCAAGCGGCATTTGTCTCAATGGTATGACGATTTTGAGGTCTCAAATTCAAACCTGACTCAAGGGGGTTTTTCTCAAGTGGTGAGTTTCCTCCTTTATGGTGTTCCTGGGTGAGCCAAGCCTAGAGTGTTAAAATCAGTATGAACGGTTGCAATCCCGTCTCAGAAAGATTCACTCAGGTATTGGAGATTTGGAGAGTAGTTCCAAACGCCATTCAAAAAATAAAAATAAAAATAAATGTTCTAAAGTGCAATAAAGTGCAATATGTTGCGCGGAAAGAACCTCTTTTAGGTACACCGAACTAAAAATAAAGTGTAAAAACGAAAAATTTTGTTTATTTTATTGAACTGAACAAAATAGTATTATACAATAAAATTATTTATTTGTTAATTTTATATATAATACTCAAATTATATTTTTTCAGTTTCAACTCAATTAATGGTTGCCGACTAAATTCCCGGCCGTTAAGATGGTTACACTAAGGACAAGCAGATGACCAGTCCTACTAACTAATATATCGTTTTCTTTTGTTTTTCTTTAACCGAAACACATTTCTTTTTATTAATGTAAACCAATTTTAAAATCAATACAAATCTTAATCAAAGTATAACAGATTTTCAACAAATTATTATTAGTACTTTATCAAAGTGTTACATATCATGCTCTTTCATTGTTTAATTTCAATTCTCAATATCATTAGACACATTAGCTGCCATATATTGATACGTTTGAACTCAATTTTTTAACCTTAAGCAAGATCATTTGCTCTCATATATCATTGTTAGGGCAAAGAAATAAGATTTAGAATAAACAAATTTGTATGAAATATATAATTCACCTCTAGTCCTCTACTGTTTCATTGCTCAAGTACGTATTTAAAAGCCCCAAAGGTAACAAATCCTAGCTAACTTAGTATTTAACACACGTGATTGATTGAACGACCAGCTGAATTATCAACATTTGCATTTAGAACTCCTACCTCAAGTTATAAAAATGTGATTTGCGGGTTTTTTTGATCTTCATAACAAGCTAGGCATTGACCGGGTTGAGTTGAGATCAATGCCCGTTGCGTCAAGATCTATGCAAAGCAATATTGTAAATGATATTGTAACCAAGGAAACAAGCTGATAATCTTCATGATCATAGAAAAAAAACATTTTATGAGTTGGTTAAACTCTATGAACTCTGCACTGCTTGTTGATATCGAATAATTTAACCTTCCCTAGGCCCATTCTCTTTCTCTCTCTCTCAAACCTACATTTTCTAAGATTGAAGCCATTGCCTTTTTTGCTTTTATGATGACCTTTCTGATCTTATCCATATTATGAGATTTGTCACCGTTAGTATAGTAGCATGTGGGAGGCGAGCAAAGAGACGTGAGGCGAGCGTCCGAGTGAGTTGAGTGAGGAAGTGAGGTGTTAATTCGATAACCCTCGAAGACAAATAAGAATTAAATTTAAGAGAGTGTACACCTTGCACTTTCGGTATTTACAAAATAACCCAAAACTTTAGAAACTTTGTAATAGGATAAGAACTTGATATCCAACATGAGGACCGCTCGGAAGATTCGAAAGGAGTGAAACCAGAAAGAAAGTGTAAATCGATAGGATAATTGATTTTTTTAGCTTGACATCGAATTTTAGACTCTCGGGAGATAAAGTTGCACCACCTTGACGTGATGTAAGGGTCATCAAGGAAAAGTCTTAAGGGTTTAATCCCCAAACCATTAGGATCGCCATGACCTGCCTTAACGGAGCACCAATTAGTCGCCATGACCCCCCCCCCCCCCCCCGAAATTACCACCACTGGCCGATACAAAGCAGGACGACCCAAAATTATATTATGAACCGAAGCTGCCCTTACCATAAAAAATGTGACATCTAAAGTTCGAACACACAACCCACTTCCAACCACCATTGGCATTAGCACTAGCCTCGTTCGTTGGCTTAACCACTTCCCTCGCAAATCCAATCAATAGAACACTAGAAAGCCTTAACTTTGCGCGCACAGCCTCACCCATCTTCCTAAACCATTGCTCGTACATAATTTCTGCAGCACTTCCACAATCCACATAAACCTTTTTTTACCACAAACTCATCAATCTTTACCGTAACGATCACAAGTCCTTCCGTTGCCATTTGCTCCAAAATCGAAGGAAACACTATCTCTCGATACTTCCAATCAGCATTCTCATTACTTTTCCGCCTTACTGTCCTCTGCCACGAATTACGCTCAAGTTGCACCATACGAATTACAGGTGCTTCATCACGTGCCCGTCCTTTATAATCTTCACCAGTGTCCCAACTTTCCAGACCTGACCGCCTTATCAATTTCCTTTTTCAACGTCCAACATGTATCAGTAGTATACCCCCTATCTCTATGATACTCACAGTAAATCCAAAGTTCTGGTAGGAGTCATCCTTATTTTAGGAGGAGCCGACAAATCCACCTTTTCTGTAGCCAAAATCTGACTTGGAGTTTTTATTAACTCTACAAACTTACCATTACTAACATCACCATAATCACCCTTTGGCAACCATCCCCAAAACTTGTCCTTGGGTGACGCAGCCCTAAACCACTTGTTCTGAGTCATTTGATCAACATTTCGCATCGACCCACTATTTTTCCTTACAAATAGAACTGAACCATTCCTTGGAACAAATTGCTTAGCCCCGTTTTCGGTTAGGTGTGCACATGCATTTTTACCCCTTACGAAAGCCCGAGCCTTTTCCATTAAAACCTCTATTGATTTTGGCAAATCTTCATGAAGTTTTTCCACCAACTGAGCACACTTAACCATATGGAAAAACCCCAAAATTCGCAACTGATCACCAGCCCCCTATATTCTGTGACAACCGGTCCAAAAATCAGGTCAAACCTCTCTCCGTTGACTTTCGTTGACTTTTAATTATGTGAATTACTGCTTTAATACATGATTAACTGTGATAGTTAAATGATTAACCGACTTCGATTTCCACATTAAACTAGAATATATATATATACGTACGTAAAATAATACGTCCTTCGTATATTAACCGTGGAATCTCCATAATAAGAAAATAAATATAAAATCTGACGTTTTATATTTTAAAACTGATTCAAACTGTTAACTCATTTCATGAACTTAAAACGAATACGAAGAGTTATGTTGTCAAGACTTAGCCATTTTTCCAAACCATTTATCCTATTGGGCCCGGTAAGCCCAACAAGCCCAATTCAAATCCATTAAACCTAAAAATTTCACCGATCACTCGTAACGACGTCCCGAGTGTTTTCCCGAACTTGGAAACCCGACCCGCGGCCCGTATCGAATTGGGCCGAACCGGCCCAATCCCTTCCTTTCTTTCTCCTCGCGGCCCGACCGAAAACCCGACCCGAACCCGATTGGGCTTCGGCCCAATCCGCCCCACGACTCGATTGGGCTTCGGCCCAATCCACCACGAAAACAATTGGGCTTCGGCCCATCCTCCTTGCTTAAAACGTTTGGGCTTCGGCCCAAATGAAAACAAATAAATAAAATTTGTTTTAAAGCCCAATATTTTATAAGTTTTACAAAACTTAACCAAATTCTTAAACCACTAATATTTTTGTAAAACTTGGACCTACAATGTTTATAAAAATAAAAATCACCATTCAATTGGATAAAATATAATTGTTTTATATTTTAAAAAGTTATGATTTTTATAAGCTCCCAACACCTCCATATTTTATAAAAGCTCCTAGATTTTTATAAAACTTATAAAACTAATCACCTACCCTTGTGATTAGTGAGAATTAATCTAAGCTTGACAACACATGTTTACACAATGGTTAATATAACCACTTTAGGTTATAAAAGGAGACCAAGACCCCCCCATGTCCCCTTGCACCACAACACCCCAACACTTCCACTCTCTCCCCTCTCCTCCCTTCTTTTCGGCCGAGAACCCCCAGCCCCCACCGCCGGACCACCGACCGGCCACCGTCACCGCCGTCCCCCGCCGTGCCGGACCACCGCCGGACCGCCGCCACCCCACCGGTTTTTCTTCTTTTCTTGTGAGTTTTTCTAACTCACTCCTCCTTACATTCTTACACCCAAAGAATACCTACAAGTCTTGACAACAAACCTATTAAAAACACTTACAGTTTTTTAATCATCTAAGTCTATCTTCTTAATCCCTCTCTTCTTCTAAGATCATAATCATTATGTGGTGTTCTAGGAACTTAAAAGAGCCACAAAATGAGGGTGAAACACTTGGAGAAATCTTTGGAAAGTATCCTTGTGCACCTTGATCTTCATGGTTACTTTCATACACTATATGCTTGAATGCTTGGTTTGCAAAAGATAACTAACTCAAACTCCCTTCTTAATCTCCATTTCTAATCAAGATCATTGGTGAAACACTTAGTGAACCCTTATGGATAGTAGCTTAAGTGCACCATGATCTTAAGAAATCCATGGATTTCTTAGTTAGTTATTTGCAAACCCAAGCCCTTTCATAATTAATAAGAAGTGAATCTAAGACTAACAATACGTTATGTTTAATATTTATTTATTCGGTCCTAACATGTAAATGTTAGTAGATTGTTATTTAAATTTCCATTGTCCTAACACAAATGTGTTAGTAGATTGCATTTTATATTTATAAGTCCTAACACTAAATGTGTTAGTAGAATTCATTTTATATTCATAAGTCCTAACACTAAATGTGTTAGTAGATCGTCTTGATTTAAATGCTTGGTCCTAACACAAAGTGTTAGTGGATTTAAAGCTTATGGTTACATGTTAATAAAAATGATGAACATGATTAAATGGACATATTAAATCTAGACCTAAAAGCCATAACAAACCTTAAACATGTTAAAGACAAAAAGAATATATTAAATTCTTGCTAGATTTAGTAAGAATAATATTTATGTCAAATGATTAATTTGACATAAATACTTGGATTTATTACAAGTTTTAACCTTTCTTGAAACTTGCTAGAAATGTACATTTTTTTTTTAAAAAAAAAAGTCACATTTGAAAATAAATATTTTTATAAAAGATTTTTATAAAAATAAACCGAGACAAATCGTTGATTTAGAATATTTACAAGGACTTTTAATACTACCTTGATAAACACAAAGTAACCAAAGATGGACTAACGTTCGTCGGAGATTTTTAAATAAAAGTCAAGTTTTATAAACCTAACGTTATAAATCCAAGCGTCGCCATAAATACTTTTATCAACGTTTTTCTATTTAATATTTCATGAACTTGAAATATTGATTTACTTTTGAAAATGATTAAATGTTAAAAAACTTTAAATGTTTTTCCTAAAGATTTATGTTTTATAAATAAAACAAACGTTAATAATTATTTTTGACAAATAATTATTTACAAGGGACTTAAACTTTGTTTTATTCACCCATTTGATCGTTAATCATAATTATTTAAGATAATTATGACTTGCAAGATTAACAAATCGAATAAGTAATTATTTAATTAAAAATAATTATCCAAACTCATAAAAATAATAATAAACATTATTATTTACTCGATGTTCAAGACTTGATTGAATTATTGAAAATGATTATTAGTTTATATTTATTGGACATAAATATAAATAACCACGAACGTATTTAAATAAATAAATACAAGTTAACGAGTTTTCAATAATACGAACGGACCTAAAACGTCAAGACTTGACCGGTATCACTTGGGTGACTTATGTTACTCAAATGATCATAGACCTTATGCATATGTTATTTAATTATTTAGGGCGTTACGTGCTACCGTCCTTCGCTGCTTAAATCCCGAATTATCTGCTGAATCAGTGAGTTTCACGGCCCCTTTTCCTTTTAACTGCTTTATACTTGGGGGAGAAATCATGAAAACTGATTAAATGCTTTTTACTTAATATTATGGTTTATTTGTTAGCCGTATGACTACTTGTTCTCTTACTGATTGCCCAACTTGGTACATTATCGTTATTGTTGGGAATGTTTTGCTTGGCAGAAATTCTCTAAGTCAGAGTTCCGAAGGAAGTTAGTCCGGAACTTCCTTCACACTGAGTAGTTCCTCCGGAACTTCTCCTAGTGTTACTCCGGAACTTTGACTTATCCCCTGTTGCAAGTTCCAATGCATAAAGCTGTCAGAAAGCAGTTTTACTTTACACCATGCTGTGCACTGTTCACCGATAGGTCTGCCCAACTGTTCAACAGAAGCATGCTTGTACTACAACAACTCTGGAGTAGATATTATTTGTTTATTTAGCCTTAGAGCTAAAAGGAAATAAAAGTAAATCTTTTATTTCCTCCTTGCACTATATATATTAGTTGTATTTCCTTTGTTTGTCATTGATCGAACACTTCTCTTGTTCATCAGTTGTAACTCTCTGTAAACACTGTGAAGTATAAATATAGTAGTGCTTGGAATTGACATCTTGTGTTCATCTACTTTACTTCATGTTTACTTGTTACAGTTTCGATCAAACCTTTTCAAACATTAACACAAACAAGTCTGATTCCGCCTTTCTTGTTTGATAACTTTTAGTAACTTGTTTGGTTAGTTGTCTCTAACCACGATCCTACAAGTGGTATCAGAGCTTTGGCTCTTGAGTCCTTAAGTTTTTAAAAATTGTATTTTTTTTAAAAACTTTTCTTGCTAAAAGGGTTATTGTTTTGATTTGGATAAGACTGTTTTGATTCTTCATCTCTGAAAATGAGTGAACTAAGGAATGGCAGCACTAACAAACCTCCAACCTTCACTCCTGATGATTTTGACACATGGAAACTCAGAATGGAAATTTTTTGCAAAAATACCGATCACAAAATGTGGGGTTCCATTGTCAATGGACCAAAAGTCATCACCACCCCATCTGCTACTCAACCTGTTGTTGACCTTGTAAAAGCATATGAGAATTATTCTGATGATGATCATAAGGCCTGTGAATGTGACTACAAAGCTTTGTGGGCACTCCAGGCAGCTCTTCCTAATTCCATACTAATAGGCTTTAAGAGATGCAAAACTGCACATGATCTTTGGAAAGCACTTATTGAAATGTATGAGGGAACAGATGAGGTGAAAGAGAACAAGAAAGACATTTTAAAACAAAGATATGAAAATTTCTGTCATAAAAGAGGTGAATCAATGTCTGAGCAGTACTTAAGATATGTTCGACTTATAGATGAACTCCAGGGTGCAGATGTAAAAATTGACAATGCTGATATAATCAGAAAATTTTTAAGATCATTACCTGAAGTTTGGACTGTCTATACAGTCAGTATCAAGTACAACAAAGACCTTAAAACCTTGAAATTAGGAGATCTCTATGGAATGCTGAGTGCACATGAGATGGAAATGAATGAGAAGTCTGGTGTATCATCGAACCAGACATCATCTTCCAAAGGCACTTTGGCCCTCATCACTGCTCACTCAGAGAACTATTCTGAGCCAGAACCATATGTATCCTTTCCTGAGTCTCCTAAAGGACATGAAACTTCATACTACCAAAACTTTGCTAATGTTGCTAACAGTTCTTATTCAGGTTTCACCAGATCAGATCTAGAGTGCATCAGTGCTGATGACCTAGAGGAGATTGACATCACCACCCAACTAGCCATGGTGTCACTTAGGGCTCAAAGGTTCTACAAGAGAACAGGGAGAAAATACAACGGAGCCAAGAATGCTCCTATTGGTCTTGACAAATCAAAGGTCAAGTGTTACAACTGTCATCAGTTGGGACATTTCGCCAGGGAGTGTTCTCAACCAAGAAGAGAAAATGGTTACAATGCTGAGAAGAAACAAGAATATACCAAACCAAGCTCTTCCTCTGGTCCTACTCCTCCAAAGCCCTCTTACAACACCCAAAGCCAAGCAACTGCTGCTGTAGCAAACCAAACAGGGTTTGTTGACTGGGAAGACGTGATGCATGAGTTTGCTCCAACCAACCATGCCTTGATGGCAAGTGGTTCTTCACCTGCTTCTGCAGAGGTAAACTCTAACTCCAGCACTGAATCTGAGAATGTGTTATGTACACCTAAGTGTATTGAATTGGTTGAGAGCTACAAAAAGCATAATCAGGCACTTGTAGATGAACTTAAAAATCTAAATGAGTTGAAAGAGTACTCAAAAAGGGCTGATATTGCTTACTCAACCAAAACTGATGAACTCAGACAAACAATAGGGATTTTGAAACATCAACAAACTAATTTTATAACTCAAATGGATGATGTGGTTGAGCAACTGAATATTTCAAAGAAACAAAACGTGGAATATGTGCTTGACATTCAAACCCTAAAGGATCAGCTAAGGGAAGCCCTGTGCAATGCTGATAAATTTCAAATTGCTAGTGAAAAAGCAGAAAAGTTATGGCATGAACACACACATGGGAAGGGAAGGGTATCTTTTAAAATTGTTGAAAACCCTGATTCATACACTTGTCTTGAAACCCTAACTATTAAAGAAACAAGTGTTCCCTTGTCCCCTGACCCATTGGAAGTTGGTCCAGTAACTGAGGACCCTTCCAAGGAAGCTGAAAGTCTGAAAAAGAGTGATGACATGAGAACTGAAAGTTTTATTGGCTTTTCTGACACCAAAACTGAATCAACCAGCACTTCTGCTGAAGTTGATAAATCAAAGACTTCAAAACCAATTCTTAAAAACCCTAAGAATATGAGTTTAGAAAATGAAGATTTCAAACTGTCAAAGTCTACTACTCAAAGGAGTGGCAAATCAAAAACTTTTGGAAATCAAATCAGTTCTGAGTCATCAAAACAAAAGTCTCACACCTTTGTGAAAGAATGCATAATTTGTGGTGAATTAGGACATGTTGCTGTAAATTGTTCCTACAATCCTTTCAAACAGATAATTAACAATGCTAACACTTCTCCAAGGAGAAACCAAAATCTGTTAAATTCAAAGAATTTAAAGGATAGCAGGAACATGTCACCAAAAAGATCACATGTTGATCAAAAGATTTCTGGAAAAACTCAAAAGGTCTGGATTGGAAATGAAAAGAATAACAGCTTTTCATATGTTAAAAGAAACAATTTTTCTAAGGAACAACATTCCGTAGGAACTTCATATCTTCCGGGAGAAAATTCCTCCGGAAGAAATACAGTTCCCTCGGAACATTTTAAAAACATCAGGTCTTCTAATCCCTCAAAACAAAGACCTGAATTTCAATCCACTGAGTTCATTGATCAAGTTCACCCATCTTTCAAAGGAAATTCACGAGCAAAATCTGCTCCTCGTGAAAGAAAACAAGTTTTTGAACAGTATGAAGTGCATGATTATCCTGCACAAGTGAGTTCCTACGGAACTCAGCTTCCTCATACTGAAACTTTCAAAGTTGCTGCACAACCAAAACTTGAAACTGCAAGACAAAGAAGCAACAGAAAGTTTAGGGAAAAGAAGGCTTTTATTAAGAAACATGGTTTTCCCAAATGGCAGAGTTATCACAGAAACTTAAATGAGAAAAATGGTGATTTTTCTGAGTATGATGATTTTCCTGCAGAACAACTTGTGTTAGGAAACTACTCTTATAATGATGCCATGGGAAGACCCAAGACCACAAAGGCTTGGGTCCCATACTCCAACTGACCATGTTCTTTACCTGTGTAGGGGTCACCTAATAAATCTCAAGCAAATGTTTGGGTTGTAGATAGTGGGTGCTCCAGTCACATGACAGGTAATAAAAACCTTCTAGAAAATACAAAAAGATATGATGGCGGTCCCGTTGCTTTTGGAAGCAATGAAGGGTACATTACAGCACTTGGTAATGTATCAAATGGAAGTTTTACTCTTGACAAGGTAAGTCTTGTAAATGTTCTGAATTTTAATCTGCTGAGTGTATCACAAATTTGTGATAAAAGGATGAATGTTCTGTTTAATGATGAAGAAGCTCTAGTACTTAAGCCTGGTCTAAAAATTCCAAATGAAATGATTTTGATAAAAGCAAAAAGGCAGGATGGCTTGTACTTACTTGATATGACAAGTGCCAAATCCCTTGATGGCAATACTTGTTTGATATCAAGAGCATCTGTTGATGAGTCTGACCTTTGGCACAGAAGACTTGTACATGTTAATTACAAAACCATGAACAAACTTGTTAATTCAGGTTTGGTCAATGGTTTGCCTCAAAAACACTTTAACTGTAATGAGCATTGTACTGCTTGCTTGAAGGGTAAGCAACACAAGTCTTCTCATAAGTCCAAAACTGAAAACTCAATTTCTCAACCCTTAGAATTGTTGCATATGGATCTCTTTGGTCCTACAAGGGTGATGAGTTTGGGAAAGAAATCATATTGTTTTGTAATTACTGATGACTTTTCAAGATACACATGGGTTTTCTTCCTAAGAACTAAGGATGAAACTCCTGAGATTTTAAAATCCTTAATCACTCAACTTGAAAATCAGTCAAATTTCAAAGTCAAAACAATTAGAAGTGACAATGGCACAGAATTTAAAAATCATGTTTTAAATTCTTTTTGTGAAGAAAAAGGGATATCTAGGCAGTTTAGTGTTGCTAGAACTCCTCAGCAAAATGGTGTTGCTGAGAGGAGAAATAGAACACTGATTGAAGCTGCTAGATCAATGTTGGCTGAGTCTAAGCTCCCTGTAACTTTCTGGGCTGAAGCAGTGAACACTGCCTGCTATGTTCAGAACAGGGTGCTTGTGGTCAAAGGTAAAAACAAGACACCATATGAACTTTGGAGAAAGAGAAAACCAAGTATACACTTTCTCAAAGTTTTTGGTTGTCCTGTTACAATATTAATAACCAGTGAGAATTTAGCTAAGTTTGCTGAAAAGGCAGATGATGGCTTCATGGTTGGTTACTCAGGTGTTGCCAAGGCATACAGAGTATACAACCTCAGAACTAAAATTATTGAAGAGTCAATTAATGTGTTTTTCAATGAAAAATCAACAAATAAGTTTAGTTCTGAACCCTCATGGTTATTTGATATTGATTCACTAACCAATGCTTTCAACTTTACTGTTGATAAGTCCTTTAGTGAGTATGTGCAGTCTCAGGGGGAGAATTCAAATGCAAAGAAGGATGGCTACAAATTTGGTCATTTCTACTCCTCTGTCAGCACACAACCTTTCAAACCATCAACCATGCCAACTGATGCAATTCAACAAGTCACTGATCCTACTCCAGTGAATGTGGTTGAAACTGAGTCAAGTGACTCTCAGTCACAGCAGGATGGTTATGTCTCAGATACCAGTGATGATGGAAGCTTGCAGCATTCTCCAAATGACAACTTACATGGTGATCTTGATGGTTCTCATGAGTCAAATTTCAATGACTCATCTCATAGAGATACCATCAACTCTGCTAACAACTCAAGTGATCAACATGTCTCTGCTGCAACTACATCAAATTTGCCCCCTTCACAAAGATTGCCAGGAATTGAGCTTAGTGTCCTATTGCCCCCAATTATTCCACCAACTAGGCAAGTTCAAAGTCACGAATTTCCAAGTTTTCAGAATACCAATGTCAGCAAAACTCATCCCATTGAGAATGTGATTGGTGAAGTAAATGCTCCTGTTCTTACAAGAAGCAAATCTGCTGATGCAAACATCTGTTTATTTGCATGCTTCCTGTCTCAAGAAGAACCAAAACAAGTGGAGCAAGCACTTAAAGACAATCATTGGATTGAAGCTATGCAAGAGGAACTGTTCCAAATCAACAAACAACATGTTTGGGAACTGGTTGATCTACCAGTACATGCTCAACCAATTGGAACAAAATGGGTTTTTAGAAACAAGAAGGATGAAAGAGGAATTGTTGTCAAGAACAAAGCTAGGCTTGTTGTTCAGGGATATTCTCAAGAAGAAGGGATAGATTATGATGAGGTTTTTGCTCCAGTTGCAAGATTAGAGGCAATTAGAATCTTCCTTGCCTATGCAGCTTTCAAGAACTTCACTGTCTATCAAATGGATGTGAAGAGTGCTTTCCTTTATGGGAAACTGAAGGAAGAAGTTTATGTCTGTCAACCACCAGGGTTTGAAGACCCACACCATCCTAACAAGGTGTGTAAACTTATCAAGGCTCTCTATGGTCTCAAGCAAGCACCAAGAACCTGGTATGAGACTCTGTCAAATTACCTGCTTGGCCATGGATACAGGAGAGGAGCCATTGATAAAACTCTCTTCATAAGGAAAGTTGGAAAAGATAAGTTGCTTGTTCAGATTTATGTGGATGATATTATCTTTGGATCTACCAATCCTAAGTTGTGTAAGGAGTTTGAGACCCTGATGCAAGATCAATTTGAGATGAGTTCAATGGGTGAACTTAATTTCTTTCTGGGTCTCCAAGTTAAACAAACTGCAGATGGCATCTTCTTGAATCAGTCAAAATATATTCAAGATATGCTCAAGAGGTTTGATATGCTGTCTTCCTCTTCTGCAAAAACTCCTATCTCAACCTCTCACAATCTGAATTCAGAATCAGAAAGTGAACCTGTTGATCAGCACACTTACAGGGCAATGATTGGTTCTCTGATGTACTTAACGGCAAGTAGACCTGATATCATGTTCAGTGTATGCTTATGCTCTAGATATCAATCAGCTCCCAAAGAATCCCACATGAAGGCAGTAAAGAGAATCTTTAAATACCTCAAAGGTCAACCAAAACTTGGGTTGTGGTATGCAAAGAACAATGACTTCTCACTTGTTGCCTACACTGACAGTGACTATGGTGGCTGCTACTTGGATAAGAAATCAACATCAGGAGGATGTCAATTTCTAGGTAATAGGCTTGTATCATGGCAATGCAAGAAACAGACCTGTGTTTCTACTTCAACTGCTGAAGCTGAGTACATTGCTGCTTCAAGCTGCTGTGGTCAAGTACTTTGGATTCAGAATCAATTGCTGGATTATGGAATCACATTCCTGGAAACTCCTATGTATGCAGACAACACCAGTGCCATTTCCATCACCAACAATCCTGTGAAGCACTCTAAAACAAAACACATTGAAATAAGGTACCATTTCATTAGAGATTGTGCAGAAAAGAAATTGATTAAGTTACACAAGGTTCATACTGATCTACAATTAGCTGACCTTTTCACAAAGGCATTTGATGAAGCAAGATTCTTCTTTCTTATCACAGCTATTGGGATGATGAACTTTGGTTAACTTTTGCTGTCAATTGTTGCTTTTATGTACATAAATTTTCTATTACCTTATGTGCTTGTGTTCTTAACATCCATCTCTTCAAAATTATGAGAACTCTTTCAAGAAATATTCTTATAACTGATAATGTTGAAAAATCTCAAAGGTTATGAGCATTTCTGAATCTTTTGATGCTTCTAAGTAAATTCCAAGGGAACAATATTGTTCCGGAGGAACTTACTCCTGAAGTTTTCCCTTCTCAAGAGAAGTTCCGAGGGAACTCTCTAAAGTTTCTAACAGATTTCAAGTGTTTTCTAAGTGTTTCAGGTGTTCCGGAGTAAATTTTGAAACTCCGAAGGAACTTCCTGCGGAAGTATTTTAAGAGAAGAGAAGAAAATTTCTAAGGGTAAAAGTTCCGAGGGAACTTCACTCTTCCGAAGGAACTCAATTGTTCCGAAGGAAAAGTTCCGGAGGAACTTTATTGACTTAATCTTTTTCTATAGATTAAGTGGGACCCTTTATTTCAAATTTTAACAGTGACGGTTAACTGGTGGCCCCACTAATTCCACCTTTTCCGTTAACGTCAATTCCCTCTCTCCTCACCCCTTTAACTGTCACTTCCAGAAAAACCCTTTTACTTACTAAACCTAAATCCAAATTTCCTTCAATCCCTCTCGTTTTTCTCTCAATTTCTTCAAAATTCATCTCAATCTCTCAAGCAATCACCCAATACAGAACAATGGCAGCATTCGCGTTCCACAACGAGCACAATCAGAGAGCATATTTAGAGAAATCACAGAAATCGGCTCGGTTTGACGGGATGATTGACTTTCTCACTGCGTCAGAGTTACACTTTGCCCTAACTGTAAGTCCAATCATCTATGATGAAACGATTACTCAATTCTGGGCAAACGCAGTAGTAGGTGCCAGGGATGAAGACGGCAAGCAGATATTGCAAGTTGAAAGCCAAGTTCACGGTAGAAATGTGTACATCACTGAAGCCATGATCAGAAATCATCTAAAGTTACAGGATGAAGGAGGTATCTTAACAGTTCCCAGGGAAGACTACCAATTCACTCTGATGGGCATAGGTTACGGAGGAAATCCCAAAAGCAAAACAGTGAAGAAGTGCCACATACCACCTGTTTGGAGATTTCTTGCCCATACCCTAATGGTGTGCCTAACCCCAAGGCGATCACATGAAGAACTTGGTGAAGTCCAGGCAACTGCTCTTCATGCTGTGATCAGGGGAGAATGTTTTAACTTTTCAAAAATGATTTTTGATGGGCTCAGGGAGAATTGTGAAAAACCTTTTAATATGTATCCCAGGTTTTTACAACACATTCTTGACACACAATTCCCTGATGTTCCCAGAGCTGGTACCATTTTTCACCAAAAGAACCTAACTGAGAAAATTTTTTCTTACTTGCTTTCAAAGTCTGCAATTTCCAACTGTCTTGGAGTGGAAAATGACCATCCACTACCCGATCCAAGAGTTATTCCTGCATCTAAGGTGCAAGAGCAACCAGTTGATGTTCTAGAACCAACTGAGCAACCTGCTCCAGGTGACAACACTGTTCTTACACCATCAGTTGTTGAACCCACACCTGAAACTGACCCTCTTGCAAAATT
Source organism: Deinandra increscens subsp. villosa (assembly GCA_039602395.1). Lineage (NCBI taxonomy): Eukaryota > Viridiplantae > Streptophyta > Magnoliopsida > Asterales > Asteraceae > Deinandra > Deinandra increscens. The sequence goes on from JBCNJP010000003.1 coordinate 6,352,932, forward strand.
ACCTGTGAATGTTACTTACATAAGAAAGAGGGTCAAGCACTCAAAAACTACAGCCAAAACTTCCTCACCCACTCCATCAAAAGTTGTTGACAAGGAAACAGGGTCTACTCCACCTGTGTTTCCTACTGCCACCCAACCTGAAAACCTTGAGCATGACCCACTGTCTGCTCAACATCAAAGCCAAGGGTTAAGCCATATTGCTGATGATCTCTCACTTGAGACCTCATCTTCTATCAGATTGGATGTACAACCCTCATCCCTTTTGTTTACCTCCATAGACCTAAACCAAGATTTACCTGTGGATGATGAAGAAACTGATTTAAATCCAAATGACAATCTCTTCTCATTAACCTCACCTCATGAAGATGATTGGATGGATCTAAATTATGTTTCTCCTAACCCCCATTCACCCACTAAGGAGTTGAACATCAGGAGTGATGAAGATGTTCATGTAGAAAGGGCTGCTACTACAATTGGTTCCCCACTGGAACAATTGGACAGTAGTAACATTCTTAAGACCCAATCTATGGCAACCAGCAGCCAGTTTGCACCAAAGGAACCAGAAATGGAACCTGAGGCAACAACTGTGCTTGCAGGGAATCCCAGGAGCCAAGACAACCAGGGTGTTGAGCTTGATCAAGCTAGGCTTGATGGCTCTTCTTCGCCCAAGGATACTGAGAAATCAGTTGAGGGCAGTGCTTTACTTAAGGAATTAACGGCAAATCAAACTGAATTGCAGAAACAGATGCAATCCCTGCTTCACACTATTCAACAGCAGGACACCTTGATTGAAAGGCTTAAGCAGGAGAAGGTTAGTGCATCAAACCCAACTGGTGAAGCTGTTGCTACCAAAAAGGGGGAGAAAGCTAGCTCTTCAAAATCTTTTGAACACATCTCTGCTAAAAGTAAGTCAGCTGAAGACTCTGCTAGCTCTTCTGATATTGACTTTGATCACAATGAGAGGATACCTGAGAAGATGAAGACAAAGCTATTCAAAATCTGTGAAATCAAGCCCTTTAACCCAATAGAAGGTTTGCTGAATGTTCACATGAATCAGCTAATGCAGGTAGCACCTGAAGAGTGCAAGGTCAATCACATGGAATTTCTAAGATTCGTGATGGCAGCTTCAGGTGCTCATCCTCAAAACATTGCAGAAGTCAGAAACTTCATATCAGAGGTATATTTAGCAAAAGAGCAAGAGTTTCTTCAAACAGGTGTAGAACAGTTTGAAGCTGAAGGAGGTCAGAGAAGTGAAGAACAGGTTGATACACCTGAGAGTAAACCAGAAGAAGATGTGACTCAGCAAGAAGATCTGTTTGATATAGAAGTAACCGAAGCATTGCTGAATCTATCTTCTGCAGCAAAGGTTGTAACAGAGGAAATTCCAAAGGACATTGTTCCGGAGGAATTTGCCTCTGTCACTGAAATTCCGAAGGAAGTTACTCCGGAGGAGCTAATCACCACTGATGAAACTCCGAAGGACGTTACTCCGGAAGAATCAACCTTAGCTAAGAAGATTCCGAAGGAAGTTACTCCGGAAGAACTTCTCACCACTGAGAATGTTCAGAAGGAAGTTACTTCGAAAGTTGTTTCCAAGGAATTGCCTAAGACTATTTCGGAACAAATTACTCCGGAAGTCAGTCCCAAGGTAGTTACTTCGGAACTTGGCACTAAGACTATTCCTGAGCAAGTTATCTCGGAAGTCAGTCTCAATGCTACAACTTCACTTCCTGAGTCTTCAAAGCCTGCTGATGGTGAGTCTCTTGATGAGAGAACCATATCTGGTTTTACTGACATGGATGAAGATAATCAGAGCACAGGTGATCAAAATGAAAATATGGACCCTGCCACAAAAGCTCTGATTGATCAATTGGAGAAGGAGAATGTTGAGATGAGTAAGAAGTTCCAGGAACAGAAGGAGGCTGCTGTATTTGAAGAACAAAAACAACTGCTCATAGAAGGAGGTATTTATGAGTATGTTGTCAATAACTCAGACCTGATGTTCTTCATTAATGGAGCTAGGCTAAGATCAGACAACTACTTAAGAGAAAGAATTGCTAGAGCTGAAAAGCAAGGTCTATCTGATAAGGTAGAAAAATGTAAAAGGGTCTTAGCGAATGACTACAGGAAAATTCATATGAAAAAGGCTGAAGACAACAAAATTTTCCTTAGTCAATTCAGTGTAATGCTCAGAAGCAAGGAGTGTTTTACTGAAGAATGGGTAAATGAGATGAAGGGTGATGACCTGGTGAATTGGATGTATATGATTCTCGCCATTCAAGCTGATGAAGCCAAGAAGATGAATGTTAAAAGGTTTGTTGAGTACAGTTACGAGCAGGAGAAGGCACAAGAGAAGCAAGGTACCAGATATCAAAAGCTATCTGAGGAAGATGACTTGCTGATTCACAAATGGTATTTCAAAGAAATCTTAATGGAGAATCCTAAGAGAATCAACTCTTGCAAACTGCCTAGGCTGAGATCAGAACTTGATGCCATCAGGAAGAGTCAAATTGAAAAGGAGAGAACTACTGGTGAGAAAAGACCACCAGGTATGTATACTCTTTTCGACTCTCTTCATCCTGAAGGTCTCAGCTACCTCAAGGAAAAGAAGAGAAAAGCTCTTGTCTTTGCTCCTCAACAGAAGAAACCTAGGATCAACATTGTCAAACAAATGTTTGATACTGTTTCTGATCCTCACCTCTCATCATCATCACAACCCTTTACCTCATCATCACAACCCAATGCTCCCACATTTCAAACTCCTAACCAACCAATTCCATCTCCACCATCCTCTCCACCTCACAAAATTCCAAAGCCTACACAACCCGAGCCTGAATCCTCATCCCAAAAGCCTCCATCCACTCAGCCTATTCCCTTCTCCTATTCTGGAAGAAAGAAGTCTATGGCGAGTAAGAAACGCCTAACCAAAAGGAAGAAGATAGCTGTAAGTGATTCAGAAGAGGAATCCGAACCTTCAGATCCTCCAGCTGCAAATGTTGAAGTCCTTCATCCCTGCATTCAAAGGATTGAAGATCACAGGAGTGAGAACATGTATTACTTCTTCATGAGCAATGGTGAAGTCAGGAAGAAGCCTGAATTAAAAATGGAGGATTGGGATAAACTGAATCAATTGGATATCATGGCTATAATGGGAACTCCTAACTACAAGGCAGTGTAGAGCTCAAGTCAAAGCATCTTGAAGATTCAGACAGAAGAACAGTTTTTGGTAGCAACATCTTAGGGGGAGACTGTTGGGAATGTTTTGCTTGGCAGAAATTCTCTAAGTCAGAGTTCCGAAGGAAGTTAGTCCGGAACTTCCTTCACACTGAGTAGTTCCTCCGGAACTTCTCCTAGTGTTACTCCGGAACTTTGACTTATCCCCTGTTGCAAGTTCCAATGCATAAAGCTGTCAGAAAGCAGTTTTACTTTACACCATGCTGTGCACTGTTCACCGATAGGTCTGCCCAACTGTTCAACAGAAGCATGCTTGTACTACAACAACTCTGGAGTAGATATTATTTGTTTATTTAGCCTTAGAGCTAAAAGGAAATAAAAGTAAATCTTTTATTTCCTCCTTGCACTATATATATTAGTTGTATTTCCTTTGTTTGTCATTGATCGAACACTTCTCTTGTTCATCAGTTGTAACTCTCTGTAAACACTGTGAAGTATAAATATAGTAGTGCTTGGAATTGACATCTTGTGTTCATCTACTTTACTTCATGTTTACTTGTTACAGTTTCGATCAAACCTTTTCAAACATTAACACAAACAAGTCTGATTCCGCCTTTCTTGTTTGATAACTTTTAGTAACTTGTTTGGTTAGTTGTCTCTAACCACGATCCTACAGTTATAAACGTTTGTACAACCGAAATCCCATCATTAATTGATTTCAATTAGTTCTGTACGAAACGATAGCTAGTGAATAGATCTATTTGGGTTGACAACCCTACCCTAACTGGTAGCTCCAGTTCTGACTCCGGATTGTCTGGGGGTACACGTCAGTTATTCTGCACTGTTTAACATCTCTGGGCAAGGGATGCCGGGTGGGTAAACCGTTAGTATTTGAAATCAAGGTTCAGGTGAGATCATACAACCACAACAATAAACCCTGATAATATTTAAGTATACCGAAACTGTTTTACAACTGTTTAACTATCGAGTCCTAAACCTGTGAACCTCACCAACTTTATGTTGACCCGTTTTATATTCATGATTTCTTAGGTAATTGACGAGACATCTTTGAAGACATGCAAATGGGGCTTACAAATGCTATCGGACCTGTCCTTGGAGTCATAGTCCCGACTATCCAACTTAACCGTTTTATGCTTTTAATAATCGTTTAAGACTTATGTTTTTAAATTGTAAGACATTAATGTTCCCACTATCTTTTCCGTTGCGATGAAACGAATTAATGTTTTATGAAGTTTTTAAATTATTAGAAGTGTTCTATGTATCCTCGACTATGATTCCATTCTGGCTCACACCCGAAACCGTTGACCGGGGTGTGACATATTCACATACACTCCTTGTTGAACAGTGAAATAAAATCCTCAATCGATTAAGTATCCCTCCTACGGATATTATGTACTTCCGTTAGATCTCTAGTACACCGCTTTTGTTGATTAAATTGACGTAAAAACTTGGCACGCATATCTTCAAAACTTTTGATTCCGCCAAACAGAAGTGAATCAAACCAAACCCTTGCGATACCCGTAAATATTTGAACGAACATATGACACCAAGTCTCCTCTGACCAATGTTCAAGCCGGGTTGCTGAATAAAACTCAAACACATTGTCATCCAGATCTGCTAAACAAGTGTACTTACACCGTAGATGGCATTTTCAGTTTATTAAGGAAAACTGCTTCCGCGATCAAAAGAGCAAACTTGGATTGAGAAATTATAGATTCAGGCATGTATGAAATAACATCTGCTAATTATTCACAAAAAAGGCATAAAACACGTCAAAAAAGATAACTGGCACAACTAAGTGTTACCTCATACTTCTACTCTTAAAATCAACTAACCAAATCAGACATTACTTCACCTTAAATCACATAAACTTGTCATTCTATACATATTAGAAAATAAAACATCATGCACACCTTTATAACGTTTTTCAAAACTCATACCTGTCACCGAAGGAGTTTTGACACACACATTCTTATTGGCAAAACGAAAAACCAAATCTCCTTCCGAAAATGTCTTCTTCAGTTCTTCAGCAAAATTGCTATAATTATTCGTCTCGTCACTCGTCACAGTCGCAGCTACTTTCCGATCACCACTTTTCACCATGGATTTAACGTTGCCGCCTTTCAGGTCCTCTACATCTTGTCGTTGTTCCAATTGTCGCAACAACTCCTTATTTCTTATTGAAAGTTCGAGAGCTTGTGGATCGTCTACTCGATCAATGATAATCAATGTAGTTCGAGTTATGAAAATGGACACAAGAAGTAAATACAAAGTGAGATTTGTATTACTTGATCTTTCAGAGTACACACACAGAAACACACAAAAGATTGATCAGAAAGTTGTGATCTAAAGAAGACGAAGCTATTTATACTTGTTCCAATATGTGTGAACTAGACGTCACACGAACTGCCGCTTCAGTCAGTTCGTGTGCACCCAAACTGGCACTTCGGGTCAGTTCAGACACAGACAATCTTGTAGCATTAATATTGTACTTGATACTTCACATGACGAACATAATATGCTCTAACACTTATAAAAAATCAGCACAAAACGCAGGAAGCTCATCATACACATCATCATGTACTCCATTTCCTGATGAATTCTGACCATACTCGACCAAACCTTTCGAACAACCAGTAACCTCCACATCGGACCCTTGTCTGATCACACCAGAACGACTTTGCTTACCTACCACTTTTGAATTCGGCGTAACCAAATCTCAGGCTGAAGAAAACAGAGTAGAATGCTTCGTCATCAGTGAAAATGACAAATTTGGTACCGAATCACGCTTTGACGACGTCACCCCCACGTTCTTCCCCTCAGACGACGAAACCACTCCAATTTTTTCTAGATCACTCATAATTCTACAATTCTCGACCAAAATCGAGTCACTAATTGGATGGCGCCACTAAAAATGCAAATAGTCACTTTGGATATTTGCCGCCAAATCAGAGAAAGAAGTTGAGAAGAGTAGAAGTGAGCAATTGAGAAATGTAAAACTTTATTGATCAAACATCGAAGTTACAGACGCAACTGTAAGGTGAAGTTACATAATGAATTCAAAAGTCCCTATTCTATCAGCTGAGCCTCCTATTATAGGCTTTGGTGAACCTTTTATCAGCCTGCTCTTGCCCAACCGTATTTGCATCCAGCCTGTAAAGCATCATATGCACAAAGACAATTCGAGAGGACTTGGATGATCAATGGTCGGATGTGTAAAACACATCCAAACACCATTTACTTCATCAACCTTGATTGGTCTACTCACGACTACTTCTAATTAATTTCTAACAAGACCCATTCACTCTTAGATCTAAATTTAAAAGCAAATTGAAGATTTCACTGTAGTTAGTGGTGAATTAGATTTCAAAACTAGAGAAGTTTCAGTAGTTTTTTATGGCAATGGCGTCCCACCAAACAATTTTCAACGACAACTCCATCCATTTGCCTTAACTATATTGAGTATCACAATCATCAAACCGCCACCATCTCCTATTGATTACCATATGAAACCCGGAAATCAAATGGATTATTCATCTTCGTCCCCCTCAAATTCTCCAAACCCTGATCTCAAAAATCAAGTTCAATTCCCAATTTCCAAATGATGTATGTGTCTATTTATTACTGGCAAAATGTTTAATGTTATACACTCAACATTCAAGCCTCTGTTTCACAAAATCTGAAATGTTTAACCCTAATTGCCGTTGCATAAACCTCCATTTGTAGATGGGAAAATGAATTTATGCATTTGAAGGTGAAGAACCTTACGTATAATTAGTCTTTTTGATGCAAAATTATCGAAATTTCCTTAAACTTAACATAAAAAATAAAAATTAAATAGAAGTTGGTGTTATACCTAACATTTTGAAAAACTAGAAACAATTGGACTTAATATCGTTACTAAAAAAAATTATTACCAAAATCTGTTATTTCCATCATTTGTCTAATTAACATTAAACAAAAATTATGTCGTTCGAGTATTATTCTTCATGATTAAAACTATACTAAGCAGCTTAAGAGGTCAAGAAATAATTTTTTTAAACATCTTAGTTTTTAATAAAACTTAGATTAAAATGATGAGAAAAAATAAAAAATAACATATATTTAGACCTTTTTAAAAGATTATGAAATGTAAATTATTAGCTATAAAAGAGTTAAGAAATGAATTAAATGTACTCCACTCAAAACGTAAATTATATTTGATATTTAAAAGAAATTATTTTAATCATAATTCATAGCTGAAATGTTTCTAGAACGCTAGCCAGAAGATATTGATTTCGTTTCTTTGAATCACCAAAGGTTCATAAAGCGAAAATGAAATTAAAGAACCACTATTAGGCTATCCGTAGTGGATGGAGCCCCTTGTGGGCGTTATGCGCCATGTGGCGTCCACGTCATCAAAAGGGGCTCCATGGCTAAAGTGGTGTAGTGAGGGGTTATGAGGATGAGGGTTATGAGGTATGAGGTGTACCAATAAGAAAAAAGCAAAAAGAAAAAAGAAAAAAAAACAAGAAGCAACCGGCGCCATTAACATAGCGCTCTCCCCCTTCTTGACTAACATGGCGCCCTAGGGGGGTGGGAAGGGGCTCCATGAGGGGCGTTATATTTAACATGGAGCCCCCATGGAGCCCCACTACGGATGGCCTTATGACGAACGAATTGTCACCTTCAATCCAAAATAGTTGGGACAGTTGTTCTAAGGCTACCCGTAATGGATAAGGCCCCATAAGGCCCCAAATGGGGCATTATCCGTCATGTGGACGATGACTGGACAAGGGGCTTTATGGGGCTTTATGGTGTAGTGGATAAAGCCCTCATAACGCCCCACCATCATTTGACTTCTCCCCCTCTCTCGGCGTTACCTGGCTCACGCCCTCCCTCATTTTTTTGCTGATAACGCCCCATAACGCCCCTGCGTAGTGGGGCGGGGCGTTATCAGGGACGTTATGAGCTCCTTTTTTGCCTCATAACGCCCCATTACGGGTAGCTTAAAGGAAATCAATTAATATATTTATTACTGCCAGTTATGAAACTTGATCTGCCAAGAGCTGCAGACAATGCATGCAGGTACCACCTGACCTACTGGGATTGGAGTGGATAAATGGAATTATTGTGATCATTGGTCGTTAAATAATGTTTATTTTGTGACACTTGTGGCTTTCACTTTCATTCCATTTATCACATCAATAAGTTTGTCAACGAATCATGATTGAATCTCTCTCTCTCTTATCTCTATGATAGTATCATATATTCATATGTTAATTCGGGCTGGCCAGGCTGCCACGAATGCTGCTGCAGGGAAGGTGCGCAAACATGAGGAGGCGTGTCTGGCGAATCAACATGTGTTTGTGCCTTTCGCGTTTGATACCTTCGGTTACCTTGCCCCGGAAGCTGTGGAAACTTTAAGCAGGGTCCAGAAGGTTATGCATGGGAACGTGGCGGTTCATAGTGGTTTGAATGTGGCTTTCACTCGGTTAGGCTTTGCTATTCAGAAAGGGCTGGCGGCGCAGCTTGTTGCCCGCCTCCCTTGTACTTCATGTTGAGTTGTAACCGTGTTATTGAGAATTATAAATGAAATATTAAATACACAAAAAAAAAAAAGGTAATTATGGTCCATATCAAATAACAAGGCCATTTGTAGTTTTGAAGTCCTTTTTACAACATTATGTGTTACATGACAACCACCTTATTAAAATGTAGTCTTAAATTCCTATAATGTTTTTTATTATTAGACATTATTTTTATTTTTTATTTTTGTAATCCTCAAATTTAAGTAACCAATCAGGTGTTGTAAATGAGACGCATTACCATTCAGATGTTGCAAATGGGGGATTCTGGCCCATAGCACCCTGAGGGATGACGTTCCGGGCGCTATGGAGCTCCATGTGGTCCTTAAGACGTCTAGTACATATGACTTATGAAAATTACAGACCAAGTGATCCATAGAAATAATATTTTCTCTTGCTGGTCATGATACAGAAAGCTTATGATGCGAAAAAAAAATATGTTATTTTAGTGTAATTAGATTGACTTGTTAACCAATGAGAAATATAATATACTTCAAACAAGTCCAAAGATGTGGGTTGTACACTTTTTTGTTGATGTTATATTTCTAGGAAACCTCACTGGGGGTTCCAAGGGAGCAATGTCCCTGGAAGCGAGTTTCAAGGGGTAGAGATTTTATGGTGTACCAGATTAAAAATGCAAGGGGTTGCAGTCCCTGGCGGGCTAAGGGCCAGAGATTTTTTGAAAAAAAAATATTTTGACGAAATTACTTTATTAAAAATGCACTGTATCTTATTTTGGCTGAAAATTAACTTTTAATTTCGATGGGACTTATGGTGTAAATTTTGTCCAAATTCAAATTCTCTGATAACTACTAAGAGGGCGTTTGTTCAATGAAATGTAATGGAATTGTAATTGTAAAGTTTTCCTTATAAAGTTCTGCTTAGTTGAATTATTGACAAATTTAAATTGTAATGAATTCATTTAATCAATGGAATTTGAGGCATATAACTCTCCTTTATTAATATGAAAGATTTTTAATGAATGTTGAAATAGTACTAAATTTCATTGATTAAAGGAATTAATTGCATTTCCATTCCACTAACAAGCGCCACTTTAGATCGGTTTCAACTGTTTCTAGTAATATCTTAATGGAAAACACAATGATCATTCAATTTTGTTTTGAGATTCTCGCAACAAAATCAATCTCTGGTTCTTGATAAATATTCTAAATTTTATATATGATTGGGTATTAGAGTGACCGATCGAATAATTTTAATCTGAAAGCAATTAGCGTCTCCCATATTAATCCAAGTTTAATTCCCGAAGTCTAACCGTCGTTAGTTTTCATATACCCGATAATGTTTTATGACAAAATCAACCTAAATAATTGTTCGAGAGATGTTGTAAATTTGCATTACTTGAGTTATATTTGTTATATATCCCAATTTAAAAAAAAATATCAATTACATATATGTTTGATTTTTGTGTGTGAGGTCATCTACATTTATAAATCTACTATGTTTGTAGAAATATAGGTAAATGAAAAATGAAAATGAAAGGTGGAATAGAGCAAAAAGATTTCAGAAAATCTCAAGTGGGCAATCAGTTAATCATGCATGGGTAAAATTTGATTTTGCATGCTTTCTTCTGTCGCTCTCACGGCAAATGCAGACCTGCAGGCCCAGAAATGTTGCTGCAACTTTAATGCTAAGTTGTTATCCAATTCACATGAGGAACAAAAGTAGCAGGTGTGCTCAGAGTCATTTAAGTTAGTGCTAGGAGGTCTTAAAGATAATTCAAATAGACTTAGGTTACGCCTTCATTTTAACACATTCTCAAATTCAATATACATCTACTAGTATTGATACCCTTGCATCGCACGTGTTGTAAACGAACCGAGTCGAGTCAAGTCAGGGTGAGCTCGCGGGCTCGACTCGTTTAGAAACCGAGCTGAGCCGAGCCAGCTCGCTTATTTTAAAGAGCTAAAATATTGAGCTCGAGCTCGGCTCGTTAAAAATCGAGCCGAGTCGAGCCAGCTCGTCGAGCCAGCTAGTTTATTTTTTTAATTTTATATTATTTGCACATACTTATATATAACATGAGAAAAACGTGATATTTTAACATACTCGTAATGAAAATTTATAAATTCAAAGTTTCTTTATTTATTTTTTAATAAAAATATATATTTCTTATTGAAAAGTATCATATCATTTTTATATCTTATTCTAGTTTAATATTTTTTAAGAAAAATACTATAGAAAACTTAGTACTCAACTAAAAAAGATATATTATAAATAATAAACTATGATTTATGGATTATAAATATGTATATATACTAAAATTTGAGCTTAAATTTAAACGAGGCATGCGAGCGAGCCAATGAGCTAACTAACAAGCGAGCCACAAGCCAAGCTAGCCTTGGCTCGAGCTCGGCTCGTTAGAAAGCCGAGTTGAGCTTGCTCGACTTGTTTATATTCGAGCCGATTTCGAGCGAGCTAATTTCGAGTTTTTTTTCGAGCGAGCTTCGAGCGAGCCACGATTCGTGAGTGTTTTGAACAACCCTAATCGCACGGCTAGGGTTAAAAAAATAGGATTAAATTGAATAATATCGAAATTCAATATTAGAAATTTAAGCCCAACCCTACTCTTTATTCCTGATAAGACGACATACAATTGTCCATGGCTAAAACATGGATTCTTTAAATACCAATAAACTTTTGAAAGAGAGTGCCTTTAAATCTTATTGATGATCATTCCAAAAAACATATCGCAATTGGAATTTGTTTTCTTTAGTACTACATATATGCACTACAAGCGATAATATTGCATATGATAATACTAGTAATAGTGAATATATGCAATTTAAGTATTAAACTTAATTTTTTTTGTCTTTTGATTTATGTTTTTTTTAAAAAAAATGTAAATTAAAGAAAATTATAAAGTTAGATATAACTCTGGATATGGATATCGCAGGTAACAAAAAGAGAAAGGAGTTGGGCTGAATAAGGCATAATGGAGGTTGACATATGGGCAATTCACTTGGGCTAAACAAACAAATATAAAAAAGTGGGCTGCAATTAATTATCGGGGTTGGCAATTCACTCGAATCATTAGGTTCGAGTGTTTTCAATTCATGAATATTATATATATATTTTCTATTCAATTCTGGTTTACACCATGTTTTTAGTGTTCTTTTGGATTTATTGTTCTTAGCGAGTGTGACTTTTGCATTTTTTAACGACATTTAGGCTAGACGACAAAATTCCATAATCATTTAGGTTAGACGACATTTAGCATGCTTTTTTTGACTTTTGTGTTTGACTTTTGCGTCTGACTTTTGCTTATAATCATGTTGATTCTATGAATTTCTCTTTCAACTGATTAGTAATGAATGTGTGAATCTCCTGTAGTTTGATATTATCTGTGATCGATATGGTTGTATGGTTGATTGGCATGTTAGATACTCCTGGTTAATCCTCTAACCATTCTTTAGGTGTTTAATCTTGATTTCTACATTTAAAGGCATGAAACTTACATATTAATTGATTAGTCATTGGTAATACTTGGATTTGCATATCTTTACCCATACATTGGGGTCTTGTCTACTATGTGTATACTGGTCACTAGCATCGCTTAATCTGTACAGTTTTCCTTTAGTTTTATCCCCATACTTCTCAAGAAGATATCCATTGTATTTAACCTGTTGCGATAGACACATAATTACATTATTAAGATTTTATTGCAATAAACTTTCTTTTCTTGATTTTGTTAGGATTTACTAATAAGTCAACTTACTCAAGTCTTCTCCACACTATCGTCAATCCATTCCAAATTTTCTTCTTCAACGTTCCCTTCCGAATCAACGTTTGAAACTAGCGAACTGCTACAACTTAGATCTTTACCCAACGGCCTATAGTTCATGCCCGATTCTCTCAAGCATGTAAATTCAAATGTGAACTTATTAAGTATCAAATCACATGAATTTACCATAAGATACCTAAAATAGGGTTCGAATGATAAAGCAAAACATGTGTAGTTTTGGCGCACATTTAGGATTGATCATGAGTCAAGTCGAGTCAAGCTAGGGATGGCACATGCTTGGCTCGGATTCTAAACCGAGCAAGCTTAGTTCGACTTGAATTCTAAACAGAACTAATATTATGAGCTCAAGCTTCGCTTAGTTTTTAAACAAAACTTTCAGGTAAAATGGTTCATTATCATTCAATAGTTTAATGAAAAATTAAAGTCGGCGACACCCGTGAACTATGAAGTCAATTCGGCTATGAGAGTAGAACTTACGATTTCGAACTTATGATTGTGATGTAAACTGAAGTTGATGAGGTCGTGGTACTTGTGAACAGTGGAGTCGATGTAAACCGAAATCACCGGTCGGAACTCGGCAAGTCACTCAACTCTGACACTCGTAGGGACAATGACGGCTACTGAATTGTGGGAGGGACAATGGAAGCTACTAAAGTATGATGGACGACGGACTAGAAAATTAAGATGTAGGGTTTGGAAATACTAACTACATTACAAGTGGATCTTTAAAGTTCATTCTGATCGGAAGTAAAATAAATGACTAGTATTGAATAAGGCTTAAATATTTGAATTATAAAAAATAAGATTACAAATAAGGGTTAATATAATCGTGCGAGCCAACGAGAACCAAGAGAGCCATCCTTGGCTCGTGTTCGGCTCAGTTACAAGCCGAGCCACCTTCAAACGAGCTCTGAGCTAGAAGCTTTTTGAACGGCTCTAGACACATCAACGTCCATTCTTTAATCGTATAATCGTCGAACATGCAGCTCACAAACCAATATAAATATATTAAATAAATATAAACGAATGTACATATACAAACGTAAATGAATAAAAACAATTGAACATAAACGACCAACGACCATTAACGACATAAGTAAACGAAAATGAAAATTGTTAATGCTCGTTCTTTTAACTAAATAAAAAAAATTATTTAATTTTATTCGTTTATTAAATAAATGAACATAAACAAAATTTTCAACGAACATATAAGTTGTTGGAGACTTGGGAAAATTTAACTGGAAGACGCACACAAACTAAATGTTGCTGGAACAAGTTATTTTATTCACAATTGAGTCTTCACAATATTACATGGATTTAAATGGAAAGAAAAATGGTATATGAAAATAAAGAGTTAACTCAAAATATAAAAAAAAAACATTAGACATGTAACATTCTAATTTAATCCTCTGCATTATGTTCTGAATTATCTTCTTCAACATGATATGAGTTATCCTTTAACACCCATGATCCATGATTATTTACTAGCAACCATATTTTACAAGATCATTGGCATGAAAGCTCCATGAAAACCATAAGGCACTCGACTCGATAATGTAATAATCGCAACAGGCTCACTTGTAAATTTCTTTGCATCTACTATAATAACCTGTAAAACCAAATTTAAGACCATTCATGATCAATCAGTGATGTTTTAGTTTAGCAGATGATAGGTAACAAATCGGCCAGTATACTATAAACATACCCGAGACGTATTCAATTGCTCATCGTGTACAAACGTGATCACCCAACCATCATCTTCTTCTGTACCTCCGGGTTTTGAAACAAAAGACGCGCCTGTGCAAAATGTGTTCGCTGGGAGTTTATGGTTCTCCATTTTCACATAGCCTTGTGTTTTTGTGTCTTCCAAATATAGCTTCACAAGTCCTCCATATTTAGGTACACCTGAAAGGGAGCTTGCATCCAAATCAGCTATTTGGGCATACCCATATTTGTTTTTAAGGCCTGTAAAGTTTTCATTGATCACTGGAAGTTCCATTGATTGAGATTTTCCTGTGAGAAATCTTTCTTTCACTTGTCCAGTTTTCATGTTTAACCTCCATTCATATGCTTGTGTGAAGAATGATTCATCTGAATCGAAGTTTGTGTCACATTCGGGCTTGAAACCGTTTGAAAACCACTCAGACTTGTTCACTCCGTAATCAGGTCCTGGTATAATCGAGCTTCTTGATCTACATGCCCACACGATTACCTGTTTTTGTTGCGATAATTCAAGTTAATGTACATTTAGCTTGTTAATAAAGACCTCAAAGTTTGATTATTTCTAACCTCATTACCCTCTTCATAACTATTGATGATATGAAGCACACAACATGGTTTCACTTGGAACCACCTAACGCTATCTGCATCACCATAACGTGGCATCACTCCGATCCTCGCTTCTCCATCTTTATCGTATTTCATCAATCTGTAAATTGTAAGCAAGTCTGCATCAACTGGTCATAATAAACATATTTTACAATATAAAAGACAGAAAAGTTGCTTACGAGCCTCCATTTGCGAGTCTTTTTATGTCTATGGTTAATGGGAAATCGAGTATAACATTGTATCTGCAACATGTGTATTACATGAATCAGATTCAGAGAAATAGAATATTGTAATCTTTTTCTAATCTTGAACTTTCCACTGTTAGGATTTAATTAGATATTTACCCTAAGTGTAAGTGTTATATCTATATTACTATTTTAGCCTAAGTTTAACTCACCATGTTCAAATAAAAAATCTTGAACTTTACCTCATTGTAACACCAATGTCATGGCAAAGGGTACACCTTTTGAATTTTAAATCTGCTTTGTGAACTAGTTTGCTTCCATCATCTGCATACATACACATATTAAAAATCACTAAAACAAATACTAAATGGATTTATAAACTAGAGTATTCCAAACTGTTTGAGACATAAAACATTCCAAATTCACTCATCCGTGAACGGAAAAGAAGGAATTGAAGTACCTGAAATGATTCCTATCTCAAAGAAAGGTTTCATTGCATCTACTCCCATCGTTACAAGCTCTCCGGACCCTGGTGCTTTCTACGGGGACAAAACTTGCAGTTTCAGCCACCATAAATGATATAACCATGATTTAACCAAGATTTGGGTCCTGATTAACTCTCACCTTTGGGTGAGCTGTAAATGGCCGATTCCAAGATCGATTGACATCCCAGTTTCCTAGTGTGTTGAGTGTTCGAATGTTGATCTCTTGAGGCAAATGGTTCTCAGCAGCCGCATAAAACTTGCCCGCATGCTCAAAAACACTAGTATTGCTGAACAGTTTGTTGAATGTCCCAAATCGTAACTGGCCGGATTCATTCATCGATCAAAATATTAATAATATAAAGATTATAGAATTAGCTAGTGCTAACTGCTATGTGTTGAATTAAGGGTTAATGCACCAAGATGGAA
>JBCNJP010000003.1:6369380-6491232 GCA_039602395.1 Deinandra increscens subsp. villosa
CATTATACTGAAAAAGAAAAAAAAATGAGAGGGTAAACATACAACGAAAATCATATATAGGAAGAAGCCGATTACTTCGCTTTGTTGCTAACTTCTTTAACCTCCTCGGCGTCTCGCTTGTACCTTTTGCCAGATGATGATGCCATTATCTTGAAAAAGAAATTAAAAAATGAGAGGGTAATTAAACAACCAACGAAAATCATATGATCATATATAGATGCAAGAAATCAGAGGCCGATTACCTTGTTTTGTTGCTGTTAGGTTTGGAATCGAGCTCTCTTCTGGAGGGAAATATATATGTGGCTACATGTTTTTATACCTGTTAGCTAGGGTTTTTATTTTTAACAAGCCTTCGATAATTATGGTTCTAAAATCAATCCATTTTTTTCTTTTCCCCTTTCCTTTTTTTGAACCACATATAAAACCACTCACGTATGGATACCGAATAAAGATATTAAAAAATATATATCCAGTATGAAGGAATTGACTCAAATTGAATTCTTTCATTTATAAAGGAAAATTATATATACACTTAACATACAACGTACTATTAAAGGAAAATATAATCTGTATAATAACTATGATTGAATCTAAATAAAGAATGTATGACCTGTGATATATTTCTAACAAACTCGATCAAGATTTCGAATTTAAATGAGGAGCGGGATGGAGGGAACCCGAGCGTGTGAACACGTTGAAGTTACCCTTACAGAAGAATTATACATTTGCTGCAAGAAGAAAACAATGTTTCAATAAATAAAATCTAATAAGAGTGTGCTCGTGGTTTTAATCTTCTTATCTAATAACTTGTTTTCTTTTTGTGTCACATTTAAATTAAATAGAGGAACCACCATCAACTTATTCTAGTGGTAAAGGTTTACCATGATGTTTTGGGTTCAAGTCCCATTTGTAATAAAAGAAGAAAAAATAGGGGTTACAAGTTGGACATGAGGTTTTTCTCACCAGTTCCGTTTAGAAAAAAATAAATTTAGGAAGTCAACGGCTGAACAAGTGAGGTAGGTAGGTTGCTTAGTTTGCTTTTTTTTTTATATGTTATATACAAGGAAAAATGACCCAAGTGACGATTTTGAACAAGTTTTATCCCAAAATAGCCTTCCGACTATATTTTTCCTTATTATAGCCCTCAAATCACGGTCATCGGCGACCCTACTTTCGTCCAATACGATTTTGACACGTCACCTTTACAGTCGTGGACGACACTACTCAGGTCAATAGGATTTGGACACGTCGTTGGCAACCATATTGATCAAATGGATTTTCGAGATGACCGTTGACTTTTTTTTAATTCAAAATTTGTTAAGGAGAGAGAAGAAGCAGATTTAATATATTTGAAGAACGTTTTAGATATAATATTTTACATAATATCACAATTTAGTAAAATATTTTCTTAACTTTACAAGATATTTTTAAAAAAAAAGCATTTTTCAAAGGAATGTTTAAAAAGAATTTTGTATACAATGAGAATAGAAGTGAGATTTTTTTTAAGAAAAAAAACACTTTTTGATAAATATTTTTAAATCACCAATCTAGATAAAGAGTTTTTTTTTTCTCTTCTAAAAGAGTGTTGCTGAAAATTGTCTTTTACCAAAATGAATATTTTTCATTTCTTTTCTTTATTTTTTTCCAGTGGTGGAATTTGAGTTTTATTGGCGGAGTGGCCGAAAGTTTTGTTGTGATCGATCTAATACATAATTTTTTTTTGTGGTGACTGACTCAATACATATAGTTTTTTTTGCCGAAATACACGTGCTATCGACACTTCTAAGAAAAAATTCTGTAGCGACCGGGGTCGCTACGACCAACACTTAAGCTACGCCCTTGTTCATCACGAGGCCGAAGATGTGACAAATTCAGAGAAGAAGGAAAAGAAGAAAATTTGTCACACGGCAACTTCATCAGAAATAATGAAGATTGTGATAGGAGAAATAAATACACGAGGAACTGTTGGGAATTTCCGTGATCGACGAGTTCGAGATTTGGTTGATGAAACTCAACGTACCACTTACCGTTTGACCGTTCGCACAACACGGTGAAGATCATGACTCGAGACTCTCATTAACCGAAGACTTGGCATTAGTGACTTTATTATTTATTGTTGTATTATTTATGTCACTACTAGTTGTGTTATTTACTAGTTTGCCCTTGGTCTTAGTTAGGTTAATATATATGTCTTTTTCATGTGAAAGACAAGTATGAGTGAATGAATGAGTGAGAGAGCCTTTGTCATGTATCTTTGAAGTTGTGTGTGGGTTCATGAACACTTGTTCATGAACCTATAGCATGTGTGGTGTAGGTAAATGTAATCATTCAACATCATCTTTGATTATCTTCATCTTGTTCATCACTACATCTTCTATATTATTTATCCTCATCTTCATCATCACATCTCACAACACCATTGTTGAAGATCCGGTTCCATCATGTTCTTCTTGGTGTTTATTTGTTCTACAAAGACGAAGCTCACAAAGCCTCCGATCCGCTTCCGCTGTGCCATCGGGGTTTGGCTCGGCTCACCGACCCCGGTTTCTACAATTGGCATCAGAGCCATGGTCGAAGAAAACGCAACAAATCGGTTGGTTTCTTCAACTTTGTGTTAGTTTGCTTGTCGATGTAACAAATAGAGATGTATATATTCTTGAACTTTGTATTTTTGTGGTTGAAATGGTCACACAAAAAGAAAAAGAAAGTATGAGTTGGTGTAAACTCATCACAAAGTTCATGAATATCTTAGTTTCCTGGATCTTCTTCGGTTGAAGATGTTTATTTTGATTTTTGCTTGATTAAAATAAAGGGAAACTAAAATCAAAACCCAAAAGGTGAATAGTGAAAAGAGTTGTAGCCCATATCACTTTACTGGTTTGTGTAAAGTAGCAACCCTTTTGTCACCTTTAGTCAACCACCCTACTTTTCTCTCTCATCACCTAAACACTCAACCTCCTTTAATCAAGTTAGCAGATTTTTCATTGATTATTATTAGTGTTTATGTTAATTTATTTTAACAAGTGATGAAGGATCAAAAATCACGAGACTGCAGCTCGTTATATCGGTTTTTACGGGTTCGTTTTCGAGAGAAAGGGGGTTATTTCAACTTGTTGACATCCGGGTTTTCATTAGCGAGTTCGAGAGTCGGGTTTCCATCAAGCAAATGACGAGGGTGACGGAATCGAAAGATGGTTACAAAAATATATTTGGGTTTCTCCAAGTTGATGTACTTTATATATTTTTTTGGTAGAAGAAAGTTGAATGCAATATGCTTTTAGCTTCTGTCGTGACCTACAGGAGGATAAGGCATGCAAAGTTATATTACTCTTGTTATGGGAAAAGTTTTTTTTAAAAAAAAAAAAACAAAGAAACTTGCAGGTCATGGTATATACTTTACGTATGTCAGTAGTTGACTCAGGTAAAGCTACTATCCAAAGTAATCTCTTTGATCAAACACATCAAAGCAACTATTTTCGATTCAACATTCACATCTGAGTGAACTGCTCCGACCGAATCATGTTAGCGGAAGAAGATGGTCTTCCGAGAGAACTTCGATGCCCGGCAGAACCCACTGGAAAAACGTTTTTCCGAGATAACTCGTATGTTCCGGAGTAACAGAATTTGTTCCGGAGGAACTCAAAAGGTTCCGAAGGAACCACTTGTTCCGGCTGAACTCTCTGCTGTTCCCGAGTTAACATGTTTGTTCCTTAGTAACTCAAAACTTCCGGAGTAAAATGTTGCGCTCCGAGGGAAACCATCGAAGTTCCGGAGTAAAAAGATGTTCCGGAGTAACAACTTGATGTTCCGGAGTAACAACTCGTTCCGGTGTAAACTGAATCTTCCGGGGGAACTCCGAATGAAAGAAAAGGTGAAGTTCGAAGTTCCGGAGTAAACTGTTTTCTCCGAGGGAACTGAAATAGTTCCGGAGGAACATCTCGAGTGTGAAACTTCCGGAGGAACCAGAAAAGTTCTGGAGTAATCACTTGGTGTAACCGGAAAAGTTCCGGAGTAAACAAATGTTCCGGAGGAACTCCGAAACTTCCGGAGGAACCTGTTTGGTCGCTGGTTCTTGCGTTTGCTCAGCCTTTCTCGCCGGAAAAAGTCCTCAGGTCGCCGGAGATTCTCCAGCCTTCAATAGCCGCTGCGACTGCTGCTACTTGTGTCTGCGTGTTTTGTATTTAGGGCACAAAAGGAGATTCCCTCTCTTTTGGCAGGTTAAAAGAAGACGAGCCGGTTGGGCTACATCGGACCGGAAAGGTTAGAATCGTCGGAGTATGCACCGTAATTAGATTTCCAACTCGTGCATTATCTAATGTTTTAAAAACCAGTTTAACCGTCAACCGGTGTTCATATCGATTTTTTAATCTTCGGTTTTCTCGATATAACCGAACCGTTTTGAATCGGGCGGTTTTCCGGTTTCTTCCGGTTCAACCGGTTTTCTGACTTTTTTTTAACTTTTTTTTTTGAATTTTATTGTTATTTTTTATTATTTTTTAATGTTTAAAACTTATATTTTCTTGTGAAATACCTATTTGGTATTATTTTTAGTGGATTATAATTGTATTTTAACTATTTTTGTTGGGGTGTACAAGTTTATTAACATTTTCATAAAAATTATATATAAATCCCCTAACCGGTTCAACCGGCCGGTCTAACCGGTCCCGGAAAGTTTTATGGTTCAACTAAAAAACCGGTTTTTAAAACATTGACGTTATCCACGGATATAAGACGAGCTATAAAACAGTTGCATATCTATATTGTTACGTAAAGAGAGCAGGAAAAACCTAAAAAACTACGTAACTACTCAAACAAATAAACAACTTCTATGCTAACTATGTCGTGTTTAAGTAGAAAATAAAACTTTTACTTAACAGGGTATGCCAAAGTGGACCACTCAAATTCAATTAACGTTTAAAGCCACTTCTAAATGTATAATAGTTCAAAAAGAGAAATATAAAATAAGTTCCATATATAATGGCCATTAAAAAAAAGGTTTCATATATAATGATGGAACAATTGGACGACTAGAAATCTCTTTGGTCCTTCCAATCACTTCATAAATCCCATCACTTTTATGTATTTCAATATTTAAAATGATAGCATACATATCAAATCCGATCTCACATCACCATATTATCAAAACATACCAGATGATCATTTAGAGGATAGAGATCGAACGATCATTTAACAAATTACAAGAAAGACGTGTAACAAATAAAGTTTTTTTTTTTTTTTTTCTGACAAACACTAATCCGGAAGACTATCCAGTTTGTTGACAAATGGTCGTTTCAAAGACTAGCGTGAAATTAGAATTTAGATGGGATGAATAGTTGCCCCGTTTTAGTCAAGGACTAATAACACATTAAAATTCTGAATTATATATTATTTCTTGATAAACACGTTGGTTAGCTTGTCATTTTTGTTACGAACTCACTGGAAGGTCTGGAACTAGGTGACAAAACGAAATAAACATTATAAGATTTAGAAAAGTCGAAATTGGCAACATAACTTAAGGAACGTGGTGGAGATTTGGACAATATAGTTTTTATGGGTAATTAAATCGTAAAAAATAATCAAAAAATTACTGTGGTTTTGCTCAAATGGTTTGTTGTAGATAACGATTTCAATCCTACGGAGGTTCCGGGTCACTTGACCCTCCGACGCCTGGTCGAGTTCTCGGTCAAAAGATCTCAAACATAGCGGTTTTAAGACTTTGACACTTTAAATCATTGTTAAAGTGGTTCAATCGGAATAAAGGGAAAGAACAAGATCTTTAATTTAGAATTTATTAGAATTTTCGACATAGACGAATATGGTGATGGAGCAAGACGATGAATGGTGATAAATGGGTGGTAAACGATGGGTAAGGGTGGTGTTGCTTTTTTATTTTTTCTTCTTGAAATTATTACACTTTAAGAGGTTTTGAGTTTTCATCTTTACTTTTTTATTGAAATGTAAAAAAGTATTTACTGTAATTCTATTTAAGGTGTTTTCTACTCATCTATTTTTTTTTTCATTAAGCTCCTTTCCAATAGATGATGTAATTTGTTTGTAATCGTTGTTCTTTGCTTACAGTTTGTCAAATTCTTTAGGTGTTTGTGATTGTTCAGGTTTTGTTGGTAATTTCTTTGTCGTTGTTTGTGATTTTTCATTGTGCAGGTTCTGATTTTAGCTGGCTTTGCGTTGCTGTAACACGTCCTTTGATTTAAGAGCATTTGGGTTATTTGATTCTTTTAGTGATTATCTGTTAGCAATTTCATATTCTTTTTCTGGATTTGTTTTCTTCTTGCTTGGTTTCATGTTCTTTTAGTACTTAATTTAGCTTATGGGTTGTTGAATTGGCTTATGTGATGTTTTTATTGGTTTTTATGTTTTTCGTATGTTACCATGTTTGGATTTTTAGCTGAGTTTTAATTTAGGCTATTTTCTTTTGGTTAATTTGCGGATTTTTCATTGTAAATATGTCCATCATCTGCCTTGAACAGTAGATTCTGTGATTTAATCATATTAACTATATCATGGTTATCAGATTACACTCACTTTCTAAATATTTTAAAGTCACTTTATTAGTTTTATACTGACTTTGACAAAACTTTCTTAAACAAAAGCTTCTTTGCTCATAGTTTTAAGTAGAAGTTTACCAAGTGGTATTAGTTTTATCTGAATCCTGTTGCTTTGTTTTTCAAATGGCGTTTCTTTCTGTGAATTGTAGAGGAATTGGTGCAAAAAAAAGGAATTGGATTAGAGATCTAAAATCTTCCAACAAGGTCAGCTTCATTGCTATCCAAGAAACGCAGTTCAGTAACTCGGATGAGATCCCTTTAACAGCCATATGGGGAAACAATTCCTTTGACTCAGAATGTGTTAATGCCACAGGAAGATCCGGGGGGCTCTTAAGTATTTGGGACCCGTCCTTTTTCAACAAGTCCACCTCCATAAAAAATAGATACTTTCTACTCACGGTTGGCACCCTAGTCACAACCCAAAAACCCCTCCTGGTCATTAATGTGTATGGTCCTCACGACACCCCTTCCAAACTCAACCTTTGGTCTGATCTGGGACGTATGCTTACCTGTTATCCTGGCATTCCTGCTCTGATGCTCGGAGATTTCAATGAGGTTAGATTTCCAAATGAAAGATTAAATTCCGAATTTTCAAATTCTGATGCGAACAATTTTAATAATTTCATTCGTAGTAATGGTTTAAAGGAATACAACATGGGTGGGCGGAGATTCACTCTCATGCAGGGTGATAAATTTAGTAAAATAGACCGAATGTTGGTATCCCCTGATTTCATGGGGCTATGGCCTGATGCTTCTCTCATTGCACTACCAAGAGAGCATTCAGACCACTGTCCTCTTTTACTCAGTACTAACAAATCTGATTTTGGGGCCACCCCATTCAGATTTTTCAATTCCTGGACGAGTATTGCAAGGTATTCGGAGGTGGTCAATAATGCTCTAAACAAAGAAGCTGGAGATAACAGATTAAAACCGGATCGGCGGCTGGCCCTCAAGCTCAAAGCTGTGAAAATTGCATTGAAACAGTGGAATTGTGAAAACAAAAAGAAACAACAGCTCGAGGAAAAAACTCTAAAGGATACGATTGATGGTCTCGAGCTAAAGGCTGAGACTGTCGGACTCTCTAACTCGGACAAAGAATGCAGGTTACTTGCAATCAAAAAGCTCAAAGAAATCCAGGAATTGAAGGCCAAAGATCTACTACAGAAATCAAAAGTCCGATGGGCAATTGAAGGAGATGAGAACACCAAGTTCTTTCACGGATTTATCAAGAACAGATTTGCAAAGAATAGGATTAATGGGCTTAACTGCAATGGCGATTGGGTTGCGGACCCAATGAAAATTAAGGAAGCTGTGTTTCACTTTTTTGAGGATAAATTCAAAGAACCACTTGCCCAAAGACCAACGTTTACTTCAAATGACTTTAAAAAATTGTCCACTACCGAAGCTGATGATTTGATTCGCCCATTCATGATTGAGGAGATCAAAGCTACTGTATGGACACTGATGTGAACAAAGCTCCAGGCCCAGACGGTTTTAACTCTAAGTTTCTGAAGTCCCACTGGGATGTTATCGGGCCACTGATGGTTGAAGCACTGTCAGAATTCCACAAGTCAGGTTGCATCAGTCTGGGATGCAACGCATCATTCATTGCATTAATTCCAAAGAAAGAAAATCCCCTGATGCTGTCTCAATATAGACCGATAATCCTAGTTGGAAGCATATACAAGACACTATCCAAGGTCCTTGCAAATAGACTAAAACTTGTTCTCAAATCGGTGGTCAGTGACACCCAATCTGCTTATGTAAGTGGCAGATCAATACTAGATGGTGCCCTAATCCTCAATGAAATTATTGCATGGTTAAAGCATGCAAAAAAAGATGCATTCATCTTCAAAGTGGACTTCGAGAAAGCATTTGACTGTTTAAATTGGGAATTTCTGGACTCAATACTATCTCAAATGAGCTTTCCTGGTAAATGGAGGGCTTGGATTAAGGAATGTTTGGCCTCGTCCCGTTCTTCGGTCCTTGTAAATGGCTCTCCCACAGCTGAGTTTCAACATTATCGGGGAGTCAGACAGGGAGATCCTTT
Organism: Deinandra increscens subsp. villosa; assembly: GCA_039602395.1. Classification (NCBI taxonomy): domain Eukaryota; kingdom Viridiplantae; phylum Streptophyta; class Magnoliopsida; order Asterales; family Asteraceae; genus Deinandra; species Deinandra increscens. The sequence continues at coordinate 6,377,997 of JBCNJP010000003.1, forward strand.
ATCTCCTTTTCTTTTCATCATAGGCATGGAGGCCTTACATGTTGCTACACAAAAAGCTGTCCAAAATGGTATGTTTAGTGGCATTAGGCTCCAAGACAATGGCCCGCTAATTTCTCATCTACTCTATGCGGATGATGTCATCTTCATTGGAGAGGGATCTGTCTCGAATGCATTATACCTCAACCGCTTTCTCAGATGCTTTCACCTATCATCCGGGCTACAAATAAACTTCGGGAAAAGTAATCTTTTCGGAATTGGGCTGGAACAAAGTATGGTTGAAATGATGGCACTCATATTGAATTGTCAAATAGGGAAAATGCCATTCACCTATCTTGGCATTCCGGTAGGGGCAAATATGGGCTTGGTAAAAAATTGGGCCCCGGTCATTGAGAAAATCAAGTCAAGACTAAGCCGTTGGAAATCCATCAGTCTCTCACAGGGGGGCAAAGCGACTTTGATTAAATCTGTTCTGGGAAGCCTACCATTGTATTTCCTATCGCTATTCAAAGCCCCGGCTGCTGTGATCAATACACTTGAGGCCATCAGACGCGATTTCTTTTGGGGCTGCTCCGGTGAGGTCAAAAAAATTGCTTGGATCGCCTGGGAAAGAATTATCGCACCTAAAAACAGCGGCGGCCTTGGCATTGGCAGCTTCAAGGCTGCCAATCTCGCTCTACTTTCCAGGTGGGGATGGAAATTCAAAGCGGAAAGCTCAGCTCTATGGTGCAAAGTAATTAAAGCAATACATCACTCCCCAAGAAAACATGATTTTCTCCCTATCCGAAAATCATTACCTGGATATTGGAAACCCATTGCATCAAACATAGCCAAACTTCCTGAGTTTGGAATAGATTTGTGTACCTACGCAAATGGTGTGGTCGGTCAAGGGGATACAATCTGCTTCTGGCTAGACTCATGGATGCCTGGGGGCACGTTAAAAGAGCAGTATCCAGTTCTATACAACCTCGAAAAACATAAATCAGCTAAGGTACTGCAGCGTATAGAAGTTCGGAATGATCTCAGAGTCCCGTGCTGGGAATGGAATAAAAGAAATCTGTCGTTAATGGAAACTGCATTGGCGGACCAGCTATCACAAAGAATTGTGATGTACAATTTTAAGGACGGGCCTGATAGTTGGGTCTGGTTGGGCAACAGAAACATGGTCTTTTCTACCTCCTCGGTGCGTAAAGCTATTGAAGGCAACTCTGCTAGTTACGAATACAAACACAAATGGTCTAATTGGGTTCCAAAAAAGGCAGATATCTTTTCATGGAAGGCGGTCCTGAACAGGATTCCAGCTAAACAAGAACTGAGAAAGAGGGGTGTCGAAATTCAAAACTTGCTCTGTCCCTGGTGCTTCACACATGAGGAATCTGTTCCCCATCTGCTACTACACTGCGAAATGGCCTCAAGAACATGGAATCTAGTGTCGAAATGGTGTCGTTTACCCTTCCCAATTGCAGGTTCGGTCAGAGAATTATTCTCCTGGGCAAATAATACTACTCACTCAGCCAAACTCCAAAACTTCCTTTCTCTTATCATCATTGCAGTGCTTTGGAATGTTTGGAAGTGTAGAAACATAAAAGAGTTTGAGAACAGAAACTCTCATCCTGCAAAGATTGTTGAAGACATCAAAGTAGAAGCTTTCTTATGGCTGAAACACAAGGCAAAAATCCTGGAGATAGAATGGGATAGATTTAATATACATGGTCTTTATTTACTGTAATCACTTTGTATTTTGAAACCTTGTACCACTTTGCTTATGCTCCTTGCATAAGCTTTTAATGCATTGCTTCTTGCTGTTAAAAAAAAAAGGTATAGTAGTCATACTCTTTTTAAGTAACATGCACTTTTTTTTTAAAGCGAATTGTTATATTAGTCGTACTCTTTTTCTAAATTTATAGCAAAAACACTTTATTAGAGAGAAAACCATACCATCTAGACTATTTTTATAAATCTACAATAACTAACATCTCTTTTTTATGCTTAAATTACTTTTTCTAACTACTCACAGTATTAAAATGTTGCCCTTTTACATTCAGTTTTTGACCGTCTTTGATGCTCCTTCGTTTTTTTTTTTTTTGTGGAACGTCCAACTAAGACTATTTACACACCAGTTGAGTCAATTCCCAGGGAAAACCACCTCCTCTAAAGGCCGGGTGGAAAACCTGTCAGACTCAGGGATCAAACTTGTGACCTCTCAGTCCCAAGTCTTCCCCTCATCACCAATACCATTGAGCCAAATGACCAATGGTTTGATGCTCCTTCGTTACCCTGGGATTTTTTTATCTCTTAATCGGTTAGGCATATTGTCCATGGATCAAAGGGGCTGATTCAGTGATTCAGTCAGGACTCGTTTTCGACGTAAACAAACAAACTTACTGTTGACCCGATCAACAGTAAACTTTTATTGGACTAGGTAAGCCAAATATCAACTAGCCCCTTAGTAAAAGCATCATATAAATTTCTTAACTATTCTTTTACAAGTATGCTTTTACGCTCAACACAACGCTTTCAGATAGTACCTCATTATTTTCACTTCCCGGTTACTTTCATATTTTTATTTAATAAATTAATTCTTTTTATTTGTAAAATATAAAAGAAAATTTTTAAATAATAATATAATGTAAATATTAAAATTAAACAAATAATTAAATAAAATAAGTAAGTAACTAAAACTTAGCATTAGATTAAAATAAAATCACATCAACTTTTGCAAAAAGTTACATCCAACTACACCAACAAACTTGAAAGAAGAAATTTAACAAACTAATCCAACCTAGTCAACTTATATTTGTCCCTAATCATGTCGCAATACGCCTCATGTTGAGCCTTTTGTGACGGAGTCATACGACTTGTATCAATAAAAAGTATTTTCTTCTCCTCCAACTCCACAAGACTCCGTATCGCATCCTGCATCATCTTATTCGTCACTACCATCTCATCAATCAGGCTTAACTTTTTCTCTTCATAGCTAGCAAGCCTCGATACCTTTACCTTTCATTTCTTTCATTACTTTCCCCTTATCCCTATCCATTGGAATTGTTAAAGGTTCCTTTTCTACATTAAGATCTTCATTATTCCCAATCGATAACCCAAGGTCAAGAGTTTGTGTTTTTCCTGTTTCAAAGGCTTGTTGACTTTGGTCACCTTCTTTGACCCCACAAGATTCTTCACAATCATCATCATCAGAAGAAGATTCTTCAATCTCACTATCGTGCGCCATGCACTCATACTCGCTATCATCCTCATCCTCGCTAACATACGCCGATAGGTCAATATACTTATCATCTCCTCCATCCCCATCTCTCCACCTTATTATCCTCCCCCTACACGCGCCACACGCGACCAGCCTCACACCCCCCACCCCCATCTCACCCAAACAAACATGACACGTGGACCCATCTCCCACCTTTTCCGACCTCTTCCTCTCATCCCGCCGCCGACGATACAGCTCCCGGAAACGCCGTCTGATAGACGCGCCGGCGACTGCTTCGTCGGAAACTTCGGCGGAGAGGAGGCGCGTGAGTTGACACGGAAGAAGATTGTAACTTTGGAGACATGGGTCGTTTTGGGGGAGAGAGAGAACGCGAATGTAGACGAAGAGGATGTGTTTGCAGGGGGTGGTGGGGTCCGGGCAGTCGCAGGTGGGGGTGGCGGAGAGGGTGACGGTGTAGACTTTGCCGGCGGAGCCGAGGACGAAGAAGGCGGAGGCGGAGCGGTGGAGGAGGCGGAGGGGGTTGTCGAGTGACCGCTGGAGTCGCCGGGAAAAGGGGGTGGAGTCGGAGTCGTAATGGTAGGGTTTTCGTTTTCGTCCCATTTTGAATTTGGAGGTGGGAAAAAAAGTAGATATTATTGGTGGGGACTTGTATTATATTTATACGAGCATGTTAATTAATAGCCAATAGGACTAATTAGGGATATATTTATGTAGATTATTATTGTTCCCATTGATTTCTCATTAATTGTTGGAAACATTATCTCCGATCGAAATAGGATATATGATCTCTGTATTTTTTTTTTTTTTTTTTTTTTTTTTTTTTTTGGAACGGCAGTAAAATATATGATCTCTGTATGATATATTTAAAAAAAAATAAAAGTGAGTAGAATTTAATTGGAAAAATATCATTTTAAATACGAACTACAAATTTTATTAGGGTATGACTAATCCCACGTAGTGGTTTGATAAAGAAAACTTATTTTATACGGTCGTTTGGAACTAAATGATCGTTTTGGGTCTTGGGAGGTGGTTTGGAACCAAAAGGTCGTTTGGGTCCGAATTTTCTATAATTAATATAAATCCCCTCAGGCCCTCAACCTCTTGAATTTTATGCTATTGTCATCGATCCACATAGAGGTCGTTCTGCCTAAAACGACCGTTTTAGGTCGTTTTGCCCCAAACGATCATACCAGGTGTGTTTTTTCTATCAAAATGTTATGTTTAAATATAATCACCTTTTATTTATTTTTTGAACCGGGGTAAGAATTTATTAATACAAATTTAACTCATTTTGTTAAAAAGTATTTTGGCGGGATCAAAGAGTTGAGATGACAACTCAACTTGTCAAACTGTCAAGTACCTATATGAGGATAGGCTCATACCACCTTTTCTTTTTCTTTCTATTGGTCAAACTATCTATTATGATGTTTAATGAATCGTTAAAAAAAATTAAAAACCTATTATGACGTTTACTATAGTCTATAACCGATAATATGTACATAAGATGGTTGTACCGTATGTAATAAAGATTGTACAGTTAACTTTTTTTTTTTTTCGAACGGCGATTTCATTACGAACAACCCGAAACCAAGCAAGACGCTAGGCCGGGACAAAAACAACAAGACAAGAGTTACATTTGAAAGTCGAAATTACACCAATTTTCCCAAGTCCCCACACCCTTTTTACAACGATTTGAGACCCACTGAAAACTCAAAGTTTTAATATCGGTGAGGAGTTTTTGCAATATGACCCTTTTCTTGTTAAAAACCGCATCATTTCTAGCCTTCCAAAGAACCCAACACGCCGTGTGAATTATGGCTTGGACCACCATCGCTTTGTCCCTGCAACCCCTTAAGTGAGAGTGAACTTGTGTAAGATCCTCCATGGAGAAGCAAAACAACTGTGGGATTTTGCACCAGGAGGAAAGATTGGCCCAAATATCTAGAGCGATCTTGCACCCGGTGAAGAGGTGTTCAACCGACTCACTAACCTCCGAGCATAAAGGGCAAACACTAGAGCCAACAAGGATGTTCCGCCGAATTAGACCGTCCAACGTTGGCAGACGGCATAATTGAGCCCGCCACATAACCAAATTGACTTTTAGGGGAATTAATTTAGTCCACACCATCCAGTTTTGATGAAGAGCATCAGGTTTAGATAGGAGCTCTTTGAGGGATTTTGAGGAAAACATTCCAGTAGGCTCAAGCATCCATTTCCAATTCAGATTTTCACAAACCAAGATGTCTTTTAGCCTTACATCAATCTTGTTGAGCAGAGTTTCAATTGAGGCAATATTTTTCCAGACACCCGTGATGTATTTATTAACAGGGATCCAGGTTGGAGGCGAATTGTTGCCATGAATTCCCAGAATAACCCGTCTCCAAAGGCTGTTCGGTTCAGCGAAGAAACACCAGTACCACTTCGAGAGGAGGGAGCGGTTAATAGTTTCTAACGTGTGCAGACCCAACCCTCCCTCATTTTTCGGCTTGCAAATCGCAGCCCTACTCACCCAGTGAATCTTTCTAGACCCTCCAACATCTTCATCGCAACCTCCCCACAGAAAATTAAATCGGATTTTTTCAAGAGATTGGAGGACTTTGGCGGGGGCTTTATAAAGCGAGAAGAAGTAAAGAGGGAGGCTATCAAGGACCGAATTGATTAGCACAAGCCTTCCCCCATCGATAAAAGTTTGGATTTCCAACGGGAGAGCCTAGCACGGAACAAGTCGATGATGGAATTCCAAGCGTTTATACGATTCATATTCTCGCCTACAAATAACCCCAAATACTTAAAAGGAAGGCTACTGCCATTGCAACCGCATTCTAGAGCTTTGGTCTTGATATCGTCTAAATCAACATTCACTCCAAAGATGCCGCATTTTTTGAGGTTAACCTTGAGACCGGAGACAAGGAAGAAACCCCTTAGGAGGCGTAATAAATTTGCAATATTAAGATTGGACCAATTTCCGACCACAATAGCATCGTCGGCATATATAAGATGTGAGACGGTAGTGTCGGACCGATGGAGATGGATACCATGAAAGATTCCCAAATCAAGGGCTTTCGACATCATAGAGTGGAAAGCTTCCATGGCAATAATAAAAAGGAAAGGAGAGAGAGGGTCTCCTTGTCTTAACCCCCGGAAGCATTGAAACTCCAAAGTTGGTGACCCATTTAGCAAAACCGAAGCCCTCGAGGCACTAAGGCAACCATTGTACAGTTAACTAATTTTGCTTCTTTAAAACTTTAAAAGCATTACCGTTTTCATCTTCAATGATCAATCCCACGCAAGACCTTCTCGGCATGAGTAAAGCTATGTTTATAGGATGGATGTCAAACGACACAAATGAATTTTATTTTACATTGACACCAATAATATTAAATATTTAACATCAGGATAAATCATAAATGTATAAAACCTTAGTTGGCTTAATGGTTCGTAAGAGTCATGGCTTAATGATGCGTAGGAGTCATTTAAAACTCCATACCGACTCTCTTTTTGTAAAGGTCCCGAGTTCCAGTCTATTATGTAACAAATATATTTTTTTTACTCACAAAACAAGGATATTAAAAAGTTGATACCAAAAATGACAATAGCTTAATTACTTGTCTTAGTGGTTCGTTGGGCTAATGCTGAAGTTCACACCGTCCCTAAATTTTTGTAAAGGTCTCAAGTTCGAGTCTATTAGCTAGCATTTTTTATTCGACTTTCCATCTACAAACTCTCTGTTCCAGTTTATAAACAATTTTTATAGCTTATCATCCACAATTTTGAAATACACATTCCTAATTTTGCAAAATCCAACAATAATTTCGCTTCACCTTAACATAATCGAACCTCAGGCATAGCTTCTCATTCAAAGGCTCTCTCCATTCGAATTTTCTCCACGAAATGATTTTCATGACTTTAATATTCAAAGTTGTTGAAGTTGGCCGAAAAGTATCCAAATGATTTTAATTGTGATGTTATAGACAAGCTTAAGTATGAGCTCGAAATTACATTGTTAATATGAAAGATGATACAATATTTGCCAACATAAATGATATATCTAATCTTGCGAAAAAAGATGGTGGAAACAAGGAAACACATTAATTACCCGTTGGTTTATCATTTATTGAAGTTGTCATTAGTTCTACTGGTTGCAACATCAAGTGTTGAGATGTGTTTTTCTTCAATGAATCATGTAAAGACTGAATTACGTAACCGGATGTTTGTTGATTACATGAATGATTCCTGCATTTGTTACATTGAAAAAGAGCTTTTTGTAAATGTTTCGGCCGAAGATGTGATTGACGGTTTTCAAAAGATCAATTTCATTTCTATTGACAATATGTTTTTATTATGTGTTTTCTAATGACAATGTATTTTTTGTAAATGCAACTTGTTTTATTATACTACCGACCCGACCCGGATATTTCGTAGTCATCTCGTTAGAAATTCAAATACAAAAAATCGACCAGATAGAAAATAATTTATGGCACCGCCATTGTTCACGTCTGGTCGTGACCGGAGTCACGCCACAACGAAAACGCTTGCAGTTGGATATTTCACAAGGCTTCTAACACCTACACCATCTATTTATACTTGTTTATTGGGGGAAAGAATGGTGAAAAAGGCGATTAAAACGGCCACAAACGACTTTATAGCCGTTATAAATGGTCAATTTTTTTACAACGTTAATAAACAGTTAACTGACTAAAAAAATCGGTTTCGGATAAACGACCTCAAACCGGAATATTTTAAAAATGTTTAAACTGGTTCCCTACCGTCGGTTCGTATCGGTTACAAACCAGCTTTTTTGTGCATGTCTGTCTACCCGTGACCGGAGTCAAGTCACAACGAAAACGCTTGCAGTGTGATATTTCACAAGGCTTTTAACTTTAACGTCGCTGCATAGTCTTTTTGTATTTTTGTTTCATTTACATCGCACTTTATGGGTGTGTGTGTGTGTGTGTGTGTGTGTTTTGTGTTTGTTTTACCTCAACCATAGTTTTTAATTGCACTGGTTGGATTTCGGGTCTACTTTTGGGTCTTTCCTTTTAGTCGAACTTGACTTCGTATATGTGGTAAGTATCTTTATTTGTGGCTTGTTTTTCGTGTTTGGATGTTTTTCGAGTCGGAGGTCTGTTTGAGTGCAACACTGCAACCTCCTTATCCGTCGGGTTAAAGGTAAGGTTTGTCAACTTCTCACTCTCCTCAAACCCTACCCTTTAAGTGGGATTTCACTAGGTATATATGTTATTGTTGTTGATTATCCACAACAATAAGTAGCCACAATGCCATAGTTTTGAGTCCTCTATAGTTATCATAAACACTATTATAGTTGAAACTTCTTACTTATATCAAATGAAAAATGTTAGTCAATGAACAACCATAACTTATCACCAAACACCAACGAATACCCAAGTAAACCAAAAAACTAAATTCTAATAAAAGATACCTATAGCACGTTAAAAAAAACTAGTTATAACCTTATAATTATACATAAAGCACCTTTCCAAAATTATACAAAAGAACAACTTGTTGAGAATGAAACCTATACCCTCCACTTAACATCCTAATTTCTTTTAAACAGATTATACTCAACTAATTACCATTCTATCAACATTTTCTTGCATCTCACTAACATGCGCCATGCTGTCACCTTCCTCACTAACATACGCCGAGAGGTTAATATACGTGTCATCTTCTCCTTCATCCCCATCTGGCCACCTAGCCCTACACATCACACACGTCCTCGTCCCACTACTCCTCCACCTCATCAAACACGTTTCATGAACCGCATTCCTACACGCGCCGCACGCGACCAGCTTCCGACCGTCCACCCCCATCTCATCCAAACACACCGGACACGTGGCACCCTCCTCCACCGTCAACCACCGACAACTTTTTTTCACTCCGGCGACGGTACAGCTCGTGGAAACGCTGAATTGTTGACGCGCCGGCGAGTGCTTGGTCGGAGACTTGGGCGGAGAGGAGGCGCGTGAGGTGGCACGGGGGGAGCGTGAGGCGGCGGAGGCATGGGTCGTGGAGGGGGAGGGAGAGGACGCGCGTGTAGAGGAAGAGGATGTGTTTGCAGGGGGTGATGGGGTCCGGGCAGTTGCAGGTGGGGGTGGCGGAGAGGGTGACGGTGTAGACGTTGCCGGTGGCGCCGAGGATGAAGAAGGCGGAGGAGGAGCGGTGGAGGAGGCGGAGGGGGTGGTTTAGTGACCGGAGGAGGCGGTCGGTGAAGTTTTTTGTGAGGGGTGTGAAGTCGGAGAGGTCCATTTTGGAGGTGTGAAGTTTTAACATTAATTTGAAAGAGCTAAATGACTATCGTCTGTAGTGACATTTTAATAAGTAAAAATTATTTTTGTATGTTAATTTAAAAAAAAAAAACTAAATTCATATTTGTTTTTTCTTTTGAACATTATGGTATAATTTGGATGAAACGGACTTGTTTAAAAAAATAGCTTTTAGTCTTGTGAGCGGTGTTTGACACGTTTATAGTTATTATATTTTGTTCCATGTAATTTTTTTAATAAAAATTTATTATGTGATTTAATCAAAGTGTACGTGACAAAACTCAAATAACCAAAGTCAGATGAGTATACCTCGTACCCAAGTAAATATTAGAGACTAAAAGAGTAAAAGAGGTGAATATCTGGTGAGAAATCAACACCGAATGAAATCAAGAACAAAATTGAACGAAATGAAATGATTTCAATGGATTTCACTAATCGATTGATTATTAGAACATAATACAAAATGAAACGTATAAACTGAATCAATACAAGAAGTGTCTAAAATTAGAGCTTAAACAAGTTCTTATACATAGCTAACAACTATTAACCAACTAGTTACATTTCTGGTCCCTGAAGTTTAAAGAATACCACATACAAACCTCCAACTTTCAGTAAGTTGTTGATTTGTACCCAGAAGTTGTTAAGTGATATACCAACCAAATGTTGACACTTCTAACCGTTGACTAACAGAAACAAGTTGACTTTTCACTAGTAATTCTCACAATCTCCACCTTAGTGTAAACTTAACACTCAAATGAAAATTTAAACTAGATATGAACACCTTATACCTTAGCCAAACAACAAACATCTTTGAATACCAGTGATTTCATTGAATTTGTATATTCAGAGTGAATGCTACCTGAGATACAAGAGTTCATACCTATTTTAAAACTTTAACAAATATCCAGCAGCCTTAAACACTCTTCAAACTTGGTACCATTAAGAGGTTTGGTCATCATATCAGTAGGATTAGCAGTCGTGTCTATTTCTTCAACTGAAAATTTCTTAGATTGTATTACATCTCTGATGAAGTGAAGCTTCACATTTATGTGCTTGGTTCTTTCATGGAATATCTGATATTTAGAGAGCTAAACTGCCCATTGATTGTCACAATAGACTGTGCAGTTTCACTATAACCAAGCAGTTCAGACACAAACCCTTTTAATTAAATAGCTTCTTTTATAGCCTTTGTGAGAGCTATATAATCTGTTGTAGACAGTGCTACAACATGTTGCAAGGATGCTTTCCAGCTTACCACATTGCCCCTGTCTAAATCCTTGGCAAAATCAGAGTCAACATAGCCTACTATATCTGCCATTTCAGTTGCTACCTTTCCAAATTTAAGACCCAAATCCTTGATCCTACCGAGATACCTCATAATCCACTTTGCAGCCCCCCAATGCTCTTTTCCTGGGTTTGAAATATATCTGCTTACAACCCTTGCCTTCCCATTCTTTAGACTAACATGCCACCCAACCTTTTCAAACATACCAAGGGATATTAAATTTCTAGGAAGTTTGGGTATATACCTCACTTCTTGAAGTTTGATATCTGCTCCACCTTCCATCTTCAATAGAACAGTTCCTTGCCCTTGAATATTGCAAATTATGTCACCTCCTAATTTGGTCTCACATAGTGCGTAAACCCCTTCAATTCTTTCAATATTACCATTATAAATCGATTTCTTTGTCTATTATCATCCCACATCGACTCAGTGTATAATTTCTACATGTTCTGTGGCTATGAAAATAAATACGTTAAGAATTCAAGTCATACTATTAAAATTGTGACCCCTTTAAAATCCTGCTTACCTGTCCTACCAATCAACTGTAGGAACCGCTCAGTTAAAAAGGAAGCAGTTGAAAACACGGAACTAAACTAACGAAATATCATATTTCCAGGCTTACCGGTCGGATTGGCCGGTTCTGGTCGAATCTTGAAAGGGACCTCCTATCCGTACACCCCATGTCTAAACTTACACCTCTATATGGGGCGCGTATAGGGGTATACGCCCCACATAGGATACGAATCGATACGAAACTATGAGGTTGTCAGGACGAAGGTGCTATACGGGGGCATATAGTCTTATACGGGATGCTAAAGTGGGCGTATAGCCCTATACGAGAATGTATAACATCGAAAAACATAATTTTCTAACATTCAAGAGACGATATTGTTGTCTTTTTCACTATACCCCTAGCCCTGACACGGTAACTATATTGAACAAAACTGATAACATTAAAACTAGTGAACTGATAAAATAAACTTTATCTTGAAAGTGATGGAGCCATGTGATGACATAAGGGCACATGATCACATGAATTTTACAAGTTCTCTCAGCTAAAAGAAAATACAATAAGAGTTCAAATTCACACCATTAAAATAGCCTCTTTTTTTTAACACCTTAATTTTTTAGAAGACATCGGGCAAACAGTCTCATTTACAGCAAACCGTCTCATTAAGCTTAAAAAGTTGTTTCAGTCAATCATTTACACTGATAACTAGTAACTATTGGTGACATAATGCCCCATTAAGGGCTAAACGTCTCATTAAGGGCTAAACGCCTCATTAAGATTTAAAAAAAAAAATTATTTTAAGTTGTATTCTAAATTTTGTAATAATAACAATAATTTAATAATACTAGTTTAATAATAATAATAATAATAATAACATGTTTTAATATTTATAAATTATTAAAAAGTTAAACGAGTTAATAAGAAAAATATAAAAAAATCTTATACTATACGATCGTTTAGGATAGTTTTAATAATATATATTGAAACTAGTAAATTAATTAAAAACGATTTTATATATAAAAAAAGAAAATTGAAGGTGGTAGAGGCTAGCCACGTGATCATAAAAGGCACATGATCACATGAATTCTTTCAATTGAAAATCTTTTGGATATATTTTATCTAGTATATTTGTCAAATCGAACAAGTGCACATGTACATGTCCCGATCCCAATCTATATTATAAGCTAATATATATTATTACGAAATATTATACAAGCTATATATATGTTACGTAACAAAAATCAAACTATATATATAACTTTATACTAATATGAAATGTTGTTATGAAGCAAATATTACCGAGTCGGGTCGGGTCGAATCGACTCAGTTTTTATTCCGGTTCATGATAGCTTGTGTAAAAACATATAGTTATTATATTTATTTTATAAGGATCCTGTGAATGTGATTCTGGACCGATTATCTTACGATCGTAAATCTATGTTCATAATTATTGTATATAGGAGTTCTTTTATATTTAGTAATATTCTTAAATATTTTAAAACTCTTAGTATAAAAAAATAAGCAAGAAAATATAAAATTGCAAGAAAGTATTAAGAATTTAAAATAATAATTTTCTTTATTTTGACCTTAATTAAACCTAATAATCTATCTCGGAAATTAATCAATGGTGATGGATAAAATAGTTATCTGACATTTGTAACCTAACATCATGGTGGTTCACAAAATGTTGTTGATGGTGTAACGTTTTTTGCATTTTTTGTCTTCGTAGCTCTAGAACCTTCCGATGCGAATTGGAGTGTTTGGCGAGAACGAATGTGGGGCTTGCAGCAGGTCTATACTCGGGCACGAGCCGGCCCGACTTATATCTGACTCCACACGCGTTGCATAGCGTTCTTGGACCCGTGGGGCCCGTGCGCCATTGAGGTGTCTTGTCGGTAGCACAATGAGCACATTTCCGCCCTTCTTCATTCTTCAAAACAGTATCAGGTTTAGAATCTGATGACATGTTGGAAACAGGTCGTTTGACACTGGGCGACACGACAGGGAGTCGAGTGGCCCAGTTGCAAGATGTGACCCGAGAACGTTTGGTCCGGGCCTTGCCCGGGATTTTCATGTCATTGTTGAATATCATGTTGTTGGTTTGGTTGATGGTTTTTGGTTGTAATTGGTACGGTTCGGGTGTGTATTCGGGTCGGGGCTTGAACCCGGGTAATAAGTGAAGCTTATGCACATCTTCATTGGAGAAAGACTCTTCCACAAAGTTCGATAGCCACTCGAATTCAGCTAGATCATCGTACTGTCAAACAAATATTGCAATTAAGTTAATTTAAACTAATTATTAATTTATTCCAAAATAAATGTTGATTATTTAAAAAGTTATAATAGTTTTTTTTTTCTTTTTTTTTTTGCGAATTTAGAACTGTAAAATCAACAAGGAATTTAGAACTCTAAAATCAACAAGAAAATTAAAGAATTGGTCCAAAAGATACATATCGACATATAGAGTTAGTACTAAATATAAAATGTTTTAAAATAATCGCTGACCTTTTTAAATTTCACAATGTTTTTTAGATCTTAATAATCTTTTTCACAAAATTAAAAATTTTATTCACTATATAACTTGGTTATGGTATTAATTGCTGCATAAATTTTGTAGAAAAACACCCTTTTTTAGTTTTATCTTGCCATACTAAAGATTAGTATTACATAATTATAAACATAAACTATTAACTTACAAAATTTTATAGTTTCTCAAAATCATACTTAAAATATTATATTGTACGTTATGTATTGAAAATTTATATTTTAATAAAATATACAATTTTGCTTCAAATTAGAAAAATATATGCAATTCCATAATATAACATTTATATTTATGTAAAATGTTTCAACTAAAAACAACGTTAAAAATATCTATTTTACTGTCTTTTTATACTGGATTTAAAAGCACCTTTATACAATAAATAATGAATTACCGGTGTGTAGAGGCTAGAAAACTGATTATCAACGAATCTCCGGCAATCATCATCTCCGGGGAGGCGGCTAGGTTTCGTGCCGCCACACCGTGAGGATGAATTAGAGCTGCCGACAGCGGTGGAGGAATCCGCAGACGTGTCGGCGACAAAGGGGCCGCACTCGATGTCGTCGGTGGGAAAATCTAGAAGATCGTCAACGATAAAATGATCGATTTTGGTGTCCGAATAGCGGTTTCCCGACGTTAATTGTTGGTTATCAGGATGGTAATAGGGTGAAGATAACTTGAAGAACTCCATTGGAGATTGTTGAAGATTGTATGTAGAGAAATTAAGAGTGTGTGTGTGTGAGAAAGAAGAGGGTGGTGAGAAAATGAGAGAATTTATTAGGGTTTGAGGGGGTATGGGCTAGGGGTGGTGATATTTTGTTTGTTTGACCAAGTTGGTCTAGAATCTCGGTTTTTTTTAGTGGTAACTTAGGTTTAAGATTAAAACGGTCAAATAGAGAAAAGTCGGTTTGGTTTTACCAGATTTGACGGTTGAAAGTCAAATTCTTTTTTTTTCTTTTTTTTTTGTTTTTACTAGATTTTACCATTTATGTACTTTCACGAAAATAATATAGGTACATAAAACAGTTATTGTTATTGCTACAGGGTAACGTTTAGAAACCAAAAATACTAAAAAGATATGTAACGATGTTAATATTAGAAACAAAATACTCTAACTGTCGAACTTATTAAGACCTAAATTTTATATTACATAGCTCGGTCATTACATTACCAACACCGATGCTAATTCTGTTTTCCTGGAAAAAAGATTTTGAAAAATTACAATTTGAACGCGTTTTCTGTTTTTCATGTGTTCTTAGAAAACAGAAATGGAAAACAATGTGTGTTTTCCACAACCAAACGCACCCTAGAAAACCCTTTTGAGTCAGGTTTTGAACTTACCATCATCCCTATACCAATTCCTCAAAAATCTCAAATATCGATTGCAGACAGATCTGTTAGCGAATAAAACTCGCTGTAACGCTCGTTAAATAAATCTACAAACTGACAACTTCAACGTCCAAACTTCAGTATCAATTATTCTTCAACAATAATCTTTTGACACACTTTAAAATTGTCAAAGGTTTAAATCTTTTATGGTGGGGGGTATGCTTGCCTAAGGCATGCTTTAGGCATGAAATTCTGACCAATGAGGTCATGCCAACAAGAGAGAGAAAATTGATGTAGATTTGATGATTTAGTAGGGGGTATCCTTTCCTAAGGCATGATTTAGGCATGGATTAAAAAAAAAAAAACCAGCCGCAACGGTAAAAAAACGGTCCAAAAAGGCTCGGCATGGCTCGGCAATTAAATGCCGCTGGGAGTTAAAATCGACACCGAATGCCGAAATAAGGAGAAGGGGGTATGCATGCCGATTTCGGCATCACCCATGCCGACCTCATGCCGAGTAAATCGACAAGCACACCGCTTACCCTTAGCAAAGAATATATATGAATTGCTATAAAAAAACCAATAGCCCCCCACCCCTCGGATCATATGCAAATATGAAATATCAGTAGGACCAAAGATCACGTGAGGGTGGGTTGAGGGTGTGTCAGGTGAGCATGTGAGTGTTTTCGCCCGTGTAAAAAGCCAAAGCTGACGGTGTAACCCTGCCACGTGGCCGACAGAGATTGGTTTTGCTTAACTTCGAATTAACCATCCTTATATTCTGCTCCTTAGATGTTTTCTTTGTTACGTTTTTAGGTTTTAATTAATGACGAACGTAAACGTGAAAGCATGTGACTTGGGGTTCATTGCCAGGCGGCAAGTCACGTGGGAGTTGGGGAAGTTTTTTGCTATTCATAATTTCATATGTTGGATATGTATGTTGGTACTCCCCGTAAAGCAATTGGTTAGGACATCTCTATCACCTAAAATAACTTATTAAAAGTGTTTATGGTATGCTCTCAACTCTAAATACAAAGCCCTATGTATATATAGATGTAAATATTACACATCACAACCTCAAATATGTAAACAACCTCTAAATATGTGAGACGAACGAATCCTCTGTTGGAAAATGTGTGTGAGTGAGATGATTAATCTCAAAGTCACTTTGTTCAAAGTTTGGAAAATGTGGAGTAAGTTATGCATATTGGTGTGGGAACAAAATGTGAATTGGTTTATAAGGATAAACCTTAAAGCCTTTAACATCACTTGTGTCATGTTTTATTCTGGCTCATATCCTCGTGTAAAGGGGAGGGGGGGGGGGGGCGAAAAATGGCTAGTCATGTAGATATTCTGAACTTGTGCCCGCACGACCTGCGGACACGCTTAGTGTGACTATTTTGCGTGTATAAGTACACGAGCTTGGGCAAAAAGAAAAACACACAACACTCCATACGCATTCTCTGCTGCTGATCTCCGGTCTCGTTTTAGGCAAGTGTCTTGTCCGACTACGAATCTGTTTAAGGGAATTGTGTCAAACACAAGCCCGATTTCTTGCGCTTTTCTTCTGTGTTTGACTGAAAAACTAACATCCTCAAGCTGGATTGAAAAGTCTGGAAGAGCTGATGGCTCCTGCGTTTTTTTCGTTCAGTAGTACGTGTCCAGTATTTACATGTTTTCGTGATTTTTCTCGAAAATTTTATATGTAATGAGTATGGCCCCTTTGGTTTACAGCCTCGTCCTGATTTAAGTTCAAGCTTCACCATTGCTGCATATTGAGACGACAACGGAACATGGAGAATACAAACATGCTCGATCTAAAGCTTCTCACGAACAAAGTGGATATCCATTTCAAAGTGTTTCGTACGTTGATGCTGAGTGGGATTCTCCGAAAGATAAACAACTGAAACGTTAACATAATAAACGATAGTAAGTTAATTTGCGTATCGGAACCTGTAACTCGAGTAAGAGGTTACGCAGCCAACTAGCCTCGACAACCGCATTAGCTACTCCTCGATATTTCGCTTCGGTACTAGAACGAGAAATAGTATGTTGTCTCTTTATAAGACCATGAAACCGTGTTGTCAGCAAGAAAGATGCAGCATCCAGACGAGACCGTCGTGAGTTAGAAATAATGCCCCAGTTTGCGTTCGAGTAAGCGGTTAGCGACCGAGATGGGGTCGCAGTGTTTCGTAAACCAAAATTATAGTCCTCCAAATGTAGCTGAGAATCCTTTTCATTAAAAAAAAATGAGGTTCAAGAAAAGCATGTATGAAAAGACAAACTTGTTGGACAATGTACGAGATGTCTGGTCAGGTGAAAGTAAGATACTGAAGTGTCCCGACTAAGCTGCAGTACATGGTGCCATCGGGAAGTACTAAGTAGTGCACTGTGAAATGCACTAAGTTTTGAGGATGTATCGACGGAAGTATGAAAGGGCTTGCAAGAAGACAGTGATGACTGATGAAGGATATCACGTGCATATTGCAACTGAGAAAGAAAAAGTCTGTGATGGTCTCGAGTAGCAATGATATTGAGAAAATGATGTAGAGATCTGAGATCGGACATGGCGAGCTCAACAGATGAAGTGGCAATGATTTCCTTGAGAAAACTTGTGTCAGAAGCGGTAAGGATGATGTCATCATGTAAAGTAGTCAGTATGCAATATGGGACCCTTTTTGGTAGACAAACTGTGATGTATCACATAAACTTCCTCGGAATCCTCAAAACGTTATAAACGTGAACCGGTTATACCATGCCCATGGTACCTCTTTCAACCCATATAACGATTTTATTAAGTGGTAAACGTACTCTGGTTAAGCTTTATCAACAAAGCCAGGAGATTGGTTTATAAAAATGGTTTCCTCCAAGCTGCCATGAAAAAAAAATGTGTTCTTCATGCCTAACTGGTGTAGTGGTGTATATGCCAAGCTTGTGAGACTGCTAATGTAAGAACGATGTGGATGGTGACTGGTTTAACAACCGGATTGAAGGTGTCAAGATAATCGATTCCCATTATTTTGAGATTTACCATCGCAAACCAATCTAGCTGTGTACCTGTCTAGAGTGCCATGTGCTTTGAATTTATGTCGAAATAGTCACATAGACCTGATAACGGGACCATCCAATGGGCGAGGAACAAGCTCCCATGTGTGATTATCCTACAAAGCATGAAATTCATCGTTCATGGTGCATAGTTCGTTAGATCCAATAAAGCTTTTAGGTAGGAGGTCAAAATCGGTGAGATAGGAAAGACATCGGTTATATGACACTGAAAAGGATGACTATGTTTGGATATTCCATTTTCAGAACGGGTGGCCATGGGGTGTTCATTAAGTATGGGAGATGGGAGGGTATCCGTTGTGTGAGTAGGCGGGGGAGGGTCGGAGCTTTATGGGGCCAAGGTATTTTGTTGGGCCGATATGAATGATAGTGGGGTGGTAGATGGAGCCAAAATTGGGTGAGTAGTGTTGGGTTATGTGGAGGCTTGGTCCGGTTGGGTAGTCTAGGCCCATGTTTATTGTTAAGCTTATGTAACTTAGCTAGGTCATATATATTGTAATTGCCTTGTAATTCCTCACCATCACAAGATTTGACAGAAAGCAATAGAGAGAGTTTTTGGTTGCAGCCCATGGATATATACCAGATTAGATCGAACCATGTTAAATCTCGTGTTCAATCATATTTATCTTATAAAGTTTGGTCGTGTGTGTTGATTGCTTCCATATGGGTTTCACGAACACTCAACTATAGTATCCAACAAGTAAAGGGTGATGAAGACTGGTGAGCGGATTGGGCAGGGCCGAGGGTGGTGTAATAGTTGTTGCAGTGGAATGAGATGTACTTTGGTGTGGAGTTGAGGAATTAACGGAAACACTAGGTATGGGGATGACATCTTCTTTTAGAAATGAGTATGAAGAGTTAGATAATTGTTCATAATTGTTCATTAAAAGGAAAACTATTCTCATCAAATATGAAAGTGTCGGGAAAGTTTAACCTGTCAGGCGATACGGCGATGCCCTAGGAAATTAGGTGGATACCAAAGAAAGGTGTAACATGTACAACGAGGGACAAGTTTTTGAGGTTGAGTGGCCGACATATTAGGGTAACATGCGCATACGAAAACTCGTAGGTGGTCGTTACCTGAGTGTGAATGGGAGTATGAAATTTAAAGAAATGCATAGATCTAACACATCGCGTAAACACGATATACAGATATATAAAGTCTAATACTTGACCTTAATTTAGTTTTATAGTTTTTTCTTTAATTGTAGATGCTAACATTTATTATCATTAAGGGGACATCTTGAGATGGTAAGTGAGTTGTCATGTGTTCATCAACTAAAAGGTTGTGAGTTTACATACTACAAAGTGCAAGTAGTGATGATTTTATTCTAAAAATTCTAGAAATTGTTGTTAAAATAAAAGGTTGTGAGTTTACATACTACAAAGTGCAAGTAGTGATGATTTTATTCTAAAAATTCTAGAAATTGTTGTTAAAATGTTGGCACTTCTTGTGTGTTCGAGTCCAATAAAATACAAGAGTAGGTTCGAGCCCTATTTATAATGAGTTAATGTAGTTTAGGGTGAAAAAAAATCTTTTACTGAAAAATTATACGAATTACAATTAGAAAAGAAAGATGCATTAGTGTAGTTGGAACTTGGAAAAGAAAAATTGTTGTTGATTAAAAAGAGAAAAAGATGAGAATCATAAATACATATGTAATAGGGATGGTAAAGTAGAAGACCAGAATTTAGCAGTATCTTTTTCATGTCAAAAACTTCCTTTTACATTACTTAACAAGTTAACAGTATATTTTCCATGCCCATAAATTTTATGTACATTTTCTTTCTATAATTGGGTCTAATGGATCCATGAAATTGCATTGTTTTCTTGGGCTTCTACAAGTTGGACTATTCACAACATAAAGCATTCTCACGTAGGTAAGTAAAAGTAAATATGTTAATTTTTGTAAAAGTTCAAATAATATAACTAAGGTTATTTAAAGGAAAATTGGATTTTAATAATACGTATTATCACTCACTGACCGATAGTAATACGAATTATCACCTTGGCACACAATAATACCAATTAACCATTCTGGTCTCTAGAATGATACACCGTTAGTTTTTCACTAACAGTGTTAGTGTCTTGCTGACGTGGAACCTGACGTGACCTAGTAGTTTGCTGACGTGGCTTGATTTGGAGGGTTCCACGTTAGCAAGAGACTAACGATGTTAATGAAAAACTAACGGTGTATCATTCTAGAGACCGGAATGGTTAATTGGTATTATTGTGTGCCAAGGTGATAATTCGTATTATTATCGGCCAATGAGTGATAATTCGTATTATTAAAATCCAATTTTCCTTATTTAAATAGCTAAAATACGCTAAAAATCATAGTTTAAAAACTTCGGGGGCGTTTGTAAGGGATATTTATATATTTTTCTTTTGTAAATTAATTAATTATATATTTACTTAAGTGAGATTTTTATTCCTAAAACATAAATATAAATGTTACATATTTATTAATCTCATTTGAAGTAAGTTATTGAATAACTTATTTACCTTTATTTTCATTTTTAAAAACTATGGGCCTAAACGATCCAAGACGGCTCGTAAGTTATTTAGGATCGGATCGGTAAAAAAAACTCAAACAAATTGAGACTAAATCAGCTTGAGCCCAAGCTCAAACCTTGAAATATGACATGTTTCATAAATGCACTCGAGCTACCTTTGCTCGTTTACACCTGTAAGTTAAAAAAGGGGGTAATGTGGCCAATTTTTTGCGGCTTTGAAGGCTCTCGTTATAGATGCTCTAAGGACGGAGGGTGTTATCGCGCTTCTTTCCATCGAGCTGTTCACACCAAAAGCATGGATCAGTGTTATCACTTAACTTAACCCCTCCCTCACCGCTCAACTTCATATGTCACTCACAATTGAACGTCTTCATATGTGACGTTGCATGCTTTCATCCTCTCCGAGTCTAAGCCTCTAGCATGGGCAATGTTTCGCAGAAAACTTCCTAGCTCCCCTCATCGAGCCTAAACCGCTAGCCACAATATGCATTCTAAAATTATTGGTTAAAAATATTTCTAACGAACCAAATCAATGTAAGGTATGATATTTGTCTTACATCTTTTGTATGGATACGTGGACAACTGATATAAAATTTATAAATTAAATGTTTTCTTTCACTCATTCGACTAATTTTTTAGGTCGAGTTTTTATGTTTGGTAGTATAAGAGCTAACTCAAAATAATGTCGTGAAGGGAGTCAACATAACTAACGAGGACATTATCTCTCAAAAGATAATCGAGTTTTACGGACCGAAATCATTTAAGATTATGAGTGTTATTTCTAATAGGCTTTGTGCCTTTGTAGATCAAAAGGACTTTTACCGGTAAATAACCGTGTTTGCATAAAAAATGACAATTTGATATGAATCAATGATATCTGCTTGATCGATCTCTGAATCTGAAAACCCTAGAAATCATGGCGAAGAAGGAGAAGACAAGCAACAACAACAATGAAAGCACCGTTGATCCAGTTCAATACTATGATATAACAATGAACATTCTATTCGCGATGGTATCGGAGCCCCTATTATTTCTCCATTCGAATCTCCACTTCTCAGTTATTCTCTCCTCAATACGGCGAATACCTTCTTCACCGAGTAAATCAATCTCTCCCAATCACATTCGCGATAATTTGCCATCATATCGATCTGTAATATTTTCATAAAATTGCAGGAACTTTAAGCGCTTCTTGCTTTTGTTACATTAGCCGTTGTCAAGGTATACAGTTTTGATTGCCAATCTGATGTTATATATGGAATTTTTGAAGTTATAAGCAGTTACTTTGGTTTCAATTGTTAACTGAATTGCACTTCATTATTAGGTGTACAGTTTCCTATGAATCCTATTATTATTCCTTATTATTATTATCTGTGTGATTAAATCCTTTGCAATCTGTGTAGTTACTACCTAATCAGCTTGATTAGACCACTTGTTGATATATTTCTAAATCATAAAATGGTATTTCGTAAAAGTTGAATGATATTCAGAAGCTTGATACCACCATTTCTTTCTGATAACTGGTGAATCAGCTTGTGTATATGGATTTCATTCAATTAAGTTCAGAAGTGATCATATAGGAAAAAGTAATAGGACTTCATCCATAGTATGATGCTATGATGCTATGATGCTACATTGTTACGTACATAGATACTCATATGGCATGTATGATAAAAAAAGAGGCATTAAGAAATTATGCAATTATGCTATGATTTTCATGACAATGAAGGATTTTAATCAGATGTTCTGCTTTTTGCAGATGGTGAAACAAGAAACTCGGGATAGTTTTGTTGCAGATATGTTGTTATTTGCCAAGGTTGTCCTAGACTCCTAGTAATTATCTTTTCTTAAACTTATTTGTTCGTTGATGAAAAGTTTGATACACAACTGTGATTAGTTTACAGTTAGGAAGAATTTAGGGCATCTAGGTTAACATGAGTTCGAATCACATAAAGCCTAGCCGAGTTATTACTTTCATTCTATCTCTTCCTGGTTTTATCTGAAATTAATATCTTTTTGTTTGCTCAACTTTTAATGTACTATGGAATTTGACCTCAGATTGAAATGATTCATTGTCAATGAAACTAAAGATATTGACAAAATCTGGACATGGAAATCCTATACAGGTTTTAAAGTGTTGAAGACACTTGTTAGTGAACAATTTCAATGCATATTTGTACATGAAGAACACGATTTTAGTTGATATATTGCTTTTCTAAACATAAAGCATTGTGCTGAGAAAGATTTACCCTTCACTTTTGAATTTATTTATATTTGTCTGTAACACAACATTGACATGAGCAATGATTCTTAAGAATCTCTTTGCATAAAAAATACAGTTTATCAAGGGATGCATTGGTGGTTACAAGTCATGGAATACTCGAATTAGGGAACATGAACAAAAAAAAGCATTAGTAAGAAATAGGGGCATTTGCATATCTCCCTCTCTACACTTTAAAATTGCATATATCCCCAAATCATGCTTAAAGGACATTGTACATTATGCATTAAAAACTTGTGTTTTGGGGAAATATGCAATTGTGTTCCAAAGTAGGGGGTATATGCAATTCCCCCCTAAGAAATATAATGGATATTCTTAAAATACATTTAATTATTTACTTTATCTTGAACAGTGATAAGAGTGTTTGCTAGACGACAGGAAATTTAGAATAACATGGTATTATTTTGTATCACCATCACATCTTCACTTGCTAACACATGAAATAGGCTGTAAGGCACCCAATAGTTCCTAAAACATTGATCTTTGTAGATAATGTATTAGTAGGAGAGACTTAAGCTGCATATGTGGGTAGCATTGATGGTTCCAAGTCATGGAATACTAGAAATTACTCAATTATGGAACCCAAAGTAAAATGCATTAATAAGAAATATAACATATATTCTGATAGAAACAGGAAAATCGAATGAAAAGTAGTCGAATGCTTCGATTGATAAACACCCAGTTCGACAAGGGATTGGTCTCCAAGTACAAGAACAAGTATTTTAAATTCAATTTAACAAGACAAGTAAAATAAGACCGGACACTACTACTTAAACTAAACTAACAAACTGCCCTAAGCGTGGGGCAGTTACCTCCTTAATTCGAGCTCCACTCCTTAGCCACTTGCTGACTTTTTCTTTGACCCATTTTTTACTGTTGGAACCACTTGAACTACCCAGATAAAGCTGCCCTGACCCATTCCAGATTGTGAGTTCGTATTACTACTTCTGGCCCGGAGAGATGACTTGTCCTCAAGTCAAACTAAGGCCGTGTGATCTTGGTCTTTTGACCCAGTATCAAAAACCTAACACTGCAAGTTCCCAGCTTTATGTGACTGTTCAAAGGGGCTGTTGGCGGTGTCTGGTAGTGATGGAATTGTAGTAAAGGGAGCTGCCTTGAGCTGCTGGAAGGTGGGAGATGATTGCATTCCTGCTGTCGACCCTTTTAACTAATGCGTTCTACCCTCAACCGAAAAAATAAGAACATTTCGTTCCAGTTTGCTTGAATAGTATTCAAGGCAGAGAGCCATTGAATTCCTAAAAGCACATCTGCTCCACGGAGAGAAAAGGGGTAAAAATTCAGGATGATTTTGAGGTCTGCAATCTTAACCAGAATGTCATGACACACTTGATTTCTTGTTGGCATTGCCTTAGTCGTGGATTTTCACCTGGCACTCTGCTGTCATTCTTAGGTACACCTTGTTTCTAAAGGATAGTTTTCTCTCCTACAATATTACACTTCATTAGCATCATCTAAATATTTTTATCATTAAATTTATTAAGGATTAATCATAAGATGCATTAGAAATTTGACACCATTGTTATTTTGGTTCTCTTCTCACAGTTATATATCTCTTTACACAACAACCTGCCTACATGGGACTAGGTACGCCTATGCATTGAATATTTGCATTCTATATTTTATATTGCATTGTATATTTGCATTCTACACTAAATTCTCAGGTTACAAAATTTTCTAAATCATATGATTTTAGGCTCTTCAACACAGTTAACACCCCTGCAGTTGGAATCTTTATTAACCGAAGGTGGTTAGGCTCACAGTTTTATTAACATATTTTTCCTGATTTGTGTCGTTTTATACTTTGATCTAGTCCAGTGTCTTAGCGGGAGCAGCCTCACTACCCCCTGATCACTCCCTACACCCTAGGAATAGCTCTGCTATGAGTGAGATACCGAGTATGTTTGTTTGTTTGTTTGTTTGTTTGTTATACTTAATCTGATCTGTTGATCTGCTTTATTTCTTGCCAGGTGGAATTCCGCTCTTCAGTTTCCTCCTCCTGTATACGCACAAGTCAGTGTTCTCCCTGAACTTTCTATTACGTGAGTATATAACCTTTATTTTTCAATCAAGAAATGTGTTATTATATGTCATTTTGATTATATGCCTCTTCAACAGCTTCTCAAATAAAAATATATCTTTTGGAGTAGTTGATCTTGGGCTTTTCCCGAATACGGCTGCAATATTTGGAATATCTCTTGGTGTGTACTGTCCTTTATTCTTGATTAATTTATTATGTTAAATACATTATTTATTTTTGCTTGTTTAACAAAAATATAATGTACAGGAGTACCTGATCAACTCCCAACTTATATCTTATTTGAGAATGCGGAAGAGGTTTCCCGCTTTTTAGAAATGAATTCAGCAACTAAAGCTTCAGATGTAACGAAGGTATACTCTAGGACTTTCATGTATTCTAGCTCACACGGTCGGATCAGGCCAGCCAAAACCCCATTTGATCTTTTAATAAATTATCAACGTGTTAATTTTTATTACAAATTCAGAATAATACCAGAAAGTTTTGAAATAAACAAGTTAAGAGTTTGTTATCACTAAAAATACACTTTGAACCAGCTTTGACCCGTTTAGCCCATTTTAGCTATTTGTTGATAGACATCACATAACTCAAATCAACCCATCCATAAGTAAACGGTAAAATTTTTTATAAATTGCAGAACCGTCTTTGCCGGCATTTTGAACTCGACAAACACCTGCTTGATTATGTTGGTGGCAAATAGGTATATCAAACTTCACACTTTGATTTTGTTAGCCACATCATAGCCTCAAAGATGGAATTAATTTTGGATTTACATACTATTTACCATTTACCAGTGTTGTAGAAAGCGCTAGGCGGTAGCTAGGCGGTCGAGTACCGCCTAGCATTTAATCGGGATTAATCGGGATTAATCGATTTGTAATTTTTATAATTTATATATATATATACACATTTATATGAAAATAATACTTTCAAATCCACATTAATACGTCATAATTTATAGAATTCAAACTTATTTATAACAAAACAAGTACTTATAAATTCATTTTTTTCGATTTTGACCGATTTTTTTTCGATTTGTTGAAGTTTATTTCATTATCATTATCGGTCTTAGGAGAAGGTATAAACTCTCACGCCCTCTTTACATATCGACAACAAACGAGAACCTATTGTGTGGTATCTAATTACATTTTATCGTTTCCGTGCATCTACTTCCCTAGTCGGGCATGTAGAATTTACAACAATTTTGTATGTAGAAAAATGTTACCGAGTTAACTTAGGCCTAAGGCTTTATTTGGTTCGTGGAATTAATCTAAAAAATCAAACATTCTATGTGTAGTGGCTAAATTAAGCTCCTTTGTGGTTGAAATATTATAGGTTCGAGTCTCACTCACACCACTTTATGAGATATTGGTGGCAATGAAGGATTGGACTTTGTGTTTGATCCTGAGTTACAAGGGAGGGTTTACGGGTTTACGGGTTTACCTGGTTTCCGCCTGATCGTGTAGATGGGGAGTGATCGGGGTTCCCTTGCTATGAGGTTCGAACTCGAGATATTCCAAGGTAACCAGCTGATACACCATTGAGTCAACTTGTCGATAAAAAAATATATATATATATTATAATAATATATTATTATATGTTTTAAAAAAATGAGATGAGATGAAAAGGGTGTTTGTGTCCTTGTATGCGAGTCACGCGTGTGGGGTCAGAAGGGCAAAGATATGGTCTGCAGCCTGTCTCACGTAAAGTGCACGCCATACACCACTTACTGCTGGTCAACCCTGTTTCTAACAATAGTCAAAAATCAAAATGTTCCCTTCTTTTCTTTTCCTTACATTTTTTAAAACCATTTCCTAAATTTAAATAAACTATTATGAACTAAGCGGCTTTGTCCTTGTGCTACCCTTTTGAGTTTTCATGTTGATGGTTGTGAGTTAAAGTCTCATCTGGAGTAATATTTTTTGGGTTGAGCCATGAGGCTTTTTTAGTTGTGGATTTTCTTTTGGATGATGGATACGTCGGGTATTCACCCTTTGTTATTTGGACGTGAGAATGATCCATTTATCAGGGCGATCCCTCGTGTCCTGCCTTTGCTGTTAAAAAGAAGAAAAAAGACTTTTATGATGTAACAACATACATTAAATACTTAACTGTAATCTTTTCTAGATTTTACTAATAGCCCTTGTCCCTATAATTATACTAGATATACTTGCCTGTTCTTTTTGTTGGCAACAAAAGTATTTTTAAATAATGTTAGTTTAAATTACGTGCGTTAATTGTCTATAAAGAACGTGTACTTGGAGTTGTAGCGCAACACTGAAGGTCCTGGTTACTCGCACAGATTGTGGTAGTAGCGTGTCGTGGGTAACTTCGTTTGCTATGATAAGACCTCGGGTAACCGGATGTTTCTTGTTAAAAAAAAGTTGATAAAAGAATTGAACTTGTTCATGAAGTGTTCATGAGATCAAGCAGACATTACTTATAAAAAAAAAATCAACACTCTTAATCTCAAACATTAGACATAATCTTCTTAAATAAATATATACTTAAGCACTTGTGATAATCTCTGAGTATGTAAATTTAAGGCCTCCCATACAGTATTCTTTGAGGTTAGCATTGTAAATGAATTCATTGAAATCCCGAGAACTACCAACATCAAACACTGAGCCCATGCGATCTTCAGGCACTCTAACCGCATTAAATTTTAGGAGGGAATTGGAAGATGATTGCTAATCTCAATAGTGTTTTGGCTAATAAAAAACATACATATGCGTAATCTTATGCATATGTCGGGTTCTATTTGGGTTTGGGACAGAGAGCCGAGTAGGGTTTTCTCTACTAGATTTATTCGTATGATGCTTGAATCTCCAGTCAATCGTCATGAGGAATCCGTTTATGAGTGGTGTAATTTGGTCTCGGAAAGATAAATATTTTTGCTTGGATGTTGCTTCGGGGAAGAATTGATACTTCTGATGAATTACTCAAAAGAGGTGTCCTGTTAACCAATGTCTTATGTCCTCTTTATGGTGATGTACCAGAATCGGTTTTACACCTCTTCACTTCATGTTTTTTGGCTTCGGTGGTGTGGGAGAAAGTGGCTAATTGGTGTAACTTGTCTCCTATTTTTGCTTTTGCGATGCAGGATCTATTCGCGCTTCTCAAAGATGGGGATAAAAGGAAGGGTAACGTTATATATGCCATAGTCCTTATTGTTTGTTGGCTCATTTGGAAGGAGCGGAATGCAGTAACTTTCAACAACTGACAACCCTCAATTGCTTTTATCATTAAGGAGCTCAAGTCTATTAGTTTCTTGTGGATAAAGCATAGGAGTAAAAACGAAAGTATGGATTGGTCCAAATGGTGTAATTTTTCTTTGTAATGTGTTGGTGGTTGTTTTCCTTCTGACGTCTTGCTAGTTGGTTTTTAGTTAAAGTTGTCATTCAAAAAAAATAATAATAATAATCTCAAACATAATTTTTCATAATAATGCCTCAAGCTTTAGGCTGTGTTTGGCGTGCCAGACACAACCTTAAATGATTAAATTTATAACACGATATAAGCTTTTTCAAAAGATTAGGATTTTTAGCTTAAGTTTTAAATAAATAAATAAAAACTTAATCTGACCCTACTTCGTATGAAAAAATGATAACATCACTGTTCAGTTTCCGTCTAGATATTCTTTCAAGTTCATTTAAAACCTAAAACGTAATCTCATTAAACAATTGTTAAACTAGAAATTTAAATCACTTTCTCAAGTGTCAACCCGTAGTTAACCTTTTTTGTCTTTTCATTTTACCTCGTGTTATCACACAATTGGCTGTGTTCAAGTATAATTATCTAAGGATAGGAAGCGATCACAAAATGATATGTGACAAATAAATTAATTTAATTAAAGGGGCATTCTTGTCATTAAATATTTTTTTAATTATAGTAACTGTTTCCGTTAACTCTAATAGCTATTTTATAGGTTTCTTTAAATTCCCATTATTATCAAGAATTGAGTTTCAAATAATATTCTTAAGAAATTTATTAATTTTAGGGTTATTGGATTTATTAATCAAAGTTATTATCATTTGGCCAATATTAATCCCAATTTTAAAAATGACACACATTAATCCCAATTATTAAGGTGTTAGATTTCATTTGACCCCCCTTTGAACTTTTTGAGTAAAATCTCAAACAGAGTTAAGAAAAAATGTAAAGGGGTCCAATGAAATCCAACACCTTAATAATTGGAATTAATGTGGGTCATTTTTGAAATAAGGATTAATATTGACCAATTGGTAATAACTTGGATTAACAAAATCCAATAAACCTTTATTTTATTTTAGAAACACAAGTATTTTGCAATGGTGATTGCATTTTGATATGATTTTGCAAACCAGGTTTGGATATTTAAACAATATATTGGGGTTGAATGTAACACTGTGTTATGTATGTCAAGAACAATGTGTTTGAAATAGTGTACAATGTATTTAGGCTAAATGTAACAGTGTGTTATGTATGTTCAGAACAATATGTTTGTAATAGTATGAATGTGTTTGAATAATGTGTTACGTGAAAAAACAAAAGTTATGTGGTTAAGATAAAAAAAAAACCAAAGTTAACTATCAATTTATAAACTATTTTATAGATAATAGTCTTATATTATTTTACTGCTTGAAAACTTTAGATTCTCTTCAAAGCTAATAGAAAAACCAAATCAGACTGAGTTAAACTGAGCCAACTCGGATTATAAATAATTCAGGTACTTATCTAACGTTGCGTTCCCGAGTTCACTTAAGGAAGGAAAGTAAAAGAAACGAAAGGAAAGGAAAATAAAAAGAAGGAAAGTGATTCATTTTCTTTCAAATCGGAATGAAATAAAAACACAGGAAAATAATGTAGTTTTCGTTCCCTTTCCTTTCTTAAGTGAAACTCAGAAACATGGCATTTTTATTTTCGTTCCTTAAGTGAAACGCAAGAACATATAAATTTTATATTTCTTTTCATACTTTTTTAAAATTTTTCCTCGTTAACTGAACTCGAAAACATAATGTATGTTTACAACTCGGATGAATAGTTAAAGCCAGTGGAGCTCAAACTGAGTCTAGCATTCAAATGAAAAGCACTTGGTTTTTTTATTAGTCTTGAGGCTTACCGATTACAATTAAAAAATAATAATAAATATAGTAATATATTTTAGTATATGAAAAGGAGACATAATTTATTAGCTTTTTCCACATCGCGTGACTAGGAATAAACAAAAAGGGAACATTTTGAAATGTCGAGTAAACGCTTTAATTTCCCCACTGTTTTTTCTTACTTTCTTGAAAATAAATTGCTTTTATTTTACTCTTATTTTAAAAAAAAAGTAGTAATTAAGTGATCATCATGACATATCATTACTATTTCATGTTCTCAAAGGTTATGCAAAAAAAAAACCTGTTACCATTTTTTTAATATATTTACCGGAGTAAATAAACAGTAACAACGTCATAACTATTTAGGAGTGTGTAATTTGGAGTTACGACTTGACCGAACCAAGGAACCAACCGATCCGAAAGAACCGAACCATGAATCTAGACCGACTCGGTTCATACGTTCAAAAATAGGTGCTTCCGGTCCGGTTTTATAACATCTGAAAACTCAATTCATCGTCATAGTTTATGAAGTTTGTGTGTGTTTTTAACATCAATTTTTTTACTTGGTTTATTAGTTGTTAAATTAGTGTGTGTTTGATTATGTAAGTGAATATTTAATGTTCAATCTAAACATTGCAACTTGTTAGTGATACAAGAGCTAAATGAATAAAAAGAATGTGACATTTATAAAACTCAAGGTAATCGGTCCGGAAATGACCCGGAATACTGGTTCGATCCGAAACTGATATAGTGATTATGGTTCAGTTCTTGTTCTTGGTTTTTGAGTTTTGTTGTTCTGGTCCGGTTGCGACCTGATAATCACCCCTAATAACTATTATTATAACAATTATTTAAATTTTCGGTTTTAGTTAGGATGATAGTAATACCTCTACCGTATTATTTCAACCCTAATTTTTTTCCACCTCATCGTCACCTGATCACCCCACACTTTCAGACTTTATTCCCGTAATAATCACATACAGTAAGACTGAGGACAGGGAACATGTGACGTTTGAAAAGACATCTTATGTATCACATTTAGGATTTAGGCTGTTAAAACGAGTTTTTTTGTCATTACTTAAAATTGGTTTTGCAATCAATATTTATTTTTATATTGTATCATATAAAGTAAATTTGTTTAATATAATATATATATGCATCAAACAGATTTTTGTTTTTATTATTTATACAGTAATTTATAAAGTGAATTTTGAGTGCTTAAAATGCAAGACTTGAGAAAAGGGCACTCACATTGGTCTGCCATTACTTTATTTTATAATCAACATGTAAAATTCAACGTACTAGGTAAATACATTAAAGCTTTATACATTATTTAAGATATACTCTATTGAAAACATATTTATTGAAGTTAAAAATATAAGTTTAATAGCTTTTGATGTTACAAGATTTTGTTAATAAATGATACTTGTATACTTATTTAATAAGCTATATAAATCGCTTGATCGAATAAACCAAAACAACCAGCTTTATATACGTAAAACATAAAGGAAAACTTATAAGTTCGTCTGAATAGAATGGCTGGTGTAACTTTTCTTTCGATCCAGACAACTGTATTTTGTTTTTCCTCGCTACAAGTAGATATTTACATTTCAAAATACATAATAAAAGTTATATATAAAGTTCAACGTTCTTTGGTAAACACCGCACCAAGTGACAACATATTATATTTCGTACTTTACAAAGTTTGACTAATTTTTTAATTCATCTTCTATCTTTATATTTAAATCATCTTGTTTCACTTAATATGAAATATATGTAAATATTTTAAGTTTCTAATAATAATTACATGTAACTAAATTTTACGATCCGCATGTTACCACAAACAATTGTACTGCTAACGCGCAATGTTAGAAAATGAAAATACAAAACAACTACGCAATGACATTAAAATTAGAAGCTTAATTAAATATAAAACTACAAAAATTTAGATACTTAAGACAATAATGTAAAACTAGAACTAATGAACCGTTTAAAAAAAGGATTTAAAATGAATGAGAATTTTTTTTAAAAAAAAACCATATAAAAAAAATAGAATAATAAGGCTGCACGCGAAATATACAAAATTAGACGGGTGGAGACAAAAGTATGAAAATTAAACCAAAACTAAAAAAAATATTTTAAAAAATGATTTAAAAGAACTAAACAAAAAACAAAAACATAATAAATAAATACCGTCATGTGAAATATAAAATATGGAGCCAAGTTGCCCAATAAAAGCATGAAACTGAGTTTTACTTTATAGTTTATACATAGGAAAATTACATATTTGTTTGCTACCACCTTACATTGTTAGCGTTTAAATTAATATTACATATTTAATTGTGATGCATAGATGTACAAAATATCCACTGGTATGGAATTCTGGTGCTCTTGGGGTTAACATGTTTTAAAAAAATATCTCTAGCTAGACATTACAAAGGTCCTCTCAAGAAGGCTCAAATGTGTCATCAACTCGGTCATCAGTGACACACAAACTGCATACATTGAAGGTTGACTTTGACAAAGCTTTTGACAGCCTAAATTGGGAATACTTGGACTCAATCATGCTACAAATGGCGTTCCCTGTCATATGGAGAACGTGGATCAAAGGATGCCTCGAATCCGGTCGCTCATCGGTACTTGTAAACGGCTCCCCCACTGGGGAATTCCCACTGACTAGAGGTGTACGACAGGGTGACCCTCTTTCATCGCTGCTGTTCATAATCGCTATGGAAGGACTGCATAATGCAATACAGAAAGCAGTGACGTTAGGGCTGTTTAGAGGCATCTCCTTACCCAACAATGGACCCACCATATCTCACCTCTTATATGCTGATGACGTGGTCTTCTTAGGTGAAAGTAGCCCATCTAATGCTGATTTCCTGGTTCATCTCCTGAGATGCTTTCACCTATCTGCTGGCCTCAAAGTCAACTTTGACAAGTGCAGCCTCTATGGCGTTGGAATTGATGATTTTTCGACTCAACAACTCTCTGGGATACTTAACTGCAAATCTGAAAGCCTTCCATTCATATACCTCGGGATCCCTATTGGTGCAAACATGCGCTTAAAGAAGAATTGGCAACCAATAGTTGAAAAGTTCAAATCCAGGCTTAGTAAATGGAAATCCCTCATGTTATCGCAAGGAGGAAAGATGATTCTAATCAAATCCATCCTTGGCAGCCTCCCTCTATATTATCTCTCAATGTTCCGGGCTCCCACTTCAATCATCAAAGAACTTGAGGGGATTCGACGGGATTTCTTTTGGGGAACAAACGCTGACCAACACAAAATCCCATGGATTGCTTGGGATCGTATCATGGCACCAAAATCGTCCGGCGGGCTTGGTATTGGCAGTCTAAGGGCTGCCAACAGAGCTCTTCTTGCAAAGTGGGGATGGCGATTTAAATCTGAACATAGCTGCCTCTGGACTAGAGTAATCAGATCCATTCACTGCTCCGTCAGGAAGCATAGCATCATACCACTTCGAATGTCAATCAATGGTTACTGGAAACCGATTGTAATGTCTATTGAAGGGTTGGCAGCCGATAACATAAACCTGTGGGACGACATAAAAGCTGCCGTCGGCCCAGGAACATCTGTTAGCTTCTGGCATGACCATTGGATTGGGCTCGACAACCTAAAAAACACATTTCCTGCCCTCTACTCACTTGAAAAGTTCAAATCATGCACTGTCTCAGATAGATTTCCTCCTAATCGCAGCCCCAGGGAAGTTCAATGGTGCTGGAAATCCGCACCCCCGGACTCTGCTCAGTTAACTGCCATGGAAACCTTGGTACTACAACATGTTTTCTCGACAGGTGCTGATCGATGGCTTTGGCTTGGTTCCCCGGATTCCTGCTTTCACACGTCTATCATTAGAAAAAGAATTGAAGATTCGGCCCCTGATTTTGAGTACAAGCATCTTTGGACGAGGCAGACTCCAAACAAAGTAAGTCTTCTTGTTTGGAAAGCAGCTCTCAATCGTGTTCCGGTCAAAATTGAATTGCAGAAACGTGGCATGTCAATCCCTGTATCCACATGTTCCTGGTGCCACTTAACGGATGAATCGGTGGAACATGTCTTCCTTCAATGCAATATGGCAACCAAAGTTTGGGAGTTAGTTCGCAAATGGTGTGGTTTTAATTTCTTCACTTCGGGTTCACTTATGCAGCTTCTAAAGCACATCGCTGTTTCCAGCCACTTCTCTTCCACTCACAAGCCTCTAATACTATCGATATGTCATGCCACCATATGGTTCCTGTGGATAGCAAGAAATAGGAAGGAGTTTCAAAACCGAAACACGTATCCGGAAAAAATTATGGATGATATCAAGTCAGATCTTTTCCTATGGATCAAACACCGGGGCAAGCACAGTGCAACAATCTGGGATCGTTTTTGTAACAATGCTCTAGATGTGTTGTAATTGTTTTTTTCCTTTTCCTTTGTATTCTCTTTTCCTAGCTTCTCGCTAGTTTTATAAAGCTTTGCTGTTCAAAAAAAAAGCTAGGCGACGGGGCGAAAAAGATGAAGTTTTTCTTTGGAGAAAAGGTAAGACTACAAAGGGCTGCTCTATTGAGATGATTGTGGATGCTATTGGACGGTTGCGAAGCTTGAAAATATCAAGTGGGGGTTGGGATCTAATTTTTTTTTCCTAACGTCAATTTTTTGGTAAATGGGGGGTCGAAACCGGAGTATATCGAAATTTTCTACACAAAAATTATATACCCCATACATCGCAAAAAAAAAATTCGGGGGGTCGGGCGCCCCCTCTTACCCCTTAAAAGCCGCGCCCCTGCTATTGGAAACCTCCAATTGGGTCCGATGTGGTTCTCTATTACTTTTATGTTATGTTTTTCTTGTTAACTTCATTGTGTTTTGCTTCTAGCTTCTCGCTAGTGTTCGTTTAATAAATTGATTATTGTTTATGTGTTGGAACCAAGTACATAACTCAATGTCAAAGACATAGTAAATTATTAGGTTCTTTTATTTTAGTCACAAGATTTCTAACTTTTACACTTTTGGTTCATGTCTTTTTTTTTCTTTTTTATACATTGGCCACTATTTCCTTTTAATTTAATACTTTGACCAAATGACTTTTAGAGTTTTGCGTTTTATACCCCTTAATTTTTATACTTTCGTTTTTAATATACTTTTTATAGTTTTATACTTTGACCATGAAACTTTTATACTTTTATGTTTTAAACCCCTTAACTTTTGTACTTTCGTTTTTAGTATATACTTTTAGAATTTTCGACTTTGACCATGACTTTTTTTATAGTTTTATACTTTAACCACGAAACATTTAGACTTTTACGTTTTATGTCCCTTAGCTTTTCTACTTTCATTTTTAATATACTTTTTTTAGTTTTATACTTTGACCACGAAGCTTTTAAATTTTTACGTTATATACCCTTTAATTTTTGTACTTTTATTTTTAGCATACTTTTAGAGTTTTCGACTTTGTCCACTATTTTTTATTGTTTAATACTTTGACGACATTAAAATGTCTATTACATAAACTGACGGGTAAATGGGTGGCATGCCGCGAAACGTTTTATACTCCTTAACTTTTCTACTTTCTTTTATTATTATATTTATAGAGTTTTCGACTTTAGCCACGACTTCTTTATAGTTATATACTTTGACCACACTAAAATCTTTTTGACTTAAACTAACTGGTAAATGGGTGGCCCGTCGCAAAACGAGGGCGGGTCACCAACTTGTTTAATTTAAAACCAAATCATTTTAGAGTCAATTTATCTATTTTAATGCCTAGGGGCAGTGTTCTGTTTGTGTTTTACCTCTATTTGATCATGATATCTAAGTTATAACATAAATTATTATATTATACAATAAAAATTCATAGATGAATAGTAGAGTTTTAGTTTTTTAAACTTTGGTCACGTGACTTTGGTGTTTTGACGCTTTCTACCTCTATACTTTTACGATTTGTTTTTTTCTTTTTAACGAAATAGTAAACTTTTAGTTTTCATAGTTTGGCCACATTGTTTCACACTCTTACGTTTTGTACCGTTTAACTATTAATTTTTTTATTTTAAGTTTTGTTGTCTTCTATTTTGGGCACGAAACTTTTAACTTTTCTACCTTCGTTTTTAGTATATTTTTATAGTTTTATATTTTCACTACAAGACTGTTAGACTTTTACGTTTTATACCCCTTAACTTTTTTACCCTCTAACTTTTAGACTTTTTTTTGTTTTAAGTTTTGTAGTCTTCTACTTTAGCCACGAAACTTTTAACTTTTATACTTTCGTTTTTAGTATATTTTTATAGTTTTATACTTTCACCACAAAACTTTTAAACTTTTACGTTTTATACCACTTTAACTTAGTATATTTTTAAAGTTTTATACTTTCACCACAAGACTTTTAGACTTTTACGTTTTATACTCCTTAATTTTTTAATCCTCTAACTTTTAAAGTTTTTTATGTTTGTTTTAAGTTTTTTTTTGTCTTCTACTTTGGGGCACGAAACTTTTCACTTTTCTACTTTCGCTTTTAATATATTTCTATAGTTTTATACTTTCACCACGAGACTTTTAAACTTTTACGTTTTATACCACTTAACTTTTTTTCCTTTCGTACACATATTCAACCCCGCAGCAACGCGCGGGGTGGGTAAACATCTCGTTTTATTTAAAACCGAATCATGTTAGAGTCAATTTATCTTTTTTCTTATATAGAGGATCTCATCGCAATGTGAACCTTTTTATTTAAAACCAACAACATATTTTGGATAACTTGAACCTTTTTATAACTAGATAATGTAACCAATTTGATTTATGGTATGCATAGTAGTAAGGTTTGTGTGATGAGAAAGTGGTGTCACCTAAAATGTTACGTAGACAGTTTAATGATCGTGATAAGTATGTATACTAGGTAAGTGATAATATAAATGATGGTTATATGAGTGTGAGGTTTTATTTCAAAAGAGAAGATGAGGTGTAATTATTTGATTGGTGTGAAAACAATAAATCAATCAAACCATCGTCGTTGGGGTCCCGGAGGAACGGAAACACTCTCCCCCTCATAACGCCTAGGGGGCGGTGTTCCGCCTTAGTGATGGTAGTAACGTAGTCTATAATATTCCCACTACAGATGACATTAGGTAGTGTTTGGTATGCATGAATAAATTGTGGAATGAAATGGATTATTACGTCGGAATAAAAAATGACATGTTTGGTAGTTATTGGAATAGAATGGAATGGACCATTACATAAGGAATGTCATTTGTTTTATTTCTAAAGACCTAATTCCTTAAGGGTGGGGTGTTTTTTTTAATTCCTTCAAGTAATGAAATATAAATTTTTATTCAATTTGATTTTTTCTTAAAATTTTATGAAAACAAAAAAATTTAAGAATAAAAAGTAAAAAAAATTAAGAACAAAAATATACAAATAAAAACAAATAAAAATGAGAAACAATAATAAAATAAAGATAATATAAAAAATTAATAAAAAAATTATAAAAGTAAAATAGAAAATATAAATAAAAATAATAAATAAATAAATATTAATATATTTAATAAACATAAATTAATAAAAATTTAAAACTAAAATTAAAATATATATATATATATATATATATATATATATATATATATATATATATAATTTTTAAATGGAAATGTTGGTAAAATTGTATTCGATTACTTCTTCTTTACTAACTATCAAATAACACGAAGTACTGATTTATTTCATTATCACATGTTAACCAAACAAGCCGATGGAATGGTAACGACCATTTCATTCTCTCGCATTTCATTCACATGTCCATTCCATTCCCTCGTTTATTTCATTACCTTATACACATTACCACATGTATAAAATGCACTCCTTATGTAGACTACAATAAAAGTATCAACATGTTATTAAAATGCTTAATATAATTATGTAGGGCATGGTTCAATTGAGAACTTCTTTGTTTTCTGGGAACCGAGCTGAAAGAGGTCCAATTGAATTAATTCCAACGTCATTGGAACTGGGTTGTCGAACCATAAAAACTATGAAACAAACTTCAATTGAATTAATTCTTGTGTCGTTGAAACCGGATCGTTGAACCATAAAAGCTAAAACTTAAACCTAAATATGAACTCTAAATGATAAACCCCTAAATCTAACTCTGAAAACTAAACTAGATTTTATTAAACTTAAGCTGCTGAATCATTCGTAACATTCAATTTGAAACAAGGAGTCAAACATGAAACATATTCAAATGTGTTACATAAAATTTATAATAGAGATGTAAGTCTTCAAGTGATGGGTAGCCACTGATTCGTATCAATAGATCCATACTTCATCAATCATTACATGAAATCAAACTAAAATGCATGCTACAAGTAGCAAAGTTGTGTAAATTCTAGTCTTATTAATTATCATCATAATAAACATTGGTTAAGCATTAACCATCAAAAGACTTTAACAATATAACATAACATAAAATACTTCAAACTTCATAACTTAAAGTTACATCATACTAAACATACATTAGGTCAAGCATAGTCAGGGGCGCAACTTTTAAGGGGCGGGAGGGGGCGTCCGACCCCCTGAATTTTTTTTTGCGATATAGTGGGTATATAATTTTCGTGTAGAAAATTTTGATATACTCCGGTTTCGACCCCCCATTTACCCAAAAATTAACGTTAGGAAAAAAAATTAGATCCCAACCCCTCACTTGATATTTTCAAGCTTCGCCACTGAGCATAGTCTGATCTCTGCCTTCTTCGGGTTTGACCCACCACTATGCTACATATCATTAGTGTATTACTTACTATGTTACGTTTCATAGTACATTCATATGACTTCTTTAATTCCTACCTAAGGGGATACAACAGATTAGACCTATGCAAGGTTTCATAAAATCTACATAATCATCATAGTCAAAGACATGATGCTTCACATATGCAAACATTCATGCTTCAATTCATTCTTCATTCTTTATGATCATAACCATACATATGCATAACTATTTCATACATGGGTTAGTTTTTTTTTTTTTTGAGAACCTATAGATAAATGTAGGAACCACGAGAACTAATATGAGTCACATATCTTAACGGCTTTTTAAAATGAATGGTTAAGATTAATTTTGATTAATTATATTAAAATTAAAATTTAAAAATATACTAAATATCTAAAAATGACATTTGAGTAATTTTCTATTTGAATTTGAGATGACATAAGTAGATGATGTGACATAAATATCTACTTTTTTCCCACCATTTTAAATCGTTAATAATTTTTTTATACAATATTATTATTTTTTTTTAAATTACACCATCAAATAGGATGTTTTTTATTTTTAATTCAGTATTAATCTCGTTAACTTTTTTTTATAATTTTTATATAGTTATTTTAATGTATGTTATACATGTATGCGACGAACAGTTACGTACGAGTAACGAACAGTTATATATATGTAAAATATTAAAAAATATCGATATTTAAATTTTCCTCCAACAACCTTTACTTCTCTCCCATCAAAATATAAACCATATTTTATTCTCTTCAATTTTCTCCGGACACATTATCTTTCAGGTAAATCCCCAAATCGTTAGCTTTAGATTGTTGCGTCGAGGTAAGAGTAATCTACGTAAATGTAAGAGTAAGCTTTGGGTTTAAGCTTTTTTTAGTTAGGGAATTTTAGGTTCGGAGTTGGGGGTCTCCTTGAAATCAACCTCTCGATCTTTTACGGTGGAGGTAAGGTTACATACATCCCACCCTCCCCAGACCCTCTCAGTAGTACTTTTTGTGCTTTTGGTGGGACTATACTGGGTATGGTTGTTGTTGTCTAGTTAGGGAATTTTGTTACCCATATGTATGGTAAAGTTACGCATATGTAGGGTAACATAGTTTAACGTTTAAGAAAAGGCGTTGCGGATGGGTAGGTTAACGTTGTATGTGAACATAATGTTACACACTTATATCAGGTTCTTGTTACACCCGTATAGTGAGTTCTTACAAACCTGAAGCATGGTGTAACAAATATGTTAACATATTTTTACACTAACAAAATGGTGTAGGTAGCTATTAAATTGATGCAAACGTTGTTAACGCATGGGTTAGTAAGAAAAATATGAAAAAGGGGTAATGAGAAAATCCAAGAACAATCAAATTAAAGGGTGTAGAAAAGAAGTAAAAGAAAAGGTTAATCTGATTAAACAATCAAGTATGGTTAAAGCAGAACTGAATCTTGTTACATATATGTTACATACCGCTGCAGGCTCGTAGGCATATGTTACATGATTGTTAATGTCTATATTGCATGCTCGTAGGCATCTGTTTTTACATGGTTGCATCTTGTTACATATATGTTACCGCTTCGTGACAGAGTCCTATAAACCTATAGTAAAGGTTACCACCCTTCGTAACAGAGTTCTACAAATGGCTAGAGATGCAGGTTCGTATTTTTTTTTCTTTTTTTGAAGAGAATGGCTAAAGTTGCAGTTTGCTTCAATAATTAATTTAAAGAAATTTTGAAATTGTAGACAATATTTCTTTTCACATGTTTGTAACCAATTAAATAAAACGAATGGTGATTAATACTACTGTATTAGAACGGAGAAATAAAGTAATGGGTAGGTTTCATCAAGTTAAAACCATGGGTCTGTTAGTGTTCTTTGCGATTTTTTGTTTTTTAAGCTTCCAGATTTAGGTTTGCTGTTGTTGTTTGAATTGTTTTCGGCCAAAACAGATTCAATTTACCAAGGGATAAATCTACAACGTTAGTTTTAATGTTTTATATTTTAGTTTTAATGTTTTTATAACGTCTA
This sequence comes from Deinandra increscens subsp. villosa, assembly GCA_039602395.1. NCBI lineage: Eukaryota > Viridiplantae > Streptophyta > Magnoliopsida > Asterales > Asteraceae > Deinandra > Deinandra increscens. Next base: position 6,418,957 of record JBCNJP010000003.1, read on the forward strand.
CTTTATTATTTGGGCATTTTAAAAACAATCCAAAATATTTTTACAAATTCTTTTTAAAAAAAGTAAAAAAAAAACAAGTTAAAAGAAGTAAAAAAAATTAAAAAAAAGTAAAAAAAAAGTTAATAAAAAGTTTTAAAAAAGGTTAAAAATAGGTAATAAAAAGTTTTTTAAAAAGTTAAAAAATACAAAAAATACAAAAGTTAATAAAAAAGTTAAAATAAGTAAAAAAAAATAAGTTAAAAAGAGTTAATATAAAGGTAAAAAACTATCAAAAATGTAAAAATAACATAAAAATGTTTTAAAAAATATTTAAAACAATTAATCATGACTAATCAAGATATTTTATATATAAGTTAATTATATTTTAATAGGGTTTTGTCTTTAGTCATATGGTAAAAGTGTCTGTTACCCTTTTGAAATGAAATAGATAAAATGCATTAGATTATCAATGTGTGACTAGGATTAGTTCCTTAAGTTTCTAAAGTAACAAAAAATTCCTACATGATCCATATCCTACGTACATATTTTATCCCAATTATATGGAAATCATGATAATCATCATGAAAATTCATTTAAATCTATGCATATTAGCCCAAAAGGGTGCTAATGAGATCTTAGAACTCACATGAACTACTAAGAATAGAATATTGAACCGGGTTGATTGACAATAGCTTAGTGTGACGAAAGCCCCCTAGCGGAATCAACATCAACCTTAATCATCTTTAAAGTCGCCTAATCATTAATCAATCGTGTGATGAGTCAATTAAACCACATACACATCACCGAACCTAATGACATACAATGAATAGTTAACCCTTCGGTTGGGGATGATGTGGGCAACATGATTTCCGAGTTATTGCTTTATTACAATCAGAACTTGAACAAACAACTTCAATTCAATCAATTGACATAACTTTTCTTTTCTCCCTCTTGATTTTAAGTTGTACAGATGACAAAAATGTGGATGTGGGGGCGACTTTGGCCGATTAAACCCCTATTAAGTTGATTAAGTTACAACCAAGTCACCATTAGTGCTGTTTGATAACCTTTTATCGGGTTTGATAAAACTGACTACTAACCTAGTAAGTGGTCCGTTCGTTTGATGTCGTCTTACCCATGCTCTGACTCGGTCCTAGCCTTTGACTGCAACCTTACCCCAGCTCTGACTCGGTCCCAATATGTTTTTTTTTTCTGACCGAGTTCCTTCCTCTTACTCCCTCAAACAACCCCTTAATCTCATTATTCATAACTTATACATTTGGACAAAAACTTTACAATAGGGGAGAAATAAGGTGTTACAAATACACAAAAGATTGTTATTTTTATAACCATTCATAACCAATAGTATGTTATGAACTGAAAAAATTAAACACATTAATCATTATACTATTGTACATATAAACGAATATCATGTCATTAGCTACAATAAGGTGTAGCTACAGTTACAACATGTCATGTGGCTGCTTCGGTAGGCGTCACATGACACGAATAGTTAATTCTTTTTTGCTTCTTATCTAATTGTAACAAATTTAACACATAATTTCATAATCTAATACATATCGTGTAAATGAAATGGTGGTGTAATTAACATAGTCGTGTTGTATAGATTTTTTTTCTTTTTCTAATCTCAAAGAACTTAGCAAGGGAGTTTGTGGTATGATAGGTACAGTCATGTAACGTAATTTAGGTCGTACACTCAATACTTTTGCATTTGTGTGGTTGCGCTTTTGTTTTATGTTTTTTTCTTATGTAGCGTTATAGTAATGCAACTATTTTGTGTGACCACGTTATCATCGTGGCAATGCATAGGTGGTAAAACTAGTTTATCACATCAAGTGACTAGACTACATGTAGATTTTAATAAACTTGAGATTCATTTTTTTTTAAATATGGTATTAGTACCGTTTTATCTAAGTGCATAGATGCATATACACAATACCCACATGTATATGCGTAATTCTATAATTTTTTATAAGATATCAATGAGATAAAGGAGAAAATCAAAGAATAATTTAGACTATATAAATAATCCATTTTTCTATTTGATATTTTCTAAAATGATATATACATGTATGCGGTTCTCACAGTAGTATAATTTATAACATGATCTTTATATTTATTTTTATAATTTACTCAAAAAACACATTTATCTATAAAATTTAAAGACATGTAAAAAACATTACCGTGTTGATCAATTCAATCAAGTAATACATAAAAACATATAAGTTGAGGACATACCGGTAGGGATTGAGATTATAGATGACGATGATGATGCCATAGCCATGATGTTCCTCTTCCCTTTAGATGTCTTCTATTGATGGATTTTGTGACTAGAGAGAATAGTGTATGTAGTGGTGTTGTTTATGTTCTCTAGTCATATATTTATAAGACATCAAAGGGCAAGAGACCTTTCATATTATGTCATTATTCCCATCAAATAATGACTATATTAATAAGGACTTTATGTCATACATAAATAAGGACTTTATATGACTTTATATCATTTTGGCAATTATTAATAAATGATCCCAAAGGACACATTCATGTAGGTATATTTCCAACATTCTCCCACTTGTCCGAGTGATCATTTATGATGAGCATTTCTAAAGTTTGGCCAAGTTAATAACACTCATCAGATTTCGAATTTAAAACTGTAGTAGAAAAATACAGTCATTGAGTTATTCTAAACTCAAGACCCCCATTAATCATACTACAATCGCAAAACGAACATAAGAAATTAAGGACCAAAATGACTAGATTGATGCCCTTAACGTTGATTTATATGTAAAACTGTCTATATGTCACTTAGGCATGCATAACATATTCAGAGACAAAATAAATCAAAACTGATGAGGAATAATTAATAATTAGTTATTCATATTATGACATGATCGGTCATTAGTAAACCTCGTCTTTATTATGAGCTCTTAGAAAAGACTTATGAGAATAGACCTTAAGTTATAGGATCCTTAAGCATATCATGAATGTTTTCAATACAAGGACATAGTTTCCTCTACTTGTTCTTAAATGAATAATAATCTTGTATCGAAAATTTAACGCAGCTCCTCTCAAAATTGTTACTGTTTTTAAGAGATTAGGATAGCTGACTTTATCACAATGAGTCTTCAATATGTTATATATGGAGTTACGGAATTATTAGTCTACTATAAATTTACCAACAACATCTAGTGACAAACATATCATGTCATAATAACTTATGTTGTTGTTATCAGTCTCTTATGACTCATCCATGATCCATGAGATAAATCTGTCCGCAGACATAGGGATATACCCCTGAGTTGACATTTAATATCCTTTGAATACAATAAAGTCAAAATTTATAGATAGTCAACTATTTTAAGTTTCTCACTTCTTCTATAGTTTAAATTTTATAGTCTTTCGTTTCTTATAGATATTGAAATGCCATCTTAAATGCTTTATGATGCACTAAACTTAGGAAATGATTTTCATCATTTCTTAGTATTTCAGCAATGAAGGCAATATCTTAAAACGAGTATAGACTTGAACATAAGATTTGAACCTTTATCAGTAATCTCCTTTAGTTACTAGAGTTACAAATAAAGAGCAACGTTGCATGTTGTAATGTGTTCAACACATGGTTAAATCTAATAATTATTAGTTTGATCTTGATGTATTTTGATGCTTATTGTATAAGAAACATCTTCAAGACTTTAATGTCAAAATTATGCGAAAATAAGTCGCTTTGACTCATGCAACAAAACTAACATATTACTAGCCTAAAATAATGTATATATAAGGGCAAGTATTGTATTAGTTGCTCCCACTCATCTTAAGGTAGGCCCAATTTATCCACTTATTCTTGATTAAGAATTGTTACATTTATAGCTTCATCAAATTTTAAATTCACTTGTAAATTTGCTTATATTAACCCTTTATAATTACTCATCTTAAAGACTAAGTGTTCTTTAACTTTCAGGCTTGAAACCTTAAGTTTAGTTTATGAACATGTCTTCATGTTAAGTGAGTATTAAGGAAAGATATCTTATAAGGCCGTTAAATGTCGCTCGTAATTATGAGTGAGTAATAAGGACAATGATTATCTCTCAGAGAACCCTTTAGAAAAGGAATTCTTAACTTGTTAATCGCCTTTAGGAAAACAACAATTCATAACGTTTAATTTCTCCTTTCGGATTTCAGTTTAGCTATGGAAAACTAAACTTCTAACGTTATTTTGATTTAGGGAGTTAAGCTCATTAATAATAGCTTTATTCCATCAGATGAGTTGATTGATTTCTAATAATGGCTCTTAAATCAGAGATACGATTAGTAATCTTTCCAATATCCATGTAAGCTTTATTAAGATAGGTTCATAATCATCAAATTTAATAGGAAATTTCATACCTTGATGACCTACTAAGCTGGATCTAACGAGTTGAAGCAGAACATTAATAGTTTCATAGATTTCCTCTTGAGCATTTAAGTCAGGTATATTAGGAGTAACATTATTTCTAAGTGTGTGGAAGTGGATCAGTGTTATAGTAGCGTGGTGTACAAGAGGTGTAATCGGAGTTAAATTCAGAGTTAAATTTAACTTTGTCTCTCCCCCCGCCTCTTGTACTTTTAGGTAAGTCATGAGTAAGGACTTTTCACTGCTCCCACTGACCTCAGAAAAGAAGTCATTGATAAGGACTTTGATTTCTCCCACTAATCTTAGAATTTCTTAGGAACTTGGTATGCAACATGCTTAGTGTTGAGGATTTTTAAGGTTTAATTGCGGCTAATAACTAATCATATGGTTTATACTTAGTTTCCTTCATGTCCGTATTTCAGAAGGAATTTTAGGGACATATTAGGTAACCTTGTTTAGCATATGATTTGTTGTTTTTAGAGCCTTGGTATATAGAAATAGATGTATAACTTAGATGACATATTTATTATCATGTTTATAAGGATACTTAGATGCATAACTTAATAATGTATCTTTAGAAGTACCATACATGATCTACTGGTTCACACTAGTATGATCCTAATGGATTTGAGAGTGTTACCATAATTTGTATGTCAATCTTAGTATTTAATCTATTAAATCTAGTCTCACAACCTTTTATTTTATGGTTAAGTTAATTTTCAACTTCGTCCTTAAAAGTTTAAGGTGAGAAATATATTTTTCCTTATTTAAGTACAAGAATAAATAATCGGTAAATGAGTGATAAATGTGTTACGCCCAGATATTCCATTTTAGGATAAGGTCCACTAATATATTTGAGTTTTGTTGAGTTAGAACTCTTAGTGGAAACTTATTTATTCCCTTATACACATATTGTCTTTGTTAAGTTCTCACTTACGTGATAACAAAGATTGTGAACATTTATTATCTAGTTATAAGTTATAAAGATTTCAACCCACGTAAAGACAACTAGATAAGTATAACCAACAACTTTAAGAGTTTAGGGTAGTAGTGACATTTGTCATAGTCGTTTGAAACCTTATAATCATCGATGTCTTACTTTAGTAATGATACTAGGTTCCAAGTGATCTTGGATCATAATAAGGTATCATAAAGTGTAGTACATTGATAGATTTTCATGGTTTGTACAACTTTGACATTGATTTTGTCACTTACTCTCATAATAGTGGTTGTTTGGTTTATTCCTAGTGTATGGATTATAAGAGATCGTTATAAGACTAGATTTAATCCACTATGTTAATCTTAAAATTAATGGCACAATTATCATTGTTGATTATTCTTTGTTAGCCAGTTGTTCCTATAAGGATTTAGAACTTGAAGTTTTCTTGTATCTTATTTTAAAATTTAGAACTATCCTCCTTATTTAATTTATTTTAATTATATAAGGGTTAGTGATTGTGAGGTGAACAAATCTGCTTTTCTAATTTAAGGCATTATATATCCTTTATGCACAATGATATCAAGCACTCATTTTCCTTCTAGTACTTATAAGTGTCATGACTAATTTTTAAGTAGCATGTAATTGTGCCAAGAAAGGATTCACTAAGAAATGCACTAGAAAAACCTTCAATTTTGAAACATGTGTAAGCCCTTTAAGGATGTTTTATGATGTGTTCACTAAATCATTAACCTAATTTATACTTTGCACTAAGCATATTAGATGTTAAGTGTTTGCATGCATTTAAGAAGTTCATTTGAATTTTTATTACTCACTCAATGTTTAGATTAGGATATCTAAAACATCTCTACTGATTTTGATATTTGGGGAATCTTTATCATCATAAGAGACATTTGACTTTACTCGTTTATAATGCCCTAACTGTAATATATTTATATCGTAAGGCAATGAGAGTCTTTTGTCTTAACAGATAATCAAGATCATTATGATAAGAGGAAAAGTTGTATGGAAACATTTAGTGATTGTAAATCTAGAGTGGATAATTTATGGAGATTAAAGGTTATATTAGTTTGAAAGAAGATCTAAGAGTGACTATATAGGGTACTTAAAAAAACTAAGGCACAATGATTATGATAAACTAAGGTATAATAGAAATGTACTATCATAAACTAAGCCATAATAATATTATGATGAACTAAGGCATAATAGAATGCATAATCATAAATTAAGGCACAAAGTTTTAAAACAAAAAAAGAAGATGTGGCATATTCTGTTATAACACCAAAATAACAGACTAGTTAGGTTCTACTTAAATGAATCGGCTTTCGCTTTGGTTACTTGCCTATCACCTAAGCATTATGAACAAATTGAATATAAATTTCTATTTGAACATTGGCTTCGCTTTGGCTATGACCAATACTCAAATGTTATGAGAAAATTTAGTATAAAGTTCTACTCAAATATTGGCTTCGCTTTGGCTATGACCAATATTCAAGTATTATGAACAAAGTAAATATAAGGTTCTACGTGAACATTGGCTTCGCTTTGGCTATGACCAATATTAGGCATTATGAAGAAATTTAAATATAAAGTTCCATTTGAACATTGGCTTCGCTTTGGCTATGACCAATATTGAAATGTTATGAACAAATTAAGTATAAAGTTCTACTCAAACATTGGCTTCGCTTTGGCTATGACCAATATTCAAGTATTATGAACAAAGTGAATATAACGTTCTATTTGAACATTGGCTTCGCTTTGGCTGTGACCAATATTCAAATATTACGAACATATCAAATATAAGGTTCTACTTGAACATTGGCTTCGCTTTGGCTATGACTAATATTCAAGTATTATGAACATGCTTTAAGAGATAAATTATGACATATAAGTACAACACATCTCCTTTGGATAGAAATGCAATATTTATGTAATTTAGCCTAAAGTATTCATGTGTATCACTAAATTATTAGCCTTTGGGTTCACTAATTAACAACACACATGACTACTTTAAATGATAGCATTAAACTTCAATATAGAAACCAAAATAAATTCCATTGAAGTTACAATTAAGTATTTAAGTGTATGATTAATACAAAAGTTCTAATAAATAACACTTATGAATACATTAATAGTCTCAAATAAATATTATATGTAGCATACATATGTAATCATATACCACAAATACTACATTTATAAAACAAACGTAGATAAATATAATATTTATCAAAACATATGGAATTTTGAGATTTGAAGAATTTCAATTCACATGGCATCATAAACAAATTCATAATGACACTGCCAATTTAGTCAAAAAGTAAAATTTATAACTATATTTGTGCAGATAATAGATGCGAAAATATCACCATGTTGTATGATAAATTATTATTAACAATTCTAAAAGACTAAAACAATCAGATTCCACTGATGAATATTTTGCGCATGGCTTCAAACGATGAAATTCCAAATATTAGTGAAACTGATTATAAACATATATATTGTTTCGGTTTCGGTTGAAATCACAAAGTAAATAAAGTGATTACAAGATTGAATTGAAATAATCAACATAGCTCTGATACCACATGTTGATCAATTCAATCAAGTAATACATAAAAACATATAAGGTGAGGACATACCGGTAGGGATTGAGATTATAGATGACGATGATGATGCCATAGCCATGATGTTCCTCTTCCCTTTAGATGTCTTCTATTGATGGATTTTGTGACTAGAGAGAATAGTGTATGTAGTGGTGTTGTTTATGTTCTCTAGTCATATATTTATAAGATATCAAAGGACAAGAGACCTTTCATATTATGTCATTATTCCCATCAAATAATGACTATATTAATAAGGACTTTATGTCATACATAAATAAGGACTTTATATGACTTTATATCATTTTGGCAATTATTAATAAATGATCCCAAAGGACACATTCATGTAGGTATATTTCCAACATACCGATCACATTTCTTATCATTAAAAACCATATATGTGTAATAGACTGTAGATTGGTATATTTACCAATCTATTATATTTATTCCTTAAAATTTAAGTATAAATTTTAAATATAAAGATACTGATGTAATATAAAAAATAGACATTTATATATTTTCTTTAAAATTTAAAAATAATGTGTAATATAAAGAAGTTAAATGCTCTAATATATTCTTTTAACTATTACATGATAACATCTTAAAAAAAAACTTATATGACATTCTCTTGATTTTATCACTTTGCTTATTGTTGTTATTAAAAAACTGTAAGCTAAGATATATATAACACTACATCTAAGGTTAAGTGGTACCCATCATAAAACTACAATCGCCACCATATCATATTAGCTAGTAGTGAGATCGGGATGAGTGGCCAAGCATGATAATATCATGTTGGAGATCGGGATGGAAATAGAAGTGTATACCAGCTCAAGATATGTGAATAGCAAAAGAAGAGACCGGAATGAGAGGAGATCAAGATCAAAATCACAAACATATCATAATTACTAGTCCGAAATCCGTGCGATGCTGTTGTAATGACAATTTATAATGCAATATTTGAACGACAATTTATCTTATTTGACTTATTATTTATTTACTCATCTAACATTATTAAATATCAATTAGCATTAAATAAATTGTCTAGTTTTTTTGTTTTCATTAAAAAGATATTTTTTAATTTCTTATTTAAAAAACTGTCTTACCCCTTAAAACTCTTAATTTTTTAAATAATTAAGAGTCTATCCTCCTTATATTTATGTATTATAATATAGTATAAAAAATACCAAAAATACCGTAAAGTATTCATCGTGAAGTTTCCTTATTTCAGACTTTGATCTAACTAATTATATACATGTAATCATATTTACCCTATATAACATTTAAGAACTCTTGTATGTATAAGCTTTTTATTTACCAATGATCTCTAGCCCAATTGGCTAGAGTGAGGTACTTAAGACACTATAAATTAGAGATTTTGGGTTCAAGCTCCACTTGTAACAAAAAAATAAAAATGGGGGTTACAGGTTGGGCCAGGGGGTTTTCTCACCTATGGTGAGTTTCCTCCTGATGGGGGATTGAAAATGATCGGGTGAGTGGTGTAATGTCCCCGTTAGTGATCCAAATTTACCGTTAAAAAAAATAAAAAAACAAGCTCTTTATTTTATACACATAGTTAAATACTAATGAATGTAAGGAAAAAAAATGCTTTCAAAATCTTGATTTGAAAAATTACCCAAACAAAACAAAGACATTAATTAAAGGAAAAAAAAACAGGTCCACTTTTGCAGTGTGTGATCATCTCATCTTAAATAAGAAAGAAAGTAGCCTCAAAATTCACTAGAAACTGTGCAAGTGTTTGGTACAAAGTGAGGACAAAATGGAATGATGATCCGTAAATGGTCTCCTTCTGTCTCCCATCTGGGGTTTCCCTTTAACCTCCTTTCATATCTCACTCTCTTTATCTACAATTTCTTTCACTCCCTACTTCATTTGGGCAATTAGTTAACCCAAAATTAGAAACCCCTACTTGAAATCCACAATCTTGAGTGATCCAATGATGGGAATTCTGCATTTCGTGCTTGGAGCTGCTGCAACTGCGTGATTGTGAGGGAAATCCATTTGCCAGACAAAAACAAGGGTAAACGACAACGTTGCACTTCAAAACAAGGTGTTTCTCATCTCTCTTTCTCTATCATATATCAATCTTGTTGTACTATTGCTTGGTCAATAAGCATTCTTGAAAATCTTTATATGTTTCAACCACAAGATCCACTAATGAGTCTAATTGTATATGTTCTTAATTTGCATATAGTTTGAAGAAATCTAGTTGGGATTTGGGAATTGAAGTTTTTGAGTAGATTTAACCAAATAATTTGAGATTTTGGTTGTCTTGATGGGAACTAGACCATAAGGGTCTTCAAGTTCTTGACTTTTTCACACTAAAAGTTTGTTGATTTTATGTGAGATTTTTGATGGGCTTGAAATCTTGAATGGTCACATGATCAAGAAAAGGGTTTGATTGTTTTGGTTTTTGGGTGAAATTTTGATCTTTTTGTTTTAGCAATCTTGACTGATTTAGGAGTGATGATGGCGGTGACTTCGGCTTGCAAAGGGGACGCAATGGGGATGGATAATGGGAAATATGTTCGGTACACACCCGAACAAGTTGAAGCCTTGGAAAGATTGTACCATGATTGCCCAAAACCGAGCTCACTTCGCAGACAACAACTCATTCGAGAGTGCCCCATCCTTTCAAACATTGAGCCCAAACAGATCAAAGTCTGGTTTCAGAATAGAAGGTAAAATCTCAAGTTTTTTATGGTTAATTCTTGAACCTGAAGTGGTCTCAATAGCCTCTTTCATTTTAAATGCATAAAATACACCATTTTGAACTAGAAAGAATTGGTGGAAATATTTTTCAAGGTTTTGAGTCCTTTTAAAGATAAAAACTGAAGTTCTTGATCTTGATTACATCCTTTTAATTCGTAAATGCATAATACCATTTTGGTTAGAGAGAATTGGGGAAATACTTTTTCTATTTTCCACGACTTCTTCTAGTTAGAAGATTAAGTTCCTGATCTTGACACACCCCTTCATCCTATCTTTTTCTACTTTTGTAGTTTTACAGTCAAGAGTTTAAGTTCTTGAAAACCCACCTTCCATATTTGATTCATACAAAATATCTGATTTTGGACCGGAAAGAATATGGAAGTAATGTTTTCCAAATTTGTGTGACTTCTTTTATTTACAATTTCAAGTTGTTCTCGATCTTGAAACACATCCGTCATGTTAAGTGCATTAAAAAAAATCAAAATTGCACCAGAAAGAATTGGGTGGTTATCTTGTTCGAGTGTTGGTGACATTTTTAATTGAAAAGTTTATTGGTTGTATATAAAGATGTAGGGAAAAGCAAAGAAAAGAGGCATCAAGGCTGCAAGCAGTGAATAGGAAGTTATCAGCTATGAATAAGTTGTTAATGGAGGAAAATGATCGGTTGCAGAAGCAAGTTTCTAACTTGGTGTATGAAAATGGCTATTTTCGTCAGCAGACTCAAAACGTAATGTTTCTTCTAATTTCTAAAATTATGAACCTTTCATGCGCAAAAGATTCCATTTTTTTAACTATGAGATGTTTTCTTGATTTTTTTTGTTAATGTTTTTCCATATGCTATGCAGATGGCACTTGTCACCACAGACACGAGTTGTGAGTCGGTGGTGACGAGTGGTCAACACCACTTGAGCCCTCAACATCCACCAAGGGATGCTAGTCCTGCAGGGTAATTTAGTAATTTTACCACCAATCTTTTTAAAACATAATTTTCTTTATCTTCTTGATTGATCACTACTTTAAATGAATTTAAATTTGAAAATTGTGTTTTTGTATATCTTTTAGGCTTTTGTCCATTGCTGAGGAGACTTTAACAGAGTTTTTATCAAAGGCAACTGGGACTGCTGTGGAGTGGGTCCAAATGCCTGGGATGAAGGTTCTTTGCACTTACTTTACTTAGCTTATTATTTATTTTATTGTTGTTTAATCATTCCATTAACCTTTAATTAATATTATCTCCTGAATTAATTAGAATTCTTCATAAAGAAACCTGCTAACCTTCTAATTCACATTGGAATCTCATCATTTGAGTCACAATCCTCCACATTCAACCTTTTTAATTTTTTTTTTGTTTTTTCTTTTCTTTTTCTTTTTTATTGTCCATCTTTCCGGCTCTATATACCGTTGGAAATTATTCTTCATTCCTCCGAAAGAATTAAGTATCTTCATTCTGCTCATCTAAACGTTTTAGGTTTATAGGTTTGCTTTATGTAGAACCATATAATTCGGACCGTTAAAAGTATGTAAATAACCCAAACAATTAAGACATAAGCTTACTGAAGGAATTTTTTTTATTAGTGTTGCAAAGTTTTGAAAAGGTTAAACCCCTTTGGCTTCAAAAGTCAAATTATAATCTTTACTGAAGGGGGAGGAATAGAGGATTGAGTTACATGGATAATTGGTCGTTTTTAGAAATACTGTTTGGTTTAATTTTTCTGATGTTTTACTCATGGAGAGCGACACGATTCACCAAGGCTCACCCTTTATTCATTAATTAATATATACTAAATATAATCTTGTAAATAAACTAGTAATCTTGTTTTGTCTCAAGTCTTTCATAGTTACTCTCCATGGTGATAAGCTTTATTTATTTTGTATTATAATTTTCTTTTGTAACCAATTTTTTCAGCCTGGTCCGGATTCCATTGGAATCATCGCTATTTCTCATGGATGCACCGGCGTTGCATCACGTGCATGTGGTCTTGTCGGTCTTGAGCCTACAAGAGTAAGCCCTCACTCCCTTCTTTCCTAAGAACCTTAAACATGTGTGATTTTGTGGGACCCACAACCCAAAGATGCTGCAAATGTGAACTATTATGTTTCTATTTTCAGGTTGCGGAAATCCTTAAAGATCGGCCTTCATGGTTTCGTGATTGTCGAGCTGTGGATGTCCTCAATGTGCTCACAACCGGAAATAATGGAACCATCGAGCTGCTTTACATGCAGGTTAGAAAATGTAGTCAAAAATGAATTTTGTACAAGTTGTGTTACATGAATACAAATATACAATCCTCGCTATATACCTTGATGGTTTGACTCTTTATATGCCCATGTTTTTATAGCTTTATGCACCTACTACTTTAGCACCAGCACGTGATTTTTGGTTACTGCGTTATACGTCTGCATTGGAGGATGGTAGCCTAGTGGTACGCGTGAAAAACAATATTTTTTTTAAAAATAATTCGTGTTCTATTTGTTGGTTTTTAAAGAAATGTATTGACTTTGATTTTGTAAACATAAAGGTTTGTGAAAGATCACTGAACAACACTCAAAATGGCCCAACTATGCCCCCGGTGCCTCATTTCGTGAGAGCCAAAATTCTGCCAAGTGGGTACCTCATACGACCCTGTGACGGTGGCGGCTCTATAATTCACATAGTTGACCATGTTGACTTTGAGGTACAATAAAGAATACTAACTTTCAATACAATAATAGTGCTTGGCTTTTGTTTTATTACATTAAGTTCTAACTTGATTACATTCTATATCATGTAGTCGTTAAGTGTTCCGGAAGTTTTACGCCCTCTATACGAGTCATCAACACTACTTGCTCAAAGAACAACACTTGCAGTATGACTCTCTCTTAGAATTTATTTAAAAAAAAAAGATTTCTCTTTAACCATGATTTTTTTTTTTATTTTAGGCTTTTCGCCACCTGAGGCAGATTTCACAGGAGATTTCTCAACCGATGGTCACTAGCTGGGGGAGAAGACCCGCTGCTCTTCGTGCACTAGGCCAAAGAATGAGCAGGTTTTTTTTTTCTTTTTTTTTTAAATTGTGACATGAAAGTCGCTATCTTTTATGTATTCATGTGATGAAGCATAAAACATTTTATTCATTTGTGCAGAGGTTTTAATGAAGCAATTAATGGTTTTAGTGATGAGGGTTGGACTATGATGGAAAGCGATGGAGTTGATGATGTCACCGTTCTTGTAAACTCGTCTCCTGATAAGGTGATGGGTGCAACTCCATTGTATGCAGATGGATTTCCGTCTATTAGCAATGCTGTTTTATGTGCTAAAGCTTCAATGCTCTTGCAAGTAAGTTGGTCAAAGTCAAACAAACCGATTTATTAACGTATAAATAAGTCACACACTGGTTATATTTCAGAATTTTTTTAATAACATTGAACTTCATGAAAAAGCCTTTATATATAATCTATTGTGTACGAAAAATTTAATAAAGATCATGTCAATTTTGTATACGAGTAGCAATAGGTTTGACCATAAAACAAATTTTGGCAGAATGTACCTCCTGCTATACTAACAAGATTCTTGAGAGAACACCGATCGGAATGGGCCGATAGCAGTATCGATGGCTACTATGCTGCATCGGTTAAAGGTGGTCCATGTGGTTTACCTCTGGTTAGAAGTGGCGGATTTGGTGGTCAGGTTATCCTTCCATTGGCTCATACAATCGAGCAAGAAGAGGTACTTGTTAAAAAAAAAAACTGGAACTTTTTGTGCTTATTTTTGTGGATTATTAACTCGGGTTTCTTGTTTGAAGCAGTTTATGGAGGTTATTAAGCTTGAAAACATGTCTCCTTATCGGGCCGAAGACATGCTAATGCCCGGGGATATTTTCTTTTTGCAAGTAAGTAAAACTGGTTATCTGATTATGTTACATAATCACTTACAAAAAAAATAATAATAATAAAAAATAATAATAATTACCAAACACCCCTAATCTCTGTACTCTTTTGTTTCCCAGCTTTGTAGTGGAGTTGATGAAAATGCAATCGGCACTTCTTCCGAACTTATATTTGCTCCGATTGACGCCTCTTTCACCGATGATGCTCCTCTCCTACCTTCTGGTTTTCGGATAATCCCAATTAATAATGTATAAAATCTTAGCTTATTAGTCCTCAAATAAATTTAATCCTTTTAAGGTCAATTAAAGTTTGGTTTCTTAACTTTCCATGATTCACACAGAACTCTCAGAACCCGACACGTGATCTTGCATCGACCCTAGAGGTGGGTCCACCCGGGAAACGAACATTAGCAGATTACCTTGGTCAAAGTGGGCCCACAAAGTCGGTTATGACAATTGCGTTTCAGTTCGCTTTTGAAATTCATCTTCAAGAAAACATTGCAGCCATGGCGAGACAGTATGTCCGTAACATCATATCATCTGTTCAAAGGGTTGCATTGGCACTCTCACCGTCCCCGTTTGGCCCAAGAGGCCTACAAGCCCCATCTGGTACCCCGGAAGCCCAAATGTTAGCCCGTTGGCTATGTCAAAGCTTTCGGTAACTAAGCCTTTTGATTACTAATACTTTATTCAACTTAACTTGTACCTTTTGATAATCGAAGTTTGATGGTCAATTTTTAAAATCTTTTTGTATAGTTGCTTTCTTGGTGAAGATCTTTTCAAGACGGTTGATGAACGAAGTGATTCGATGCTTAAAACGCTTTGGCATCATTCGGATGCCATAATGTGTTGTTCTTTAAAGGTAATTTTATATATTTGTGTGTATAGAGGCGTTCATTTCATAACTAATAATTTGTTGAGAACTATTAGATCTGCTTTTACTGTTGTAGACTTCATTTAGAGTTCAATATCTTTAAGGTTTATTTTTAAGAAACATGGTATTCAGAGACCATAGTTTAGAGTCTAAATTTTTAGAAACTTAGGAGAGAGGAGATAAAATCAAAGAAAGAGTGCTAAGTATACTTATGTGGTTCTCATGGTTCTTAACATAATTTTGTTCTGAAATGAACACCACCTATATATATTTGAATCATATTTCATGAATTTAGAATGAAACATTGCGTTTCTTAACGGGTCAAAATATTATGATATTGTAGGCGTTGCCAGATTTCACGTTTGCAAATCAGGCGGGGTTAGATATGCTTGAAACAACATTAGTTTCACTTCAAGATATCACTCTTGACAAGATTTTCGATCGAAATGGGAGAACGAGTGTTTGCTCTGAGCTCCCACAAGTTCTACAGCAGGTAAGCTTTATAGTTTAAATAGTGACTATGTTGACTTCAAAAAGTCAAAGTCAAATGTAAATGTAAATGTTTGTTGTTCTAGGGTTTTGCTTGTCTTCCTGGTGGCGTTTGCTTGACGAGCATGGGGCGACCTGTTTCATATGAACGAGTGGTCGCTTGGAAGGTATTGAACGATGAAGAAAATCCTCACTGCATAGCGTTCGTGTTTGTTAATTGGTCGTTTGTTTGAATGTCTGAAAGTCTAAAGAAAAACTTGTTATGTTTAGAAAGACTAGCTTTAGAAAGCTAAAATATGTTGCAGTAGGAATATATAAAGGCTATTGCTTTCTATTGTTTCTTTTTTTTTTTTTGTTGTTCTTAAGATTTATGTGCTTATTACTATAATTTAAAGATTATTGAATGAAGTTTTAGTGTTTAGCTGTGCTTATACTCTAATTTGATTTTCTATTTCCTCTTTTTAAAATTTGAATTATCAATATATATCATATTTATTTTTAAAAATTTAATAGCTATGCATATATGTAAAAATTTACAAAATATACTCAACCAATGTTATATATATACCGATTATTATTATCTATGTTTTGACATGTATTATATTCGATGTGTTTGATATATATAAATTTTAAAAAAATAACAATTGTGTCTTCCGATGTGTTTATGACCACCATTCTAAGCTGCAATCGTATGCTTTATCTTATAAATTTAGAAAAAATCATGCTTGATTAGTGTTGTAATAGATGTAATTACTTTGTTCTCTCAATTAGGGGTGTTTATCAAATCGGATTTTGGTTTATTCGGTTTATGCGATTCGGTTTAATCGGATTGGAATTTTTTTTTTGTCCAGATCCGAATCCGAACCGATCCGAATAAGACACTCTCGTGAACCGATCCGAATCTAAATCGGATCAAATCCGATCCGAACCGAATAAACCGAATAAACCGAATAAACCGAATTCTATCCGAATAATCCGAATAAATCGAATTTGGTTTTTGGTTTTTCAATCACGAAAATCAAACAAATAACAAAACATATTTTCTAACATGTCCTCAAAACAAAAGTTTACATTAATAATAAAAACACACAAATAGAAAAAAAAACATGGATAATAAAAAAAACATATATATTAATATATAATATATTATATATAATATAAATATAAATTATATTTGAATTAATTAATCGGATATCCATTTAATTAATTAGATCATTAATTCTTTGTTGTTATGGTATCATAGCCTTTGATTGAGAAAAAAAATTATGTTCCATTCCTCCTCCCTACTACTCTCACCGATTTCATCATTAATGGCAGCCGCATCCGGTTCGAACTCCATAATCCTCAAATAGAAAAGTAAAAAGAAAGCTACTTTGGTAGTTAAGCATCATATAAGATTATAAGCATAGTTGCCCTTTTATCTTTAATAGAACTAGGTGATGATGTGCCAAGTTCCAAAGCAGCTTTTACAAGGATGAAACCAAAATTTATATTTTCACTCTTATATTACATAACTAGATTTCACAACATGCGTGTTGCCGCGAGAATAACGTGAGCACACAAAACCGTGACATGGTTGTTAAGCCACGTAAAGAAAACAGAAATAAATAAGAACATGTAACGACCAAAATACTTAAAACCAAAAATTATGTTACACGACTTTACCTAAAAAAGTATCTATACCTATTACACTACCAACAAAACAACAATTCATTTACTATCAACTTTGTTTATATAAGACTTGATTAAGATATTATATTTAATGGTTAAAAATCATATAGTTAAATGATGAAAAAATTCTAACATGAGAGAAATTATAGGAAACATAAAAAGGGATTACAACAACATTATGATAATGTACATATTTAAATACAATAAAACAATAATAAAATGGTACATAAAAATTTAAAAAAAAAACCACAAAATGATCAATAGTAAAATGGTAAATAACCAAAAAGAAAAAGGCAAAAACGACATTTAAAATTGGTAATTGTATGTAGGTATATATGAATATCAATTCAAATGGTAGCTTTAGAGTATAGTTATTGTTTGGTTGAGCCTATTTCAGGATAATTGGTTGGGCTGGAGTCAAATTAGGAGTGTTGGTATGGGCTAAAGAAACCAACGAATATGGGCTAAAGGAACACAACTCTTGCTGGGCTAGAGAAGCTTGTGGACTTAGCCTTCAAAAAGTCTCTCAATTTGATTTAAATAGGAGAGTTATGTTAGGGTTGTTTAGACACACATATTTTCTAATCTGCTACACTCCCAAATTATCTACACGTTTTATTTTCTATGTGAGCTTTTTTTTTTATAGATCAAACGTAATTCTCCACCAAAAATTGAGGGTTTCTTCTTCATCAATTCTCAAGTGTGTGCAATGGTTGAAGTTGATTAATCACAGTGGTGAAATCAGGTTAACTATTATCTTTTTTTATTAGTAAAGATTTATATCCAGTGTAGTTAGAATATTCTGAGTTTATGTTGATTTATACAAACGATTTTATATAATCTGTTTAATGTTATTTGAGAGTTTTTATCAATATTTTTCCTTCTAAAATAAGAGATAATCCGTCTCAACTCCAAAAATATTATTATGAACAAAACTATAAATTAATCGAATCCCTACAACTTTATTTATGTTATAAACATTATTTGCTCCTAAGCTAATATATTAAACTTGGATACACATACCAAATAAAACAAATAATTACTTTCTTAAAAGCTTTAACAAGTACTTTTACCGGATCTTTTCAACCAGTTTCACCATTCGATTTTAATCCGAAATCAAGATTAACCCTTCATTCTCCTCCTTTATATTGCTTTTGTTTCTCCGTGATCTTGAATTCCATGTAATACTAGTCTTTGATCCACCGACCCGTTCATAATTTTTGATTTTTTGCATCGGTTAACAGGATCCATCTCTTGTTTTTCATGCTCTCTCACTAACCTTAATCTTATTTCTTGCTTCTTCTTAGTTTTATGGAGTTGAGAAACGGAAACATGATTTGCATCTTCCATGAAAGAATAGCCTAAAAAACCTTGATCACAACTGCACTTTCTTTACTCAATCAACAAAAAGAAGAAACTTTCCTTCTT
This sequence comes from Deinandra increscens subsp. villosa, assembly GCA_039602395.1. NCBI lineage: Eukaryota > Viridiplantae > Streptophyta > Magnoliopsida > Asterales > Asteraceae > Deinandra > Deinandra increscens. The sequence goes on from JBCNJP010000003.1 coordinate 6,437,963, forward strand.
TTGTACGACCTCAAATCTATAAAAAAAAAAAAAAAAACGAGCAATACAAAGAAACCTTTTAATAGATTTTTTCTTTTGAGATTTATCTGTCGACTGTGATTTCAGTAGGGGTGTTAAACGAGTTGTGTTTCAGGTTGACGGATCAACCCGACCCAAGCCTCAAAATCATGTCACACACATTAACCTGAACACAACACAAATACTTATGGGTTGATCTAAACATTGACCCGTTTGACCTTGTTGTTTTACTTTTTTTTTATATTTAAACATATTAATTCTTTAAAATTACAATTTTACATTAAAAGTTAAAAAATATATATAACATAATTATATTTTTAATGATAGAATTATATATATATTTCTCTTTTGAGTTTTAAACTTTGATAAAAATCATAATAAGTGCTTATTTCATGACATAAAAGACATTTAAAAATATAAAAAATAAATAAATAGGTTAAAAGGGTCCACTCGAACACGACCTGTCTAGCTAAATGGGTTCGCAGGTTCGATCCGAAGCTGACCCGAACCCCTTTATGCTATACCCAAACATCCAAATTTCGGGTTGGGTTCGTATAGTGTCAGTCATTTAAAAAATTCACACCCCTAGATTTCAAGTCACCTGATTGAGAAAACAATAGTCCTCCTTCTTGGATATGATCTTTTCCTAAGCTCTGATACCAATTGTTGACTTACAATCATTATATCAACACTAAAACACATAGACAACTCGTCTAACTCTAAAAATATTTTATAAACAAAACCACAAATTACATTGAATCCTTACACCTCTATTTATACTATAACATGATTTGCTTTCTAGGCTAATATACTAAACTCAAGATACACATACCACAATCAAATTATAATTATTTTCCTAAAAACTCCAACAATTACTTTCACCAAATCATTACCTTAGCATTTAATTAATTTTGTTTTGTTTTACTATCATCATTTGTGAATGGGTGATTCACGAGCAAAAGTTAGTTATTCCACCAACGGTTCATGTATGCATAAAAAAGTTCAAGCTTTCCTTACCCTCTCCTACAACAAAACAAAAAGAAATGTATAAAATTCACATTTAGAAAGAAAAAAAAAAGAAAAAAATTAAAAAAAAATTGAGGGAAGAACCCTTCAAATCTTGCAGGAAAAATGCATGAGAGAGGGTGGGAATCCTTCAACATCTATAGGGCCAACCTCCTACTTTCTCTCCTAATTTCGTATTTTGATTTCGGGTTTTCATTTTCCCCAATAACTTTCGCAGCATTGGCCTGTTCTTGTCCAATTTACAGAAACGTTTGTACTCTCATGGGAAACAATGGAGAGGTTACCCCTTGGAACATGTCCATTTCCAGGTGATCATTCGAGAGATCAATCGCGATTTAATATTGTAATATTTCATTATGTAAAACTAAAGAAATTTGCATGATCCAGCGGGAACGTTTTGCTGCGCGACCCACGCCATAACAAAGGGCTCGCTTTCACCGAAAGAGAACGCGAAGCGCATTATTTAAACGGGCTTCTTCCTCCCACAATAGCCACTCAAGAACTTCAAGTAAGTTGGTGATATATTTGTGCACATTCTTGATTGTTTCTTGATTGTTTTCTTGAATGTTTTCTTGATCGTGGAAACCAGGAGAAGAAAGCGATGCATATACTCCGCCAATACGAGGTTCCTTTGCAGAAATACATAGCTATGATCGATCTTCAGGTGCGTTTTGATCGACAAAAAGAAAATATATAGATCATTCTTGAATCGTTCGGTGCCTAAAACAAAACTTCTCAGTCGGAGGGTCATCATAAGATTTTGTTATTTACCGACTACAACTAACAAAAAAAAACAAATTTTGATGATTGTGGTTGATGGACCCTTTTGACCCTCACCTGGTTCCGATCCTGGTTATGATCATTTACACATGGTTTTGCTTTTGCGTTGTAGGAGAGAAACGAACGGTTGTTTTACAAGCTTCTAATCGATAACGTCGAGGAGCTACTCCCGATTGTTTACACTCCAACGGTCGGTGAAGCTTGCCAGAAATTCGGGAGCATTTTTCGTCGTCCACAGGGTCTTTACATCTCTTTAAAAGACAAGTATGATGTTATTTTCGCTTTTCCTGTTTCGAAATAGTCATGTGTGTAACTAACTGTATATCTTTAGAGGTAAGGTTCTTCAAGTGTTGAGAAACTGGCCTGAGAGAGACATTGAGGTGATTGTTGTGACCGATGGTGAGCGAATATTGGGCCTCGGCGATCTTGGTTGCCAGGTGAGGTCTCTAACGCGCATTAGATTATCTCAAAACGTGTTTATCCAAACGTTAAAAACTGATTATCGCGTGCAGGGAATGGGGATACCAGTCGGAAAACTTTCTTTGTACACCGCACTTGGCGGAGTTCGTCCTTCAGTTGTAATTATAACTACTTGACACTTCAGTTTCCAGCCTTACTATCTGTCTATCTCTATCTCACATTTAGCATTCACAGAACTTTATATTGATCGGATTTACTGGGTATGATAATGATAATGAGAACTTTATATATGTTACAGTGCTTGCCTATAACCATTGATGTTGGGACGAACAACGAGAAGCTGCTTGCCGATGAATTCTACATCGGTCTCAAACAAAAGCGGGCACGAGGAGAGGAGTATGACGAGTTGCTAGAAGAGTTTATGAAGGCGGTTAAGCTAAACTACGGCGAGAAAATCCTAATCCAGTTTGAAGATTTTGCTAACCACAACGCGTTTTCGTTGCTTAATCGATATCGCAATACTCATCTTGTGTTTAATGATGATATACAGGTAGTTAGCAGCTTCAAATTCAGCCTGTGTGCTTAACAAGTTAACAAGACACATAACATATATTCATCATATGTTTTGTCTGTTTTCTTTAGGGTACTGCATCTGTTGTTCTTAGTGGCTTGCTTTCGGCTTTCAAGTTGCTCGGTGGCACCCTCTCGGATCATACATTCTTGTTTCTAGGTGCCGGAGAGGTGATTCACTTTGCAAACGGCAAAGACTAGTCGTTTGATAACTGTTGATTCGATGAAGTTTCTAACTGTGGCGTGTGATTTTCGTTCTTGTTTAAAGGCTGGTACGGGAATAGCAGAGCTTATAGCGCTCCAGATAACGAAGAAGACGAATTGTAGCATAGAAGAGGCTCGTAAGAAGATCTGGCTTGTCGACTCCAAGGTAAGAAACATATATCGTATGATAGTGTTGATACTAGATCGAAACTAGATCACATCAAGAGAAGCAGGCTTGATCGAAAAGTGTGTTTATTCGACCTAGGGATTGGTTGTGAGCTCGCGAAAAGAGTCCCTGCCGCACTTTAAGCTTCCGTGGGCTCACGAGCATGAAGAGATCAACAATCTCTTAGATGCCGTAAAGGTATAAAGTCCGTTTACCGCCTTTTGCCTGCAAAAACACGGCTTATTAACTTCGTTATGCAGGCAATAAAACCGACGGTACTAATAGGAACATCTGGAGTGGGGAGACAGTTCACACAAGAAGTTGTCGAGACCATGTCGTCTCTTAACGAGGTTCGTTTCTTCTCATCAAGCGTGATAAGTTTTAAGAAACTCTAGATTGATCTAATCGAATCTCGTGTAGAAACCTCTCATTATGGCCTTGTCGAATCCGACCTCACAAGCAGAGTGTACTGCCGAAGAAGCGTATACATGGAGCAAGGTACTAAAACAGTAAAACCGCTAACAGGTTTTGTTCCATTTCGAGTTCTATTTCACTTCTGATATTTGCAGGGCCGTGCTATATTCGCTAGTGGGAGCCCGTTTGATCCCGTGACATATGAAGGCAAAGTATTCGTACCTGGCCAGGTCTGTAGTCTATACCCGACCCGATAGCACTTGAACTGCTTCATGACCGCTTTCTTTCCTTTTCTTACGGTTTCTGCAAAAAGTGCAGGCAAACAATGCTTACATATTCCCAGGATTCGGCCTCGGATTGATCATGTGTGGTGCCACACGCGTGCATGATGATTTGCTTTTGGCTGCATGTAAGTTCAATAAACAGAAAATGTACATCTTTGAGTCGTTTTAACCGACGATTATAACTAACTAAGTTAAATCCTAAACTGTTCCTAAACTGTTCCAACAGCCGAAGGTTTGGCGTCACAAGTAACCGAAGAAGAACACGCTAAAGGGATTATATTTCCGCCATTTTCTTGTATCAGAAAGATTTCAGCAAACATTGCAGCTGCAGTAGCTGACAAGGCATACGAACTCGGTAAGTATTTGCTGTTTTATGACTTAATCTATGAATTCAAAGAAAATGCTAACTAGATATATATACTTATTTTCAGGTCTAGCTTCTCTTCAACCTCGTCCTGAAGATCTCGTTAAATTTGCTGAGAGCTGTATGTACTCCCCGGTCTATCCTAGCTATCGCTGATCGATTTATTTGCGTGTGTTTAACAATGCGTGTCATGAAAAAGATTACTTTAAATGTTTAATGAATAAACAGTTATATTGATTGAATCTTGTTGGCATTCAAAATACAACTGATATGGATGGATAGATTGATTGATATTAATTAAGCATCATTTAATTTGCAGAAGTTCAACAATTTCACTATTTGATAATTAAGGATTATAGCTAATTAAACTAGACCATAATCCAACTACCTACAACAATAATCACCCATTTAGTGATGAATTTACCTTTGAGATTAAGTTTGAAATCATTAATTCTTCATTGCTTGTCCTCACTCTTTTCTTCTGCACCACCAGCCACTCTTGCATCTTTCATCAATATGTTACCCTTTCCTCCTGAACCCAAAACCGTAAATTACGTTATCTTCAATCCGTACATAGTGCAAATTAGAAGTATTACACACTTCGGTTGGTGGTCTGTTTAGGTAGTTATACTATTGTAGGGGGAAGTTCATTTGAGAACCATTTGATTTTGAAAACTTTTAAGAACCATTATGAGTCACTAGTTATATATAAGGAAAACCCCCTCCCATTAATTTGAGTGGTCTCCCCTGAATTTAGTGGCTCAGAATGGTTCTCAAAAGTTTTCAAAATCAAATCGTTCTCAATTAAACCTAACCCTACTTTTGTAATAATTTAACGACAGAAACAAAAGCTCAAGGATTTGCTTTTCATTGCCCGAGTGAAAACCTTCGAGGTGGTCATCCATCCCTAGGTTGTTTTCACTCAAGCACGCTTAACTGTGGAGTTCTTTCATCTACAACCAATGCACTAAAAACGCGTAGATGGTGTTTAAGTCCAGACATTACTTATGAACCCGGCATCTCTGCTATCTACGGCCAATGTGAGATTTGCTTATGGTTTTACAACTTGTCAACTAAATTACCAAATTGCACTTTTATCATTTCCAAAACAGACCACCATTAGTGTCATGACAATTAACTAATGATAATGAATGTGTCATTCTCACCACTCAAAGGACCAGCCTCACCACCAGATGGTTTTAGAGATGAATTCGGTAAGAAACTCGTCGACCAAGATCCACCGTTCGATCCAGCTAGCGTCATAATTACATCGGCCTGAAATCAAAATCCCAACAATGAATCCATAGGACATAACTAGTATCAACATTATCAAAAACAGTGAGAAAGAATGCATATATCTTATTCTTGACCTTATTTGGGTGAACATCATCAAACACATGGGCTTGACCGCCATAAAATATGGTCATCTGGCGACTAACAGATGTAGATCCTTGATGACTGTCATATATATATAACAAGGATTAGAAATTTAGAACCCATAATCTCGAATCAAAGGTCAAGTTTAGCGTATTGAACTTCGAACTGAGTTAACATATGCTTACGGAATCCGAGTTGAAGAACCAGGCTCGGTGTCACTAACCAGAGACTTCAACTTGCTGCTGCTAGGCTGATCAGCTCCTGTCCCACTAACATTAACCAAACTCAAAACTCCGGACCCTTTCATCCCGGTTCTCGACCCTTCATCAGCAGCAGACTGGGACATCAAAGGGGCACCTGCATTGGAATCTTTAAATCTGTTCGAAACCGGCTGATAACCGTAAGGTACAACTTGACCAGCACGCGGAGGATACTGCTGCAGCACGGGTCCAACGTTCACAGGAACCGCTCGCTCCCATCTGGCTGCATTCATCGGTTGTACCATATGAGATGAAGTTGGCCTCATTTGATGCATGTTCATGTACGGCTCGTCCTCGTGCGGCCATCTCGGCCGCTCTGATCCTACATTTCTCATCATCTAACCAACCATATCAACACTACTAAGTCAGTAACTAACATTTATGAAGCCAAACTGGACAGTGGGGGCTCTGAACATGTGTGAGAGCTGCGATAGAACATGGTCCATCATTTTAGTTCTTTTTAAATAAAACCTATAAATTTTTATTAAAAATGCTGGGAGATCTGCACGATTTGTCGGTTAATTACTTAAAATGTCACTTAAAAACTATAATTTTCTTATGTTAATTGCTATAGTTTATTTATTTATTTATTTTTTTTTGCCTTATTTAAGAACTTTTTCCCATTTGTAATTCTTTTTCCGAAAGGAGCTTATTTTTTTTTAGCTCGAACAGGACCCTTAAATCCTCAGGACCGGCCCTGAAACTGAACTTAAGTTCATCATCATACCTTCATCAAATGTGAGGTTTCGGGGAAATCCGGCCGCAGTTGGGGAGGCAAAAGACCCGAATCGGAGTTACTGCGTTTAACTCCCGAATACCGAATCTTTCCACCTGCGAAATCGGTTCTTGGACCGTAGAACGGCACCCCTTCGAAAAGTGCCCCGGTCTGCCTTTCTGTTAAAACAAGAACATATCATCAATCAAAACAACATAAATGTGAAGATTAGCTTCAAAATTTGTGGAAAAATTGTTACTTTTTTTATGTTTGGTGTACTGTAAGTCTGTAATGGCCCAGAATACAGTTAAATGTACTTAAGCCATCAATAGTTGTACCAGTTATGATAATTGATTCATTTCATGGAAGCAGATTAACTTCCACCGCTTAACTTGCCATATACATCATTTTCCCAGTTTCGAATACTCACGCAAACTTGATGAAATCTCGTTAAAATTAATGAAAAAGATTGTTGCTTTCAAACAGAAAAAGCAATTTAAGGAAACCCACTATAACTCTAAGAGCTAAAAACCAAGAAAAATTGTATCTTTTTAAAAACCCAAGAAAATTAAAGACAAAAAATGGTTATATAAGTTATATATAAGGGAGATTTTAGTTACCGGAAGCAAGATCGGAAGTGGTGGAGACCGGCCCACCAGCACGGCCGCCGCCGCCGCCGGAGACGGAAGCAGAAGGGGAGGAACCGGCGGCGGCGGCGGCGGCATCGGACTTGGGCGGCGGAGCACATCCACGGCCAAGAAAGTCGTGTAAAATAGTGGGTTTGACATCATCGGCGGCATTGTTGTGGTTTTGAGCCATGATGATGTTTAATAAGGAGGCAGCAGCCATAATCTCATCTCAAATCAGGTGTAATTGTGATCATTAGAGAGACTGCAAAAAGGAAGGAAGAATTAAAGGGTAAAGAAACAAGGGTTTTATTATTAATTTGGTTCTGGGTTCATGTGAAGTGAAGATGAAAGAGGAGAATAAAGTGATTTGGGTTTTGGGGGGAGAGAGAGAGCATTAAAGACCAAAAGCTAGTTGTTGTTGTTCTGCTGTTTGCTCTGTCCAAGAGTGTGGATGTTTTGTCTGAACCCTTTTCTGAAAATGTGTGTGTGTGAGAGGTTGGATCTAGTGTGTTTTTTTTTTTTGGAACGGCATCGATCAGGCGACTTTGGTCTCAGGTGTAAACCTACCCTTGCGGGGCTATGTCCAAGGTCGATTACTCGGACCTCCGTGAGAACCAAGACACCCCCTCCTGAAGCTTTCTCCTGGCAGAAACCCCCTCCTGGGACAACATGGGGTAAAACTGCCTCCCCTTGGATTAGAACTTGGGTCACTAGTAACCAAAGCCCTAAGAGCCAAGGGGGTAACCACTAGGACAAGTCCTAGTGGTTTGGATCTAGTGTGTTATTCTTGTGTTTTGTAAATTGTAATTACCAAGTTTTTAGTTATATGTTTAAATCCATATGTTTTCTTTATTTGAACTACAAGCTTTATTAGAAAAAACACTAGTAAAATGCTAGCTTATATACAACAACATATTTAGTAAAATCTCACTCATAAGAAGGGACCAAGGAAAATGATAGATTATATGATTGAGGTAAAAATGCAAGATTATATGATTGAGGTAAAAGAAAAGTTACAATAATTTTGTCATTTGATCTCATCGATCTTACCTTTATGTTTGATCCAAATAAAAGCCAAAGATTTTAGGTATTCAAAATTCGACCACTTTTTTATCCAAGTTATTGAAAACTCTGGCATTGTGAACCTTTCAAATGCTCTAAAAAGTAGTTAAAACAATCACATTATATGTCTTTTTGATCACCTCTTTAACCGGCCAGCCTTCCATGCAAACGAGAACCTCCTGCACCGAGCTAAAATGTGCTGAAGGCATCGAGCTCCACCTCCAGACCTTATCGAAGGTAAGTATGAAGATCTGAACCGAGAAAGTTGAACTCAAAAGACAAACAAATATACAGCGATATGTGAATACTTGAGATTGATACCGCAAAGTTAGAGCCTTGAGAGGGTGAAATAATGGAGTTGAGAAAAGAGAAAATAAGTTGAAAAAAAAGGAAGGTTAAATTTTAGGAGCTTTAAAATTTTTATGTATTTTTTTTAAAAAAATTGATATTGGGACTTTTTTTTTTATTTTTCATGTTACTTTTTATTTCACAATTATTTGAGAGATGTCATCCAAACTTGTCTTGTAGCCACTCCCCTTCGATGAAGACGCCTCGTGTTCACCTTTACTATTATTTCGATCAAATGGTCGAACCAGTTCAACGGGACTTTCTTCCTTAAACTTGTCATCCTCATCTTCATTGAGGTTTATTTCGCAACGATCGGTTGATTGCGTTGGAGTGAGATAATCAGTGTTTCTCGATGTCTTCATGCATTTGGAGGAGGTGGAACCCGATTTTTCCACCGGAGGGACATACATCCACTTGACGCTTGTTTCATAACGCCCCAAGATGAGATATGAGCAAAAGTTGAACCATGAGTATTTCTATAGTCATTCATCACGTCATTCATAAAAATAGTCTCGTTGTCCTACTGCAATGAGAATCAACCTCTTTATTATTGATGGCGATAAACTTCCCGACTTTGAGGCGAAGATCCCTTCATTTTGATGGCAAAATGTCTGGGGTGCATGACTGGTGATCCTTACCAAGGACGAGTGAAATGATCACTCATCTCTAATGTGTAAAAAGACTTTAAAAATATAAAGTTACACTTATAAACCGTTGCGTCTTGGAGACATCGATCCAAGCCCGAGCAGCCGTTTTTACTTCCCTGGGCGTCCACTTTGCTTTCAACTTTAGGATGGTTTGTTTGTGATTTTTTCTTGTGTTTTCTTCTCGTAGGGGGTGCCTCCTGCTCGGGTTCGAGTTGCGTTTCCGGCACCATATCTTTCAAATGGTTTGGGTTTCCACTTGTTGAGTAAAATGATTGACACTCGTTGCCCAATTTGAAAAGGTAGTCACATTTGGGCGATAACAATCGTTCAAATATATGTGAAATTTATTCGGGTTCTAAGTTGGTTAGTTTGGTTAAATATTGGTTGGTTCAGGTTGAACGGTGGTTGGTTTGGGTTGAATGGTGTTTGCTCCGAGTCGTTGAATTCACGGTTATAGGAATTCATTGTGATGACATTTTATAAAATCTTAAATTTTTTCCAGAGAGAAGGCGTTGAAGATTGAGAATTGTATGGATTTGGTTTAAAAAGTGTAAATATATATATAGATTTTTAAAATTATATATATATATATTTAAATAGCCGTTGCATTCATTAGTGGGACCCACCCCCAATGGTCTGACGCAAGTTTTTCTTTTCACGAAAGGCCAAACCCTCCCCACCCCCCAACGGCTAGGGGCGGTGTTTTGGGGCTTTTGGACGATCATAATAGCATCACGTTATCATTACACACAGTCCAATGGGACATGAATACTTATTTTGAATATTACTTGTTTAAATAGAAATACCAAGTACTTTATTGCTTAATGGTATCAAGATGATATTTCTTTCAAGTGGAGAAAGTTTAACTTCTTTCATAAATAAAATTGTACAAAAAGTGTAAAATAGAGTGTTTGTAGTGGTTATTGATTGTAAGTCAAAGAGTGACGCCTCGTAGACAATGAGTGTAGCTACATTCACCATATGACAACCCGACTGATTATAGCTGACGTGTCACACAATACGATAAATCAGGGACAATATTAATAATTTATTAAATATCAAAACTTAAATTCACATTTTAATGTGATATAATAAATTCCTCATCTAAGCAATCTAACTTTTCATCTTTCATATCTCACTCTTTAGACTTCTCAAGTGAGTACTTGCTTTGATTATAAGGGGAAAAAAACATGAAAATATGGCTAGAGAAAGAATGCTCAACATTAATAGCAACGTAACAATAAGAACAATAAAAAAACGACGATTTATTGAAAAGTCCGATAACAATGATCATCTATGTGGAAATATCCATGTGTGCTAGTAATAGCAATCAGATAACAATATGTGTCTTTCAGCGTGTATAACAACATATGCATATTTCTGCACGTATAAGTAGATATGCATTTTTCAACACTTATATATACATGTGCTTTCGGCGCGTATAAACAAGATATGCATCTTTCAACACGTATAAACGATATGTACATCTTTTGGCACGTATAAACAGTATACTCGTGTATTGAGGTTAAATGAACGGTATTTAATAGTCATTGTCAATACAAAAGGTTTTTCAAATTTTATATTATAACTAACTAAGCATCCTAATATATTTTTGGTTGATAATTTGTATCTGGTAAATTCTTTTAAAAGTATAAAAATATAATATTTTATAAGAAGTTTCAACATAAGTTTCATTAAAACGACGTTGTTTTTTATAAAAATATTTTTTGGTCTCGTAAAGACTTTGTATAATTTATTAAGTCATATTAATCTTAGAGTAGCTGCAAAATTTACGTTCTTAAGATATACCTAAATAGTCGGGTTGTAGCCTTAAGCTTATTTTTGTATTTTAAGTGTATGAGAAAATACACTATACGTCCCTAATTTAAACGACCCTTTAACGGGTCTTAATTTTTTTTTGGAACGAGGGTAATTTATTATATATAATCTAACTCAACAAGAGCTAGGAAAAAATACAACAAAAGAAAAGGATTAAGCAACCAATCGTTCCAATAAAACTTCGCTTTTTTATTCCTATAAACAAACCAAGTAAATGAATAACGTTAAAACGTTGTTACTATGCTTCAGACTAATTCCTTGGTCTCCGATTTATCCATTAATCTTAGCAAGTCGGCCAATAATGGTGTTGGTGACTTGGTGTTAGCCCAAACGAAATGAACCATTTTGCTAATCTTGCCGGTTGTAAACCTGATGGCCTTCCTTTTACTTATTTGGATTTATTTGTGGGCTCGAATATGTTCCGATTTCTAGCGCGACCACTTTAGTGTCTTTGGTTTTGGGATTGATCGGCTCATATTATATTTCCCGTTTCCACATTCCTGTTAAAAGTGCTGAAATCACTTGAAACGATTCGAAAAAGAAAAATTGAGGTATTAAAAATAACGACCCTTTAACAGGTCTATTAAACAGGCCCCATGTGTATATCACATCATGGGCAAAATGTCAAAATGTTTATTTCATACAACATGGACGAAAAATGTTAAACATTTTAAAACCCTATCCTAACTCTCCGTTCAGTCCCCATCCCCTCCGGTTGTTTTCACCACCCTCAAGATTTGGAAGAATTTTGCTTGGGTCTAAAGAAAAACAAAATTTGGTTCGTAATTGACCGGGTATATTTCACATCTAGCCACCATATATCGTTGTGCACTCAAATCATCTTGATGGGGCGGGCGGGCTGGAATTAAGATGTTTTCGAAATTAGAAAATAGAATATTAACAAGTTGTTAGCCCCGTATGCTGCGGCGGGTATAGTTTACGACCGTTTGTAGTTTTTTTAAAACGTGTGATTGTTTCGAATCGGAAGTTAACTTGTTTTATTATTATACCTAACAAAATCAGTTTTTTATTTAACCTTTTATTAACCCCAATTTTATTGATATATTAAACAAAATAGAACTCCAAATGAACTTTTTTTTTTAATTCTTTAAGTTGTTTTTAAAATTACTTTTTAATTATTTTTCTTAAGACATTTTTTTGTTTGGTTTTAGTTTTAGCTAACATTATTTGATTATTTGAATAGTGTCATATCATTTTTTAAGTATTTCTTAAAGCTCTTTTGTAAGTTTTTCTTAAATTGTTTTTTAAGGAGTTATTTGTTATGGTTTTAGTTATAATTTCACAAGTCGTGTTCCAATTACAATTCCAGGTGGACAGTGGCTAAAAACACTGTCGTTCCTACTAATATGTTGAAGCTCGGAGTAGCTTTAACGGGCCTTTAGGTTAACTAATGAGAACGTCGTTACAACTGAAGTTGAAAGAAGATTTTAAGATGTACAAAGATGTTGAAGATTGGGAAGCGTAGTTTTGAAGAAGTCAATGCCCCCAAGTGGAAAATTGTTGGGTGTGGAGACTTTTAGCATACCCAATTCTTCGTTCAATTGCATCAAGGACCTGTTACAGCATTACCCTAACCCTATCCTATAAATATATTGAATTGTACTTGTAATGTAGTTTGAGCACAAATAAATATAACACTAGATGTAGAGAGTGAACACATGTCAGATAATACCAAACTACTATAAATCGTGTGTCTCCATTTTTTCATCTTTGTTTTCTTTCGAGATTGTGAGTTTGTTTCGAGATTGTTTTCTTTGTTTTCTTTTGTAGAGAGTGAACACATGTCAAATAATACCAGATTATTTTTTTCACATGTAATTTCACTAAAATAAATAAACTGAAAGTAGCATATAATTAATAATAACTTTTTTTTAAAACGGCGACTTCATTAAACAAAGAGACTACCCGCAAGCAAGACGCTAAAACCGGACACTCTAAAAAAAACACAAGATACATCAAAACGAGAAGGTACACCATTGTCCCCAATCCACACCCCAACCTTTAACTCTACACCTAACCCAAAAAAAGCTTAAAGCATAATTAATAATAACTAAAAAAAAAGATAGAAAAGTCAATAGTGGATATCCTAAGATGGAGATCGGAGAAGATGATTGTGGACTTTTGGGCAAGCATGTGTGGCATCAATCATGAGTGTGATATAGTAATTGTATGCATCCGTGTATACAAGCACCAACAGAGATAAAGGGTCTCATTATTTCAATGAAATCCTCATGACAATAACACCCACTCATCAACATAAAATCATTACGTTAATAAACAATAATTATGATAATATAAAGTAATTAAAAAAAAGTAACCCTCATGATTTGTAATCAAATTTAGTAAATAACATATGAACCAATTATAATGGTTGGACATTATGATTTTCTTTACCTAAAAGTTATACATTTTTTTTGAAAGGCAAAAAGTTATCATACATAGGTAAAAGTTATAATACAAGTTGCACGATTACTTATTAGTTAGCAGTATATTGATAAGGTCTTTTAAATTCACCGATAAGGGGTCCTCACAACATCTATTTGGTCTCGGTCAACAAGGATTTTGAGCATCTTTTACAAATCTATATGTGAATATCGTGAATTTGTTTCTGAAGTCTCGCATTCCTCGTGCATTCTTCCTGATAGGAGTAAATGAGTAATAATAAATATTGATTTTGGTCCATAAGATTCTACTGATTTTGTAAAAGGTTTAAGAATGTAAACGAGTATAGTACGTTAGATATATCATCAAACTTACCATCATATAATGTTACACGATAGTGTGCATAAAAGCAACTATCATGTTACATTATTATTATTACGCTATGTCATGAGATGTAGAAAGGTGTTTAATATTTGAATCGGACTCGAAAAAGTTAAAATTCAACCCGAACCAAATCCGATTCAGTTTTGAGTTCTTTGTCTTTTTTTTTTTTTTTTTGTGCAATTCATGTTGCAAATTTGCAAGTTTTGAACTGATCTAACCTGGATATTGAAATTTGAATAGTAGTTATATTGCTTGTATTCTTTGATGGAATCTATATAAGTACAAAGTTGCTCATTTGTAACTACTTTAATTAAAACAGTTGACATCAGCGCAAACACGACCCGTCAATCCACAAACCCGACACAAGTGACACCGTCAGTGATGGTGGTGACGATGCATGATTTTACTACTTTTTCATACTATCACCATCACGACAATAACAATAGCAAGTGTTTCATAATTTTACTTACTTGAAAAGCCTTTAAGAGAGAATAGCACCGCCTTTTCTCCAAGTTTGCTGCAGCATGCTTTTTCTTCAAAGCTTCACAAGCTTTCTGCTCTGTTTGCAGTGTAACTTGCACATTTTGTAGCTTCTGCAACAAGAAATAGCACCCATGTCTTCACTTTATCAAAAAAACTTGTATAAATGGAAGAACACGGGTTTTAAACTGGTGAAAAAGTCAAAAGTATGACCATTGGACTACAAAAGCCAAACTGTAAGTTTTTTTTACAGCATGAAAGGAGAAATATGTCTTGCTGTATTTATTACCTGTTGAATACTCTTTGAAATTCCATCCATGGAACTAGTTAACGTTGCACGGCCAGCAGGAGTATTAAGCGCGTCATGGAACTGTCAAAAGGAGGAGGTCAACAAAGATTTAAGTTTGAAAAGTCAAAGCATAAACATAGGTTTAATTTACCTGTGAACTTAAAGAGTTTAACAGGGATGTTTCCTTTAGCATAAGCTCTTTTATTTCCAACAAAGCATTATAGGTAGCATAGTATTTAAGGGTTTGCCTAAGCTTTCCCTAACAAATAGAAGGGTAAAATCATTAAGACCCAGAAATTGATATATTTTTAAAGAAACGATGCGGCGATCATAAGACAAAAAAATATATGGCATACCTGGATGTGAACATTAAGTTCTGAAAACCGACGTTCATACCTGCAGCATGGAAATATATATATTGTTATTGGATCTCTAAATCTTATAAGGATTTTGCATTTTAACAAGGGAGATTTTGAAAATTAACTTACTGGATGAGTTCTACTTGTGTTGGCATGTCATCACGCCGGCGCTTTAATGAAATAATTTCCCTTAGTTTTGAGGCAAGGACCTACATAATATCAGCAAAATGTGAATCTTTCAGAATAATAATCATGGCACAGGTAAGAGCATAAGTAAATTTTAAATGTTATTAGAGTAGTTATGTACTTAATTGAAATTGTCTAAACTATCTAGAAGGCATCTATGTGTAATATCAAACTCTAATATATAGAATTAAACTCTAATACTCTATATATAAATTCGGCCACAAGAAGACCTGATTTAAACCAACGTCACATTTAAACTACTCCCGCTACCATGCTTTTATTTCCACCTTTACCACAAGCGAGAAAGCCGCTCACAACTCCAACACATTTTGCCAACTAACTATAGTTATGATTCAACCTTTTTATTTGGATATGTAGTCCGAAAATCCGTGACACCAACCAAACCCACATCTGCACCAAAAGAGAACCTTAATTATCCGCTCTGGATTTCCAATAATGCACACATATGCTACTTATCTCCACCATCTAGGATATCTCTTTTCAACATGTCCAAAGTAGAACGGACTGCTCAAGATTTGACCTGCCCTATAATAGGCCTATGCTCCTCACACTTCTTCAAGAGTATATACCCTAAAGACACAACTATCAAGTTTGAGATGAAAGGTGATGAAACCCAGTCTCTTTTTCTCAATCGGTGCCTTTGACGCCATTGGTGAACCAGTTAGGGATAAACATACTTCGTTATGGTAGTCATCTCAGGTCTTTGTGAAGAAGACAATGGTCATAAATCTACCATCATTCTCCTCAAACAAGTTAGCAAAATGGCTTTGTTGAGCGACACAATCACCACATCGTCGAAACCGGTCTTAATCTCCTAATCACTCTAGTGTACCTTAACATTTATGGCACTATGCATTCGTCACGACAGTCT
The DNA here is from genome assembly GCA_039602395.1 of Deinandra increscens subsp. villosa. Lineage (NCBI taxonomy): Eukaryota > Viridiplantae > Streptophyta > Magnoliopsida > Asterales > Asteraceae > Deinandra > Deinandra increscens. Next base: position 6,454,079 of record JBCNJP010000003.1, read on the forward strand.
ACCCGTTTAATCGTTGCATCCTTTCACATCAACTAAAAACTCCCCTTTTTCAGCATATATTAATCGGTCTCCTCGTTACTCAATTATTTGGGTTTTTGGGTCCAACTGTTTTTTTCATCTCCATTCCTAGAGCAGTCATAAAATAAACATTTAGTCCACCCCTTCTCTTTCTAGGATTCAATCCTCTTCATCATGACTACATTAATTTAATTTATCCACTAAGTATCTTTACATTGCTCGTTATGTTTGCTTCAGCGAAGCTCTTATTCCTTTTGCAATCACCAACAAACCACCCTCACTATCACACACTTGTTTCCTACATAATGCCTACACTTCTTTGAAATCACCCCATGTGGTAACCAACACTAAACCACCTTATATCCCCTCAATTTCGTCTGATTTCATGAGTGGCCTTCAGTGGCTGAGTCTTACTGCTAATCCTTCAAACCACCCACAACATTGTCTTTATCATCACCGGCATCCACTACCTTCACAAACAACCCACCACCACCCCCAACCTACTCATGAACACCTCCACCACAAACAACAGATTCCTTTCCAACCATACTCTAACGTCACCACCTCTCCCACCCTACTTTGTGAACCAACCTCTATTATTGCCAACAAATATCTTTAGTGACGCTAAGCCATGACCGAAGAGTACCCTGCTCTTGTCAAAAACTAGATTTAGATTTTTGTTCCTTGTGTCCTTAATACTAACGTTGTCAATTGTAAATGGGTGTATATCACTACAAAGCTTAATTTGTCACTGAAGGTATTTGGCAACAAATGAGGAGTTGAGGACGAATTTTCATGAGACAACTATTAAGACTTTTCTCTCTGTTGAGGTAACCTCATAAAATACCAATCACACAATTGGATGTTCAAAACGCTTTTCTTCATTGTGATCTCGTGGAAACCATTTTATATAAAGCAACTTCTTGGTTTCCTTGACCCACTACGACCAAATTCATCATGTTTGTTTCCTTTATAAGTCCCTTTTACTAAATATGCACCTTCGGCTTGGTTTCAAAGGCTCTTCATACTTTTGGTTTCATGAGTTCCAAGACGGATACTTCACTCTTTATCTATTAATGTGCGTGTTGGCCTTTTAGACTCCAAGCCTATGCAATTGCCAATGACCACGTCTAACACAGTTTTTGGTTAAATATAGACGGGATGTTGATACCCTTGAGTATGTTCCTCTTTCTCGGCCCATTTACACATTTGCAGTCAACAAGGTTTGTCAATTTATGCATGCCCCAACTAAAACCTCGGGTATGCGGTTAAACATATTCTACATTATCTTTTGGGCACTTTGGACTATGGTTTGCTCATCATACAAGCATCAAGATCAACGTTTAATTCCTTCAGAGTAACAAAACAATTGCTCTGCATGCCTTCTCAGATGCAAATTGGTTCGGATGTCCACATTGTCGTGGGTCCATGGGGGGATTCGACATCTATGTGTGTTCGAGCCTTATCTCATAGACTGCCCACAAACAACACATAATTTCTCATTCCTCTATTAAGTATGAATACATATAAAGCTCTCGCCGACATTCTAGTTGAACTTACCTAGTTGGACGCTCTTCTTGTGAACTTGGTTTTGGTGCAACTTCAACTCCCACCTCTCGGCCAATCCTATCTTTCAGCTCAGACAAAGCATGCGAAGTTTATTTTCATTTTGTTAGAAAAGGTTGCTCAGAGAATATCCGCGTGCATTTTATATCGACAAATGATCAAATTGTCAATATTTGTACCAAGTTGTTGCCAACACCTTGATTTCTCTCTTTATGATCTAAGCAACAGACATTTCCCGTCCTTAGCTTGCGGGGGTGTCTTAGACTAGTAACTAGTCATGTACTTCAGTTGTAATTGTCATAGCTTAGAAGGTACTTACGTGTTAAATGAATCACTATATTCAAAGCCCATATGTAACCCCATTGCATCTACAGTCAATGATAATATCAACAACTTTTTTGTTGGTCTGATAAATGTACATACTACATAATATGATATGCTTCCAAAATTAAATTAAAAATGTTATCCTTCTGTATATATAAGCATTATGATTTATCTGCCAGTTGTATGTGCGTGTATGTAGAATAATAATAGTGCAAAAGTTCAAAGTTCATGGGCTCTTTCTTAATTTTAGCCTTATCATATTAGACTATGCTCAGATTAATAAATAAAGCTTGTATTCCAAATTTGCTCACTTTATATAAAAAGATCTCTGGTGACATAAATATGTCACCCTTGCATCATAAAAATCACACACACGCACACACACATCAAAATGCCTATGCTATATGTTTGTCAGTTTGTCCACCTGGTCAAAAGCTATTTGAAAGGAGCATATGAAATACCATTTTTGATGAATTCAGTCTGTCAACAGCATTAGCCAGCAAACGGTCAACATCCTGGGCAGAATTCCCTCCATGCTCATCGCTCTGTATCATCTCTTCTAACTCACTGGCCTCCAACTGCAACCTGGAATGTTCTTTACCGAAATTTAGTTCCACTTCTGCTTCTTCCTTCTCTAGAACCTAAATGGCAATTTTCAAATGGTTCAACACCTAATTGCAGAAAACAGAAAGCCTCATCACTGGAGAAGGCACGCCACATTCACTTTGCTTACAAACTAAAAACCGAATTATTTATGCCAATGGTGGCATAGCAGTTTTGCATTCAGCTTTCTATGAATTCTATCCTCCCTCATTACAATCAGGACTGATAAGTTATACATAAGAACACACAACTAACAAATTGCTTAATAACTTCAAAAAAACACAAAATGTCAGTTGAATTATACCTTTAAAGTCTCTAGAAGTGAAAGTACTCTCTGTACATTATCAGTAGCACCTGCCTTCTCTGCTTCCTCTCTCAAAGAATGCATCTTCTTCAAAGTTTCTGTGATCTGTTCATCCTAAAACAAAGTTGAAATCTCCTGAGAAACTATTGAATTAGGGCTTATTTTTAACCTCAACATAGTTCCAAAGATGAAACAAACAATAAATCATCTTATCATCAGATCACAAAGGAAATGAACTAATTTACCGTTTCTGCCATCGCCTTGTTCAATTTAACCAATGAGAATTCTTAAATCTTCAAGCTATCATATGAGTAAAACAAACACTGTGAATTAGAAATATAGCACAGATAAAATCGCTATGTAAAAATCAAACGGCCGATAACAACAAAGAGAAGCGAAAGGTTGAAATAAAACCTAATCGGTTAGAACTAATTTGGGGAATTTCGCCAGCGATTACGTTTAACTGAATTGGTTGACTGAAAGCACACATACACGCACTTGAGGAGATGAAGGGAGGAACCTGGTGGCGGAAGCGGTGGTTACCGGTGGCGGATATTGGCGGAGATGTCGTATTTGTTTGTTGAAAATTAATTCACCGTGACCCGACCCGATTGCTAGCTTGACGATTTGGTTTAAATTTTAAAATATAGTAAACTAGACGTTGACCACTCCCGCGCGTTGCGGGGAGGACGGCCTTTTAAGTCATTATGTTTAAGAGCAGAAAAAGACTTGTTATCTTGTTATCAACTGGGGTTGTTGGAAATAAAGTGCTGTCTTGGTCTTGTATTAATTTTTTTCTTAGATGAAATGTGTTTTACTTTCTAAAGTCTAACGGTGCACAAAATGTTATGTTTGACTTTCTAAATGACCATCCCTTTGAGCATCCATCCCATATGAAAGTGTCATGTTTGGATTTGTAGAGTGAAGAAATGCAATAGCTTTAAGGGTAATATGTTTGACTGTTTAAAGTAAAATGCACTAATTTGCATGCACTAATATAGAAATAAACAAACCTCTACTAATGTGTGGAAGTTAATTTAAAGTGACAGTCAATCCTTTTCAATTATCTATAAAAAAGAGCCTACCCAATGAAGCCATCCAAACATGTCAAGTAGCTTACCATTCATCAAAATTGAGTGATGAGAAAAACAAAATCAGCGATCATTGGATGCATCAAGCACCACCAAAAGTTGCAAAAAAACCAACACAGCCATGGTACAAACGTACTAAACTGTAAGAATGAAGCACCAACTACCTACCGAAAACAGTAGTAAATATAAAAAGAAACATGTTGTTTACACAATCATAAAGAACCCAATTACCCAAACTAAATATGCTTAGATGCAAGTATGTCACCGTATATAAGTCACTTTAAAACACCGTGAATCTTAATTTGATCTTTATACTTGTTTGGTTGCCTAAAACTCTTAAACGTTTCAATGAGTGCATATATAATATGCCCTCCAAGCAAAATGTAATTAAATAAGAACACTTTACCCAGTAACTTCAAACTAAATTTATATACATGTACATAAATTATATGTTTTGTCAAACCTGTAAATCGCTCAAATCTTAAAAATGGCCCAACATTTGAAAAGAATTCGTTGAAAGAAGCGTCCTTACTCAGAGAACGGAAGGGAAACGGACTTTACAACAGCAAGAGAAAATGGGTAAACACCTTCCATCTGCAAAATGTTTAAGCGACGATAAGAGAAACAATGGATTCGACTAACGTATTGAACCAAAAAAGAAGCAAAAGTGGTTGGATCAGAAGCCCTGCCAAGCTCCCCACCACCGGATCAATTCCTCAATCCATCACAAACCAACTGTCAACATCTTCGCCGCCGTACCGACCGCGCCACCATCGGCCGACATAACACCCTTGACGGAAAAGAAGAAAATCGGCGGATCGAGGAAGTACGGTCCAGACCAGACCATCGTCTAAGGCTTTATCTCCAAAACCCATCTCATCCACTGCACGACCGGTCAATGATTTCTTTGTCGTAAAGTACAAATCCGGTAAAGGTGTAACGACGGACAAAAAGAATTGCCGGAGATGAAGAGCTATGAAGCTTGAATTTAGAGAGAGAGTATACTCATATCAAGAAATATGCAGATGGAGATTTAGAGAGATAAAAAAACAGTTGTGAAGGAGAGATTGCGTGAAGGAGAAATGGCGTGAACAATACATTACTGTACAATATCAAGGATTAGGTAAAAAGTAGGGGACTTCAAGGAGAAAACGTGTGCCTGGTATACATATACATATATATGTATATGTGAAGGGTTAGATGCTGGTAAGTGTTGTAATCAAAGCAACACAACTTGTACAATTGTTGAATAGTGGTTTGTGTGAGTAGGAGACCGAATGTGTTTTGTAATATTTATATAATTACGGGAAACGTCCTTTGTCTAAATTTAAACTTCCGTTCTGGGTTCTGGGTTACAAAAATTACTAACAGCTATAATCCGGAGATTTACATTTTTGTAACACTTTTAGTCTATGACTAATGTTTTAAAACCCGGATTGAACCGGGCGGTTCAACCGGTTGAACCGGTAACCGGTGGGTGCACCGGTTCGATTAAGGGCGGTTTTTAGTAGTTCCGGACAAAAAAATGAACCGGCGGGTTTTCCGGTTGAACCACCGGGTTTTACCGAAAACCCGTTGAACTGGCCGGTTCAACCAGGTGAACGGTTTTTTTTTAAAATCAAGTTAAAAAAATATTTTTAATACAATGAAAAAAGATAGGGCCGTAGGGTTTTTCACTATTTTCTTAATTGAAATTAACTGATCGGGCGAAAACAAATCGTCACTTCGCCACTTGTCGTTAGAGATTCTAAAATAAACCATCCATCGAAGATAACTGAAAGTCTGATATTTTAGCAATGTTATTTTGACATATCACAAATATTTATTGCTCAATCATATTAGTTTGTTAAAAGTTTCTTTTTCAAACATGTTGATAAAGTGGTATTGTTCCCGACCAACCAAATGATTTTGAGATCAAATCTTATAATCTTTTAAGTATTTCTCAAACCGATTGATAAAGTGGTATTCTTCTCCAAACAAATGATTTTGGGTTCAAATATTAATGATGTGCGGTAAAAAAAAAAAGGTAACAAATGTCTGCGTGTGCTTGTGAAGGAGGGCATATGAGAATAAAAAGAAACAAGTAGACGAGAAATAAAAACAAGCACAGACGGATCTCACAGAATCAGTCTCTACTAGATTTCCACATGCTAACATTGAAAGTTTGACAGAGAACACAGTAAAAAGAACATAGGATTCCACAAACATGTTACAACAACGGATTCGTTTTATGTTTTTGTTTCACTTCCAAAGTTTAACGATCTTATCATGGCTAGCAGAAGCCACCAAACCTGTAGCAGTTGACAACGCCAAACCACAAATCAGTCCTTCGTGTGCTGATAATGTCATCGTCTTGTTCTCCGACATGTTCCATAGCTCCAATGACTACATTAAAATATCAGAACTCAAATATTAAAACGGTATATCACATTATGATCAAGAATGAGGCAAAGATCCAAGCCACTACCGGCTGGCCAAAACTAGGAACTGAGCCAAGCTTAGAGAAGGCCGAGCACAAGCCTAAACTAAAGCTCATTTAGTAAACGAGTGCAAGCCCGAGCTTCATATGTCAAGCTTGACTAGGCTATCGAGCCAAAACGAACCTGATATTTATACTAATATGATCGTTTTTATTTAATATGATAAATAATATCACATATATGATCATTCTCTAAATAAGTTCATGGGTTAGGTTCATTTGAGAACCAATTCGGTTTTGAGAACTTTTGAGAATCATTCTGAACCACTAATTATACATAAGGAAATCCCCTCATGAATTTGAGTGGTCCCCCCTGAAAATTAGTGGCTCAGAATGGTTTTCAAAATTTCTCAAATGAACCTAACCCGTGATTTTATATCATATATAATTATGGTTATAACTAAACAAAACTAATTGTAGGCATATAAAAAATATTTAGCAGAAAAAAATCAGGCAGGGCCAAGCTCGAGCTTCAGATAATGTATTTTGAAATGAACCAAGCTCATCTCGTATACATGAGTAATCAAGATTTGGATATCTCACCTGGTAACAGCCGATCACAAGCAATGAAGCGTAACTAGGATGGAAAACACAAGATTGAAACTTGTTGCCATTACAACTAAGCTCATGTACACACTCCCCTTCGTTTCCGGACATAAGTGACCACACTCGAACAGAATCCTCACTAACTGATGCCAGATACTCGCCACTCGGGTCCCAGCAAACTGAATGAATAGGCTTTGTATGCCCCTGCACCGATATTGTCAATCATATTACAAAATGTACCATAGGTAACATATATAGTAAAAAGAACGAATGAAAACAAACTTGTAATGTATGCCGACAGGCTTGGGTTTCCACGTCGAGTATAGATACAATGTTCTCTGCAGCCGCTGCAAGGAACCGTCCATGGCGTGGCTGGAATCTCACTTGGGAGGTCGCTCCCTAATTTTAAAAAAAAAATCACAATGTAACTTACAAAATAATAGTAGAAAATAACAAAACGTTGTAAATTTTAGTTTTTTAAAATTTAAGTACCTTGAATACACGAGTACAACTACCATTATTTATGCTCCAATAGCGTATCTCCCCATCACCGTCACAAGAACAGATTAGGTCCTCTTTGTTCGGATGGAAATCCAATGACATAACAGACTGAGAATGCCCCATAAACGTACGCAGAGAAAAACCATGCTGCAAGCAAAGTCAAAGTAGAAACAACTTATAGTCAGATGGCAGTTTGGCATGAATATTTGAAGGGTGGTACATAAATTCAAAGACATTTAATCAACTAACATTGTCAGCATCCCAGACACGAACGGTTTTATCAAACGATGATGTGGCGAGGCGCGGCATACTCGGGCTGAAACGCACATCTGTGATCATCATTGAATGTTCTTCAAGAGTCGTTTTCGGCTTCAAAGAGTCTGTATACCACAGCACAGCCTGCATCACAAAAATAACACGAGTTATTACCATAAACAGAAACTGTTGCAGCTTCATTGTATTATTTACCTTTTTATCATGTCCACCAGTAGCAAGCAGTTTACCATCTGAAGAGAAATGGCAACAAACAACCTTGTTTGCACTAGCACGAACAGAATTGACCTCCGTAAAAGTAAAACCTAATATCAAATAAGTATGAAGTCAAAGAGAAATCTAACGGGTCATTTATGAGACCACCATAAATAATAAATAAATAAATAAATAAAACCATAACTAATATAATAAAATGCAACTTTGCATTCACCTTTGCTCACATCCATACAACGACCAACCGTATCCCTTAGATCGGTATCATCATGAGATAAAAAAGACTCCACATTATCATCAAGAGATCCATCCTCAACAAAACGGTCCATGTCAGCCTGCACAATGTCCTTATCATCCCACTGCAAGATTTTATATCCATTTAAAAAAACTAAAACAGACCCACTTACATACGACACACATGTCACACTCACCAATTGGTTTGACGGGGATGTGAGAGTCGTGGGCCCATCTGGCCGAAACATCATTAACGGTTTTGAGGAATTATCATTATGGGGCAAAGCAGGCATTGAGATCACATCTCCGGGTGTATGAGTTGATGGGGTCGAGGGTGCTGAACTGGGTGACGGGCCAGCTGTGTTAGCCGTTCCCGAGCTGTTGGCAGGTCCTGAAGATGACACAGGATGCTTTCTTTTTCTTCCAGCCTGGTTTTTTACAGAATTAGAATTGCATTAGAATCAAGAAATCATATTAAGGTTTAAAAACATAAATAACAAGCCAAATGGATAACTGTAAAGCTGTAAATTCTACCCGACCTGGTCATTTCCTCTAAACGAGTTTGACATGCTCCCATCCCCTACACTGCTTGCACCCACAATCTTTTCTTGTTGAAGATTAAGACTTGAATTTTGTGGCGGTGGTGCAGAAAGAGAATGATGAATCTGTTGTTGCTGATTACCGTTCTGTTGTTGCTGTTGCTGCTGTTGCTGCTGCTGTTGTATTTGTGCCATTTTTATCTAAAGTCATCAGTAAATAAAATCAGATAAATTCAAGCTGTTTATTATGGCTGTTAAAAACAAAGAACAGATATGAAAATTGAGAAATTACTTTAAGCAACATATCTGTATCCCCACGAGGTAAACCAGGAATGGGAGATCCAACATTAGGAATATCACCAACAGAATTAGAAATACCATCTTTGCCCATACTTATGCTTCGGTTATTAAGAAGCATTCTCAGCCTTCTGCTTTCATCATTGGCTGATTGTGACGTCATGTTTTGTTGTGCTAATAGAAGTTGTTGCTGATGTTGTGGTGACATCATTTGCAACTGATGAAATGGTTGGGAGCCTGGCATGAATGACTTTTGTTGTTGCATTAAACCAGACCGCAGCTGATCTAATCCCTGATAATAGTCCAATTTTAAGTATTTGAGAACACAAAAAAAGGGAAAGAGATACGTGCACAATTATTAACATAACTTACAGTCAAAGGCCATCCTTTCAATGTTAAATTATTACCACCTTGATTTGATCCTAAATAAAAAGGGTGTTTTCAGTAATTCATTAAATGAAGTGAAATAAGTAAATTGTCAATGTAAATGTAAATCGGTAGAGTCAAAATATTACCTGGAATCCCAATCAATGATACTTCATTACCTGCAGCTCTAGGATTCAAAATTGAATTCATCTCCGTCTTTATTTCCTATTTAAGTGTAGAGGAAAATAATTTAGATGACATTTTTCCACAATAATCAAAATTGTTAAAATATGTTTTTAGTTTTTGAATAAGTCAAACATGAGTTACTTCTCACCCTGGAATCCCATGGTGTAGGTTTAGAGGGTATGTGAGTAAGCTGTTATGAAGGGGAAAAAAACTTACTGGGGCAGAGCCTGGAAGTTGTTGGTTCCGACCTTGGACTTGAGGAGACATCCCTCCAGCTGTACCGTGCAGCACTTGCCTGAGAAAGAACAAGACATGGATGTTCTGAATTTCAATTTGATTATAAAAATTAAGCTTTCAAAGTTCAGTAGACTTTTTTGCAATTATTATTTCATAAAGTTGAATACTTTTTTTTATGGGAGCAAATACTGTGAGAATTAAAAAAAAATTAACCATGAACACGTGAAAGTCTGCGTGAAATGCACAAGAATTACACGAAAGAAAATTACCCTGAAGGTTGGCCAGCTGCTGCTGCAGATTTCAAAATTGATGCTTGGTTTGGATCCAAAAGCTGACCAACATTCTCACCATATCTCTGCTAAAAATATAAGATACAAAATCATGAATTCGCCAAATAAAAAATATCAATTGAGGATTAGACTAATTCTGCAAGAAACTAAAAAACCGCCCTCTTTCCTACTTGTAGTGTTTGGTGTGATTTCTTGAACCTTTTTTCTAAACGTTTATCAATGAAATTGAACGCCAACCATATTTACCACAAGTAGTGTTTCAACTTCTCCTCATACCTTCATAGCTGCATCATCTAACGAATCCCTAGGGAGTGGCACTTTCAACTTCTCCTCATACATTTTCGTAGCAATAGCATTAACTCCCGGGTTTTGTCTCATAAGAGGATCATTTCCCACAAGCCTATTTGACGTTCCATTAAGAAGGTGAGACCCGTCTCTCCGTTGCTGCTGCTGCTGCTGTTGTTGCTGTTGCGCTTGTTGTTGTTGCTGCTGTTGCTGCTGCTGCTGCGCTTGTTGCTGCTGTTGTGCTTGTTGCTGTTGATGTTGCTGTTGAGCCTGCCGTTGTAACATTAACTGTTGCATTTGCATTTGTTGCTGTTGTTGTTGTTGTTGCTGCTGTTGTTGTTGCGGATGAGGCGCTTGTTGTGGCTGCTGCTGCTGCTGTTGTTGCTCCCTTGCTTTGTTTAACTGAGTCTGCAGTTTTAATAATATATAGTGAGTGCGTATTTCATCACCAGTTTGTACTTTTCATCATCGATTTGAAGCTAAATAAACATGTAATAAAGGTTTTGAAAGATATATAAGAGTTACGGGTGTAAATGAGCCGAGCCGCTCGTGAGCTACTCGAGATCGACCCGATAAAAAGCTTGAAACGAGCCGAGCTCGAGCTTTGAAATACGGCTCGTTTAATAAACGAGCCCGAGCTTTACATATCGAGCTCGAGCCGGCTCGCAAGCCTTAACGAGCGTTTATTTATATAATTTATTGAATTTTTTTAATATATTTAAAATATAATGTTATATATATAATTATGATAAAATAAGTAAATAATATGTATTATTTTCTATATAAAAAAGTATAATTCTAAATATATACAAGTTTATTATAAAAATATATAAAAAAATAATAATTAATAATAAAAGAGCCGAGCTCCAGCTGAAATAATTCTTCACGAGCTAAGCTCAAGCTTCATAAATAAAGCTCGAATCGAGCCGAGCTCGAGCTCTGTCTCTATTAAATTTAAACGAACCGAGCTCAAGCCTAGACAAGCTCGGGCTCGGCTCGTTTACACCCCTAAGATTCAAAGCTAACCTCAATGTAAGAGGCTGCAACTTCCGAGTGTTTCTCATTGGTCCTTGCTATAAATATGTCCCAAAATACAGACCACCATTCGAATAGAAAGCCACCAGGTGCATCAATAGCTGTAACATATACCAAAATTACATAATACTCATGAAAAAACATCTCCACCCAACTTTTCTAATAAGCTTTAAATTCACAAGAAGACGGTATATGATTACTAGTCCAATTTCTGAAATAAACTGTAAAAAGATATCGTAGTGTTATGCATATGAGGCCAATTTCTAACTTTAATCCTTCGAGCACCACCGACCAAGTGTAAATTGTATTTTTTTTTAGTGCCATTAGTTAGCAAGAATGGTATAGGGAGGACTCGCGAGTTTCCCATTGACGGTTCATATGGTAACAGAAACATTAAGGCTAAAACAGTAACTGTTGCAATTTTCATGGAAAGGTTCTTACCAACAGGATCAGAAGAGACTTTTCCTTCAGCCTGAAACGCCTGAGCCGAAGCCTTTAAATCCCTTTTTACTAAGTAATCATGTATGTAAACATCTAACCTGTTAATCAAATATAAGTGTTGAAAATCAAAACTAAATACACATCTTTACACACAAAAAATAAGAACATATTCAAGCTAACCAGAGTTCCAATTGACAGAAAAAACCTAATTTCACATAACAATCTCTCTCCAAAACCAATTCAACTTTAAAAGTTGAAATTACACATATACTGGGATGATACTGAATCTAAAAAGCCCCAACTTAGAAAAGGAAATCGATTCACGAAACAAAAGAGAAAAGCTTCCGGAATCAAAACCCTAAAAAGAGAAAAGCGGGACAAATCAAAGCCAAACTAGAATAAAAAAGCAACACATTCAGAGAACGAAGAGAAGCTACAACTGTATAGATCTAACAAACAGTCATGGATACAACAAAAGTAATCAAAAAATTGTAGGAATTTGAAGGAAGTTAAAAGAGAACTTACATTTTATCAGCTTCCCAGTGTGTCTGAGACATTTTTGTCCGGAATCAAAAGGCTCGAGAAATAGAAATTGTTAGATCTTCATGCAAATAACCGAGGGTTTCTTCTTCTTCGCTGAAACCCTATGAGCAATTGGTGTGGAAATCCCAGAGTATTAAATAGAAAAGAAGATCCTGCAAGAGATAAGAGAAAGAAAGGGGAAATTTGAAGAGAGAGAGAAAGAGTTAGAGAGAGAGAGTCTCATATGACATAATTGTTATTGAGTGGCTATTCACATTCTTAGGTTTTTTTTTATGTATTTTTAGTATTTATATCATTATATTTGTAGTAAATCCGCATAAAACTCTTGAAACGTCTTTTTTATGTATCTTTGTTAATTAGATATTTTTTGTAAGTATGTCTTTTAAGTTGTTTTAGTTCATTGTAGTACTCTATGTGTCACGTTGTTGTTTTCCCTCATCATGTTATATTCACAACTCATGTATTTTATTAGAATATGTTTTATATTACATGTGACACATTACACTCGTTGTTTAATCACTTATGTTTTTATATTTTTCATGTTTTTTCACAAACACGGATTCTTTCAGAAACCTCCTTATGAGGAGATGGATTTTATAAAGGACAACCTTGTGTTTAAGATTTATCATGTTTTTTATTCTTTCTATTAACTATTGTTAGATTTTTTTTATTTCTTTTAATTACTTTTCTAAATATAATTACACTAGAAAATAAATAGGTGAGACCATCTAAAAATAAAGATATAAAACATAACATATCTTCTTCCATGGGCGAAGGATTGTTGTGACCGCTCCCCCCCCCCCCCCCCCTCAGTTTTTTTGGGCTAAAATGCTAATTTTTACGATTTTGTAAAAAAATTATATATATTGAGAATCGCCTTCAGGGATTATGATCCGTGACTTTTCACCCCCGCGAATTTTTCGGTGAAGCTTCGCCAATGTCTTTTTCCATTTTGTAACTATTAGACATATGGTGTAACTAGTTAAGAAATAATAACAACCTCTAAATACAAATATAAATTACAAAAATACATATGTCTAATAGTAACCTCGTCCCTTCCCCTCGTCTAACGCCTCTGGCTCCCTTTTAGTTGGATAGGTTTGCAAAATTGATTGTCAGGATGATGAACTATAAGTCTATAACAGTTCTTAAAACGTCTGTAATTTATGATGTTTAGTCTAGTTCGTTGGTCCCTTCACCTTTAAACGTTTTATTACCATGTTCAGTCTTTATCTATTCTTTTATATTTTTACAATTTCATCTTTATTTATCACCATCGATTTTCCTGAAACATCGAATTAACCCAAGTTTTGAACAAACTCATTGAATCGGATGATTGGGGTGATTGTCAGCCTCAATCTTTTTTCATGGATTTGATATTCCATCAAAGCTTTGAGACCATAAATGGGTCCTAGTTGACTAGTTGTGCATCATTTTTCACATAAATGGGTCCTATATATTGATTTATCTTTAAGTGGATCCTATATATTGTGTTGTTTTTACTTTTTTTGTTTTTTAAAAGGACATACTAGTTTAGTTATTTGCACCATATTTAATAGAATGTCTAACGACATTTACCGGAAAGGAAGAAATGCATCACAAACCTTGAATATAAGGGATGTCCGGCATAATTAACAACATAGAAATATGAAAAGTTTATAAATTTGTCCCAAGGTGGTAAAAAGGTCTAACGATTTAAAAGTTTGAATTCTAACCGGACCAAATGGGTTTGGAGATTTATAACTGAACCAAACAGATTGTGGCGAAGGATTATTAGTTGCATTCACTTCAATGATTCGGAAACCCTATCTCATCCATTTGAAGCCTTCGGTTGGTGGCATTTGGAAGGCTATCTCGCGGGTAATTTTGGATCTATCTGTAACCTCTGTGTTCAAAACGTTCATCCGAGCTAGAATTTTCAGATGAAAAATATTCAAAAGTTGCTGAAACACAATTTGAGGCGGTACGCCTAGGATTAGGAAATCCTAGGCGGTACGCCACCCGCTGGGTAAACGGGTCGGGTTGCGGCACCCACCGGATCACCGCATACCCGAGTCCCAAAATCCGGGCGGTACGCCCCAAATAGGACATTTTGGGGCGGTACGCCGCCAGTCCAGTTCGATAAGAACTAGGATTTTGGCCTTTATAGCCATTGCACCCTTGTGAGTTTTGCCTCACTTCCGGCCAGAGCACCCCACTGCTGCTATAGACTTCTGTTCCCTCAAAATCCAAGCAATTGGAGCTGAAGGGAAGAACAACCATCAAAGGTAAGCATTCCTTCAATCCTTCTCATCATTGATCACATGGATACTTGAAGGAAAACTCATTCTAAGCCTAAACCCCCATGAATGCAGTTGTTCTTATGCGAATTGGTAGTGGCTTAAGAGGATAGAAGCTGAATTCAAGGTTAATCAAGGTAAGAATGTCTTGATTCTTGCTTAAGAAAGTTAATTAGGGTTTCTTTAAGATCATACATTCATAAATTGGTTATGGATCATGCATGCAATCAGAAGTTTGCTCTTGGGAGTTGGATTGGGGACTGGAGAAGGCAAGGAAATCAGAAAAGCTCGATTGTACAAGAATTCCTTCACAAGGTACAACCATTCTATGCATGCATGTTGATTTCTTTCCATAAATGGAAACTTTATAAGTTAAGATCACATGAACCCAGAGTGGATCAGTGTTTCTAAAAAGAGAATGGATCATCTAACCATAAGGAACCTGTTCCTAATTATACTTGGGTAAAACGGGGTTCGAAGCAATGAAACTTACTTTAAATGGAAAGCTCGGGGAATGGGGTTATGCTTTGTTTAAGATTTAGACCCCAAATGAACCCCTAATTAACCCCCCAATATGGTATGCAACTGATCTGGTAATAAATCTGGTTATAAAACGTCGAAACGTAAAAATGGCACTAAAAGACAAAATAGTCGGGCCCTGAAATGCAAATTGGGGCGTACCGCCCCAGATGAGTACATGCAGAGCGGTACGCCCTGAAAACCAAAAACAGTAACTGGAATACCAGATTACAGCGTACCGCCCAGAAATATATAGATCAGAGCGGTACGCCCGGATATGAAATCAGGAACTCGGACTACCATTTGACGCGTACCGTCCAGAAATGTAAATTTCCAGGCGGTACGCCTATGAAGGAAAATGACAGAATGTTTGGCAAAATTTTAGATGAACCAAAAGCTGAACCGCTTGATCTAGCAACGGTAATTTGTAGTACTTCGAACCTCAGACGATTTATGGGCACATTAGCATTGTATATGACACATATACACATGATAACTATGATAGGTTGCTAGACACTAAAGATAGGCTATTCTAGCGAATCTTGGATTGCAATCCCTGTTGAAACTTGTTTCTGACTTCATTTCTGTGAGTCCTCTGAGTTCTCTCATTAGTTAACTGTTGAGATCACATTTCTGTTCTGATGTATCTGTTATATCTGTTATGATTACCATGTCGAACACTGTTAGTCGGAATGCCCTGTGTGGGTCATTATAGACTTTCTGGTCATTAAGGTTGAGACCACTAGGCATATAAGAGATTATGACGGCCGTTATAGTTGAACGATCCATATTCACCCGGATCCTCTAGTATTAATTTACTAGGGGAATATGTGCTTATATGTTGAACTTAAAAACTACTCGTAGAGGGTGTTCGGCTAAGCGCAACGTACCCGCAGAGTATCTGAGTGTTGACCTTGGGTGCGGCATGATAGATCTATAACTTGTATGTGTTGAAAACTGTTAATGTAATGATGGTAGTTACGACTCACCAACAACTATGTTGTTGACTTTGTGTGATTGACTTATGTTGCAGGTAAGCAAGTGTAGGTGTGGATCTATTCTGAATATGGACTTTCCATGGTTGTTGTCACTATAAATAGGGCTCTGTATGATAAACAAATAACGTTTGTTTCGGTAGACCTGTTATGACTATGTTTCCGTATGTCAATGTATCTTTTATATGTTCAGTCCTGGGTCATATCCGGTGGCTATCGATTCTATAGGTCGGCTAGGAGGTGCTTAGTGCATCCTCATTTAGAGTCGGCCTAGAGTTTCACTGTGAGGACTGGATGTCCGTTGTGTGTGCTTGTATGTTGTAATTAGTTGGTGCTTCGGGAACTGATGCGGACAGCCGGTCCCACACCTTCCCCCGCACCTGGCAGGGGGCGGCGGAGGGGGGTGTGACACTATCCAACGTGGGTATTATCTTCGAAGATTTCCTCTTGGAAGACGACGGCATTGGGAGATGGACTAAGGATTCGGATGGTCTTTTTTCCTTCAGATCTCTAGTGGGTTGTTGCACTCCCATGACAGCCTTGGCACCCAATTCGACTTCGAATGTTGTAAAACGGTTCCCATAAAGATTAATGTTTTTGTCTGACGTGCCATTCTTGGTTGGCTGCAAACGATGGACTCACTTGCTCGCCGGAACATTCCGATCACTACTTTGCATTATTCCCTTTGTGGGGTCGGCCTCGAATCAGCAGATCATTTACTCACGGGCTGCTCTTTTACGGATATAGTTTGGTATTAGATGATATATAATTATTTGGCTTAATTGCTTGACCTCTCTCATTGACACACTCAATATATAATTACAAGCACTATGCTATTTACATAAAATATCCTTATAAACTGGATATTTAGAATTTGTGCATAACCTAGTCTAATATATCCCCTCAGTATAAGGAGGAAGGTCTCGGATGCGTAGACTGGATCTGAACTTCTGAAAGAGAATTTGATGTAAGCCTTTGGTGAAAATACCCACCATCTGAAATCTAGAAGGACAATGAAGACCCCGAACATGTCCAAGTTGGACCTTCTCGTGAACAAAATGTACGTCGATCTCTATGTGTTTGGTTCTCTGATAAGTAAACATCGCTAACATTGTCACAGCAGACAATGGATGTCCAAGTAGGTGGCGATCCAACTCTAAAAGAAGGTTGTGTAATCAGCATAATTCAATAACCACGTGTGCTTCCCCCCTGTATTCGGCCTCTGCACTGGAGCATGAAATTGTGGTCTGACGTTTAGACAACCAGGAGATGAGATTGTCGTTCAAAAATACACAATAACCTGAAGTGGATCGACAGGTGTCTAGGCAACCAGCCTAGTCAACATCAGTATATGATATTAAGATGTAAGAGAAGTGACATGAATATGGCGAAGCTGAAGACGGAAGACCCATAATATATCATAAGTAAAATGCCCGGCCACTATTGTATTAGGTATGTGAATTAGAAGTTATAATGTATTTAATTTTTTCAGCAACATTCATGAAATATGAGACACGAATAATATGCTTTGAGATATGCATGGAAAGATGACTATAGTTTGTTGAATGCCTAAAAAATATTAATGGTAAGATTGATGCTGCTAAAGTTGTTGATCTTGCATTGCTGCTTATTGATGGAAGCTATGGTTTTGAAATGGTGAGTCTTTATTGTATATGAACTTACCGATTTTTATAATCCTTTGAAATGTGTGGCTTTAAGTTGGTGTAATATTCATATTGCAAGAAACATTTGAGTTCCTTATCATAATGCAAATTCATGGATTTCCTAAGGTTATGGGCGTTTTTACGCATCTTGATAACTTCAAGGATGTTAAGGAACTTAAAAAGACAAAGCGGATTCTTACATATCGGTTATAGATGTTAAGAAATTTAAAAAGACAAAGCGGATTCTTACGCATCGGTTATGGACTGAGATTTATGATGAAGCTAAATTATTTTATTTATCTGGTCTAAATCATGGAAAGTGAGTGCTTAATGCCTATGCATATGTTCTTTTGTATATTATTCAACTTTAGCTGGTCTTTTGAAGGTGTTTGAGCTGGTTTTTTTTAGGGTGTTAGAGGTGATTTTTAGAGTGTTTTAGAACCCCAAAAAACTAAATTAACACCGTTAACAAATCCTTTTTATAGTAGTGTATATATTCTTCTTACTGGTTTTTAAACACTCAAATCGAACATGATTTTCGAGCTTAATTCAACTTCCTAATTATACGTTTTCAGGCCATAGTGGTTCGCTGATTTTGCCATTCTATAATTCTTGGAGACCAGCTTAAGTAAGCTATCATCTAGCACATTAATACATGTAAGCTCATTTCCACTTTGTAGAAAACCTTTATACACGACCTGTTAATTTTAGTATCTCTGATATTACTTATTTTTTTTGTTTTTTATTTATAGGTGGTATTTAATAATATTCAAATATAATATTCTTATATAGCTGATTATTTTTTTTTTAAAAAGAAGGAAACTCATGACTAATAATACGTTGAGATCGTGCTTTCTTTCTATCCCTCTTAAAATCTAATTGATTATATTCTTCTTCGATATAAGATGATTATATTCTCATTGAAGAGGATATTAACACCAGTTAAGTATTAGAGGCAGAGCGTGTGGTGTGAGATTGGCTACCATCATCAAATTCAGGTCGGCGTCCTCTTCTTCTTGATAATCCTCGTCTTCCTCGTCGTGGTGGAGCTGCGATTGATGCCTATTTCCGTGACTGCTCTCCACAATTGCGTAGATGGAGCGAGATGAAGGAGGCGTACCAGATTTTAGGGCAAAGTGTCGAGATGAGGTGGAGGTGGAGGCGGAGGTGAGATCGAGCAGGATGTGGGATGAGGAGCCGGATGTGGGATGAAGAAGGCGTACAAGATTTTAGGGCTAAAATAAATGAAGCGGCGGGAATGTATTTTGTGAGCGGCGGATGAGTTCAAAATTTTAGGGCAAAAAAATTAGAAGGAAAATAAAAAATATAAAGTGACACTTTAAAGATGACGCGCGCCTAATGTGTACTCCGTGTTTTTTTATTTATGACATATATTTTATGACGCGCAAAATAGCGCGTCGTCTACTCTTTAAATTTTATAATTCTTGACAGTTTTTTTATGACACTCGTTTTTGCGCGTCATAAAAAACCGCGCGTCATCGTTCGCGCGTCAAGAAAGACCCTGTTTCTAGTAGTGGTGGATTCTTACGCATCGGTTATGGACTGAGATTTATGATGGAGCTAAATTATTTTATTTATCTGGTCTAAATCATGGAAAGTGAGTGCTTAATGCCTATGTATATCTTCTTTTGTATATTATTCAACTTTAGCTGGTCTTTTAAGGGTGTTTGAGCCGGTCTTTTAAGGGTATTTGAGCTGTTTTTTTTAGGGTGTTAGAGGTGATTTTTAGGGTGTTTTAGAACCCAAAAAAATTAAATTAACACCGTTAACAAATCCTTTTTATAGTAGTGTATATATTCTTCGTACTAGTTTTTAAACACTCAAATCGAACATGATTTTCGAGCTTAATTCAACTTCCTAATTATACATTTTCAGGCCATAGTGGTTCGCTGATTTTGCCATTCTATAATTCTTGGAGACCAGCTTAAGTAAGCTGCCATCTAGCACATTAATACATGTAAGCTCATTTCCACTTTGTAGAAAAACTTTATACACGACCTGTTAATCTCAGTATCTCTAATATTACTTATTTTTTGTTTTTTATTTATAGGTGGTATTTAATAATCTTCAAATATAATATTCTTATATAGCTGGTTATTCTTTTAAAAAAAGAAGGAAACTCATGACTAATAATACGTTGAGATCGTGCTTTCTTTCTATCCCTCTTGAAATCTAATTGATTATCTTCTTCTTCGATATAAGATGATGATCGATGGTGATTAGTGACGATTGTAGAGAAAAATTTTTGGATCGTTTAATGTTGTTTGTTGTTTATGTAGTCGGATTTTATTTAAAAGATTTGGCTTTTGAAATAATGCTCTAATGGTGCTATTTGTGCTTAATGTAATGTTTGCGCCCGATGACCGACTAACATTGAGGTTACTACGCGCTGGATATCGTCACATGATAACACGTATTTCTATCGGCAACGCGCTAATAGCAAAAGTTGTATCATACATTTACAAAATAATATACACGCTTATTTATATACTAAACTGTATTAAAAGTTTAATTTTTATTTCAAATGCATATATAAAGTTATGTTAACTATTCATATAGTCATTGGTTCCTCAAAAGAAGTTCGTCAAAATGAAAATTATAAAAAACTGTTTAAGATCTGCAGTGTAACAAAATAGATTAAACATGTTAAGCTATTTTGTCCATTGAAAAATATTTGTTAAACGAAACTGATTTTTAATAAAGATTTTAAATCTAATAAAGGTAGAAAAATAAAATTATCATAGACATATTTGTACACATACAAAGAATAAAATAAAGCATTTTTTTTAACCTCACAATAAAGTTTCATTCTATTATTACTGACTTTAACACTTAAAACACCATGGCCTTATTTTATTTAACTTTTGAGTCTTCAAACCGATTAATTCGCCCTTAATATAACCGTTACACTATCATGCCAAAATATATAAAAAGTATTATAACAGACTGAGAATGAACGATAACTATAAACTTACTATTATAACACGAAGTTCAAATAGGTAGAAAACCACACTCCAAGTACGTTACACATTAGCGTTTACACATGCACACTTAATTATTATCGCGACATATAGATTATTGCGACGAACATTACTTAGTACGGACTAAACTTATGCTAGAATGAGGTCGATTATCGTTCCTCACCATTGATTGCCAATATCATTAGCAACTTTAGTAGCATCACAAGCAGCCCCCAAAATTCCTCGTCTAGTAAACCCTGCTGTGTATAATCCGTTTTCATATTTCCAGTTATTTGGAAATGAGGTTTTTGGCATTCCATCATCTGCAAAGAAGTCATTTCCCTGACAAAAAACAGAACATATCTATATGTAAATTGTGAAATGAGAGATATGTAGGGATTCTAAGTGTCTTTAAGAGTAAGTGTAATATGATTTTAATGATTTACAGATAGTGAATAAAATGTCTGTAGTTGAACTCAATAATATAAAGATGTTAATCTTGATTAAGCAAAAGGGACAATATTCTTTCAAAGGTTTTGGTTGGGTAAGAATTAAATTAGAAAAGTAGTTTTCTTATTAGATTGGGAGATGTTTTAGGTCAATTTAATTTGGTTAGTTAGTGTTATATTTGGTATTAATATAGGGTTTGGGGATCATTATGATGTGCGAATTTGATTAATAAAGAGCACAAATAGTTTTTCACGAGTTTCTCATAAAATATCGGTGTTCTTTATTGTGTTTAATATCAATTCGAGCCAACAACTGGTATCAAGACTTGGTGAAGAAGAACAGAGACCAAAGGTCAAGACGAATATTATAAAAAATTAAAGTCACCTGAAAAGAAGACGAGATTGGTTATTTGTGAGCAATCAAGAAGAAGATCATATATGTGTGAACAAACAAGAACGGATTAACTAAGATTAAAGAGTATAGATAAAAAACAAATACATAGATATAAATATGATTATGATTTCTCCCAAAGTGAATCAATTCAACTGATCCAATTTAGTTAATCAGTTATTATAAAACTATGTTCTAAACAAGATGGTGACCCGCTCGCGCTTCGCGGCGGGCCACCATTTTCCGAAACGCCGTGGCTAAAGTCGAAAACTCTAAAAGTGATTTAAAAGTTGACCACATGCGCTTAAACTTGAAAAAAAAATACCACATGTACATGACACGGTGGCCTAACACCCATTTTTCAGAACATTGTGACCAAATTCAAAAACTCTAAAAGTGGTCTAAAAGACGTTGACCACCTGCGCTTAAGTCTTAAAAAAATACCGAATGTACATAACGCGTGGCCTAACACGTGACCACGTGGCCTAACACGTGACCAAGATTATTGATTGAACATGACACGTGTCATGTTATTAGTGATGGAACATGACACGTGTCATGTTCCTATTAGTCAACATATGAATAGTCGTTTATGAGTGTGGATCACCCATTTCTTTTTGTAATATATATAAATTCTATATTTTAGATAATTATCTGAATTAATGAATATAAAAGTAGAAGTATATAACTATATATAGTAACATTACCTACCTGTTATTAAAAAAAAGTGAGTATATTCACATGTTAACCACATATGATTCAATGTTATTTCTTCATCTTATACCACGATCACTTGTATATATAATGCTTATCGTGTTTTGTAATTGATTAATTATATAGAGTTTAATTATGTTTTGATTAAATCTAATATGTTGTCATAAATGTTTATATATCTATTTATGCTTTATTAGATAACAATTAATTTATTAAAATGAATAATTTAGCTATGATGAATCAAAGTGCTTAATCAAACACTAAGATAGATAAATTTTATTTATATCAATATAGACCCTCTTTTAAGTTTTAATAAATTAAGTAGAAGGCAAACTCAATAATTTTTCATGATATCATATCCCATGCATTTACCTTGAGCCAAGAAGTCACATTACTCTTGTAACCAGTTGCTAACACTATACAATCACACTCAAGCTCTTGCCCATCCAAGAACATGATGCCATTTTTAGTTATTTCCCTCACACCTTGTTCAATTACCTACAAACATATATAACCAAATTAAAAAACAAATCATATTTTTTTTCAAAAACAAAACACACTGATAAAATACTATCACCTTGATGTTACTTGTTTTGATTTTAGAAAATGCGCCAACGTCAACAACCGGAGTTTTTCCGGTGGTCATCTTCAACTCAAGCGGGCCGGTTTTTGGCCGTCGAAGACCGAATCTTTCGGTGTCTCCAAGGATGTAGTTAGTTATAGACAAAATCAACTTGTCCACCAACTTAATAGGTAGCCATTTGAGAAGTGTCATGGCTACTCCAAATGTTGAGAATCCAAACATCTCTCTAGGCAAAACATGAATCTGAAAGTTGTATCAAATAATAATAAGAAAACCTTAATAAATTGCAAGAAAAACAATAATAAGGCTACAAGCCATTTAAGTTTAAGTTTATTGCACATTTAAAGGTTTCATTGGACAGTTGTTAAAAAGTTTGTTAAAAAGTTTGTCAAAAAGTTAGGGCTTACATCATAGTTTATAATTTTAAATTTTAAGCAAACATTATTGTTATACAAATAGCCACCCATGAAACAACAATAAAAACATCATAACTTGACAACTTACAGAATTTCTAACCACCATAAAAGGGATGGAATTATGGTTGCAAAGATCCAAGCTAATCTCCATACCAGAATTCCCACACCCAATAACCACAACCTTCTTCCCTCTAAACTCACCTCCATTCTTATACTCACTTGCATGCATAACTCTCCCCTCAAACCCCTCCATCCCCGCAATCTCCGGCACCAACGCCTCCGCATTCTCCCCCGTAGCCACCACCAGCCACCGCGATTCATACCCGCCACCACCTTCTGTTTTCACCCTCCAAACCCCGCGCCCAAATTCAAACTCAGCACTCTCCACTTTTTGGTTGAAAACCGGCTTGATAGCAAAGTGGTCAGCATAAGATGTTAAGTATGCAATGAACTGGTTTTTGGAAGGGTATTTTGGGTAGCTTTTTGGGTATCCTAATAAAGGAAGCTCACAAAATTGCTTGGGGAGATGGAGTTTGACTGAGTCATAGGTTTTGTGCTGCCATAAAGATGCTATGCAGTCATTTCTTTCAAGAACAAGAGAAGGGATGCCCTTTTGTTTCAAGCAGGCAGCCACGGCTATGCCCGATGGCCCGCCTCCCACGATGATCGGCCCTTCGACTTTGGTAAAAACTTCATCTTTTCCGGTGGAACCCATGAAGAAAATGATGAAGATTCTAGTAGGTAGGAAGATACTAATGAATATTCTTTGCTTGTTTGTTTAAATAGGCCTATTGTTGCTTAGTTGTATTAAGTTAGAGAAGGGTCCTTTGAACACTTGGAGGTCACATATGTGCTGAATAGGAGTTTATTGGGACTTGGTTTTCTTCAAGTCAGGGAGATTTTATGACAGATGAAAGAGAGGTGTGAGATTGGAGTGAAAGATAAGGAAAGGAGTTGTTTCTATTTCTCAAGGCTCTGTCTTCTCAGTGCAGATTTAACTAACTGAAGTGAATTGAAGTAACTATATACATTTAATTAAGTGTGTGTGTGTGTTTTACTAATTATGTATGGTTGAGTTGAATTAATATAGGGCGACTTGCATGCATGCATTTACTTGGTTTGTGAGGACTCATGGCTGCATTTCAAATGGGTGCTAAGCTTGTGTTACTGATGAGCTTTGTTCAGCTTAGATTATGCGAAATTAAGCTAACATTGAATTCCTAACAAAGTAGAGAGATATGAGATTTGTTAGACTTGGGTGAGTTCCGAAAATAAAAGACAATATTACCTTCCTTCCGAGATACATGCAACCTCAAATTTTTCCTGAAAAGCATCATTTTTTATTTTGTCCAATTTTTGTCTGTCCGCTCATCCATCTCAACATCCTCATCTCCGTGACCTCCAGCTAACGCACCCAAGTCTTCTTGATGGCCCAACACTCAGAACTATAAAGCATTGCCAGTCTGACGGGAACCTTATAGAATTTTCCCTTTAGTTTTGAATGGGGAACTTCTTGTCACACAAAACCAATGTGGCCGCTTGCCATCTATACCAACATGCATGTATGTGATGAGCCAAGTCACTATCAGTGTCCCCGTTATTTTACACAAACAAACCTAAATACTTAAACTTGATTACGGGCGGAACCGTCTGGCCATCAATCGTAATCTGGGCATCGCCAACTTCGATCGTACCACTGAAGTCATAATGCATGTACCCTGTCTTAGAACGACTTATCCTAAGACCCTTAGATTCTAAAGCAACTCTCCATTCTTCAAGTTTTACATTTAAGCTTTGTTTAGTTTCCGCGACAAGCACAATATCATCAGCAAAAAGCATGTATCACAGAACAATCTCCTGGATCAACTTGGACAACTCGTCCATAACAATAGCAAATAGAAGTGGGCTCAACGCGGCCCTTGGTGAAGGCTCACCCCCACAAGAAATGACTCAGTGTCACCCACTGGAGAGCAAACACACGTCACTGTCCTAGCATACATATCCCTGATAATGTCTATGTATTTCCGCAGGATCCCCCGACCCTCAAGACTATCCCAAATCAACTGTTGAGGGACACTATCATAGCCTTTTCAAAATCAATGAACACCATATGTAGGTCACGCCTCTTCTCCCAATACTTTTCCATTAATTGTTTTAGGATGTGTAAGTAACGTTACTGGGATAAAACAAAGCATGAAGAGCTCCTAGTAAAATTAATGTCAACATATACCAAAACGTAATAAACATCAAAACCACTAATGTAGATAAATAGATTGTCACACCCCCAAAAATCCCACGCGCGATAACGCGCCGCAGGGAGCGTGACAAACCAGGATCGCCGTCCATTAGTTACACCAAACGACCAGTAATTAATAAAAAGGTTGTATATTTCATTAAAATATAAATACAGAGTTTTACAAAGGCGGAAGCGTAAATGCAATGAAAGTATTAATGTAAAAACACCATCACCCAAGGTGACGTGGGTTGTTCAAAGACAATAAAAGGGTTTTCAAATACTCATGCATGCGTACTCGTGATACTCGAACATCCGCAACCTGAGAAATAACATGCTAAAAAGTGTCAACACAAAGGTTGGTGAGTTCACAGGTTTAATCAGTTCATCAGTTGAATGTAAATCGACCGTTCAACAACAGTCCCAGTTCAGTGTAAATCAACTGTTCATCGACAGTTCAAGTTCAGTTTAAAATTGATTGTTCAACAACAATCAAGTTGAGTTTAAGATTGACTATTCAACAATAGTCAAGTTGTAAGAGCATAATCACTAATATATATCAAATAGCTAGCTAGGCTATATACATGAAACTTCGCACGTTGATGGTCACCGAAGCTAACAGTTGTTTACAGTTTATGCAGTTTGCCTTGTTGTGTTTAGGACGAATATAACACCCGTTCGATATCCAATCGTGCCAGAGCGACTGACCCGGGTGGGGTTTGTCAGACCCAGTAGTACTACAATATATTTCCCGCTATCGTCATTAATATTAACGGTACCATAGGAAGGACTTTGTTGTATATGTGCTTCAAGTACTTCAAGTGATATATAAAAGTCTAATTATCTCAGTTGTATAGTTCATGCATGTTAATCTCCCCCAAAAGGATTAAAAGCAGTAAAATGGGGCCGTGAAACTCACCTTAGGTTGCACAGCAAAAGTTTCCAGATGAACAGTTAAGCAGGTAGCAAGAACGAGTCTTGTGCAAACAATCAATCACCTAACGACCATACGAGTATAAGTGTGTGTTCTATAAACTATCAACTCTAATGCAAACGACAAAAACGAATGATCGTGGAGTTCAAAATAAGTCAAGGATGGCACTTGTGCCAAATCCGAGCGATTATCGAAATAACGCGAGAAAATACAATATACAACAATATTATATATTTTCGAAGTTCAAAGGTTTCAAAAATAAATATATATATATTTAATATATATAAAGTATATTTAACTAAATGTTCGAGTGACGTTAATAACGAATTTGCGAGAACAATATGAGTGACGTTAATAACGAATTTGCGAGAACAATATATATTTATATATATAAAAGATTATCATAAAATATCCGGTTATTTCAATAGAAATCCAACGACATAGGTTT
Source organism: Deinandra increscens subsp. villosa (assembly GCA_039602395.1). NCBI lineage: Eukaryota > Viridiplantae > Streptophyta > Magnoliopsida > Asterales > Asteraceae > Deinandra > Deinandra increscens. The sequence goes on from JBCNJP010000003.1 coordinate 6,481,056, forward strand.
ATATATTAGTTTACTCAAGATATATATATATATATATATATATATATATATATATTTATATAATTTCCTCCGAAAGCATCTAATCGTTTTCAATAACCCAACGATACACGTGTATATATTAAATTTCACGAGAATATACTTATTTTTACCCTTTTACTTAACGCCATAATTCTTGTGTTTTAAAATATGTATATATGTATATATACGGATTTATCAAACTATATTTTGGTTCAAATCGTCAAATATTACGAGTTTAATAGTCAATACACATTTTTACGGGTTTTAAACATTCGTAGAAAACCATTTTAAGCAAGTTTTAATTGACCCAAATCATCAAATTACCAAAAAATAAAGAAAAGAACGAAATGAGGTCGGCTGGGTTCGAACCCGCGACCTCTCACAAACAAGCGACTACGCTGACCACTAGGGCAGATTTCCGATGGTGTCAACAAATGGCCGAGAATCAATTTATGCGGTATAGGGACGCAGAAACTGAGTCAAAGGGAAACAGAACAATCAAAAAGAACTCGCAGGGAGCGGGTTTAGAACCCGCGACCTCTTGAACCAAGGCGCACGCACACACCACTGCGCTGGGTTATCTGTTTGTTTTAAAAATCGCATAGAAATATATATATTCAGATCATGTCGTGAGTTCATCTTCTTCCTCAAGAACTCCGGTGGCCGGAGTTTCATTCCGGTCACCGGAAAACGCGAAACATGAACACGACTCCCAGAAAGATGCGATTAGCAGAGATGGATGATTACCTCAAGTTGTAACGAACGTTTGATGCGTTTTTTTTTTTGAACTAAACCCGAACAATCTCGAACTCGAACCCCGGGACGAATTGGGTTGCTCTGCTGTCTGCTGATTGCTGCTGCTTTAGCGACCACCAAGGGGTGTCGAACGACGATAAACAGCGGCGAACAGTGGTGGTCGTTGGGTTTTGTCTCGCCGGAAAAATCAGGGAAACGAGGGAGGGACGAGAGGAAGAACGAGAGATGGTTTGTGGTTGTGCAAATGATATTTACACCTCCTAATGTTTATCATGATGGCATGAAGCGAAACTGTCGAATGATGGTGATGATCGGTCGAACCCGATCATCAACCCTGCTTTTAATTCTCGTAATTGCCATTAAAATCAAGTATAGAACATTGACACAGTTAGTCCCTCCCACTTACAAGGTTGACACAAGGTTTTAGGAGATTTACAAAAATGATCCCCACTAGTTTTATAAAGAAAAAGAGGTTTAGGAAATGGCGAAAAGGATCCCTCAAAGTATAAGAGTGCTAACGGATTTCTAACGAAGTTAACAGGGAATGTTTTAACGACAAAAAAATACGAGGAACGTCAACATATATAAATCGTATTACGTTTATGAAAAAAATATATATATATCTCGTTTAAGTTCACATAAAATCATAGATTTTAGTTCAATAATTATTTATTTAAGTTGTAACCTATATCTTTTTAAATCTCATAAAGTTATTACTTAAAGTTTATAAATGTATACTTTATGTCTACATAAAATCATAAATATAAGTCTACGATTTAATAATTAAAATTCACATAGAATAATAAAATACATGTGAAATATATACATATATATATCACGTGGAATCATAAAGTGAACTCATGGAATGTCAAACGTTTGAACTTAGTGCATGCTCGTAGTGATGATCACACAAAACCCTAATTGCTAAGGTCAACACAGTCAATCACATAAATGGTTCACACAACATTTAATGCGGTTTACGTTCAGTTAATGTCCAAAAATGACCTGAAAAGTCGGATTGTCACAGTATCCCCTTGTTGAAGAATTTTCGTCCTCGAAAATTGCGTAACGTGGTAAAAGTTAATGAGCTAAACACAAAGAAAAGAAAAGAAAAACATTTGCAGTCGTCACATCATCCCCTTGTTGAAAAAATTTCGTCTCGAAATTTAAATCAGTAACAATTGTTTTAAGAGTCGAATAAACAGTAACATACCGAAGGAATTCAGGTTTCCTACTCCAAATGGAGTGATAGATATTATAGTCAAGAATGTGTACCAGATGTTGAGAAGATGCCAAATGTTTAGATGTTTTCGAAAGGAATTCTAATGGAAAGTATAGAAAGTGATTTTCTTATCAGGTTTTCTTACAAGAGGAGTTGAACAAATGTACTTCAGGAATCGTGTTGCGTGACCAGGCCGAACAGAGTGACCTGATAACATAAGTATCTTAAATCAAGATTTCAATATGAAGAACAGTCATAATACATCCGAGTAGTTTCCGGCTATTGTACCCAATGCTGGGAGTGAGGTTCCCACGCCGTGTCTCGTTTTTAATTAAGGAGTTCGCATCCACCAATAACCCAGGTAAATCAAAGGGAAGGAAATTTGAGTATGAGAAGATTGTGTGTGCATCAGGTCAATCGGAGTTTGTTTAATAGACCCATCGTGTACCGAAAATGTAAACGTCTAGACTTTACCTGGGAGTTAGCAACTAGCATAGAATTACACAAGGCTTATCAAGTTATCATGAGGACCCATTGGTTCATTTAGTACTTTATGAGGTTATGACCGATTAAGTTCACATGATTCATAATAACATTCAAATTCACCTTTCATGCAATAACGTTTCAGATAGCATACGAGTTTCTACAAAGATTTCTTTTAAAGGTTAATGCGGTCGAAGAGTACTAGCATGCAATCTATCATGAAGGTTTTACCATACAACGCATACAACTGTCACAATACCTTATGTACTAGCATACGACCCTAACATGACATATCTATAGTATGTAAGTTCATAAACTAACCAACACAACCCTTACGGTGCAAAGTTGACGGGGCAACTTCACACAGTCTTGTCATTCCCACCGAGGTAGGAGATTTAGGACCTTGTATGGTGTATGGTTTTCATATCCAATCAAATTAATACATTCACAGCATGTCATTTTCTGGTTCCTAACACGTTTCCTACGCATAACTAATCATGCAATTCTACGCCACTTGTGTTTAAGCCAGCACCACAATGATTGATCAATTTATATACCTTAAACATAGGATACGATTCTCAATTTTTAGCATGCATAAACACGTATGTTTTATAAGCATTTCTCATGAGAAGTTCAGAAGCGAACAAACTATTTATCATGGTTAAAATGATTCAATAGTTGCTATCATGCTAAAACATAACTTGTAACACACTGATTTTGTGACAAAAGGACTGAGGTCTTAAAGAGAAATCCAAATCAAGATCCCATTGCCATTTTAAAGGTAACATGTAGCAGTTTATTTTAGAAAATAATTACTCAATTCTATTAGAAATTATTCAAGCAATCACATAGACAATTAGGTTAAAAATTCAATTTGGAATTCAATATCATACAACATATCATCATGCGTATTACCTTGCTAAAGAATCCAAAAATAAGGGCGAAAGTTCAACAAAACAAAGTGTAAACTATGAGGTACCAAATATCGAAAGGTGCTTATCAAGCAGGAGAATAGCAAATTTAAAATGAAGAGCGCCAACGGTTTTGTTTGTGAATTCTCGTAAGCGATCAGATAACCAGCTTATGATAACCGAAACTATACATTCCAAGAATGATATGTGAGTTTAAACTAGCACGGGTAAAGGTACCAGTAGGGAAGATGCAAATAACGTAATGGATAGTATAAAATTCGGAGAGAGGTATATATGTGCTTGACAGGATTTGGCAAGAAATTTTGCATAGACCGATATCGAAATGAACGTGTCAACGGTTATACAATCCAATAGGGTTAACGTCTCGTTAGAAGAATCTTCATTGTTTAAGCTCACCGGCATGCCCAGTCTCCTTGATGTCCTTGCGCTTCATGCGTCTTGATTCCTTTCTTGTCAAAACATCAATCCAAATGACTGTCAAAAGTAAGATGTAGCACAAGGATGTTATGAAAGGGTGTTAATGAAACAGAACATCAGAATGTTCAAATACGGCTTTGGCTTGGGTTGCCTGTATATATGCATTTTTGCTGGGGTTTAGTGCAAGTTTTCCGCGGTTCAAAAGATCAAACCGGGTGTTCCATAGAAAAGTATCAGGCCTATCACCTTAGTGAATGCAAGAGAGTTCACCAAAACAAGGCAGTCGACCTAGAAGCAATGCCCCTTAAACGAAAGTCGATCTACTTCTTAACACATGCTTCTAAACATTGGAATTGATCATTCGTTCAGGTGGTTTGTCATTCATAAGGGAATATATCTGGTTTTCAAAACGTTGATGTTCATCTGAGTCAGAACTTGCGTCTAAATCATGGCAGGAAATTCGCTTCAGAAAAGTTTTCTTCTAGACTCGGACAATTGAAAGCATGAAGTTTGATTATTTTGGGTATGTCTCTTTTGGTAGGAATACGTAAGGGATATCTGTAATCTCGGAGAAAGTAGCATTAAGCAGTTCTGTCGAGGACCTAGTCGTGTTAGATGGAGTTTCTCATGACGAGGCTCTTGTGTATGACTCTAAAGTCAATCGTTGGTCCGGTACTGGTCCCACTTCAACGTGCCACCAATGTTTATATATAGGGTGTACCGCAGCTAACCCACCACACTACCAGCACCTTGAAAGTGTACCAACTACCCACCATTACTAGATATTAGTCAAACCACATTGTATACTTTTATCAGAAATAGAGGACTGCAAGTTTCTCCCATACGTTTGAATGTAAAAGGGATGAGAGATTAAAACTTCAATACGTTGTACAAACAAAGGTGTAGGTATTTCCATTCACAATATCAGTGAGATGCATACGGTTTGCCATTCTAGCGAAGATCGTCGAGAGTTTGGCACGCGCAGTAAGGATATCATAGAGCTTCAAATTTCAAGACGATCAAAATTTTAAATAGGCCACAAGGTTTAAGCTTAAGCTGGAGGGTCATCCATGAAAATTTTCTGAAAATGACGATGAGGATTCGCGTACCAGAATTTTATCGATAGTTGCTATGAGAGGAGCGTAAATTAATATACAAAATGTATGGATAACTTGGTGTACTCAATGTGTAAGAAGGGTAAATATAGTTTGATCGCACAGTTAGCTATTGATAACAAGAAGTTCATGCTCGATGGGTGTTAATAGAGTTTCCATATAAGGCTTGGTATTGTTATTGCGATTGAAGCACAAGATTGTCATATCATCAGTGGTGTTAACTAGTAGAAAAATTAACCGAAAGTGTAACGCCTTTCGGTTCAAAGCTTAGAAGCTTATTCAGGGCATAAAGGATTACAAAGCACGAGTATCAGAAATTGTCGGTTGCTAAATCATGGAAGGTTGAATTATGCAAACAAAAATCGATAGTTCAGGCTCAGGAGATCAATCAGAATAGTCCTTACGTTAAACCTGAGAATCATTAGTTTGAAAGTCAGAAAGGATTCTCACTACTATTAGCCCTACTAGAGCTAAATATGCTTGCGATGTGGTAGGCAGTTTGTACAACTGTGTCGATGTCGCTGGCAGCAAGTATTGGTTCGCACAAGAAAATCAGGGAATATGAATATTCACAGGGACAATTCACAAGAGTTTTTAGCCAACAAATATGCTCCAATGCTCACGGTATATGCTTGAACTAGTTCGTTTATCAAATGTTGCCTCGGAATTCGTCCGGTGAATGTATATACAAGTTGTCTCACAATCATAAAGTTTCAGGGATTGATATGGTAGGTAAAGTCGCAAAGGTAGAATTATATTTCAAAATGAGTTTAAACCAGTCGAATATTTCGTCGAGAGTGTTCGTAGTTACGAAAGACTTGTCATTTAAATACATGAGTTAAACGGTGCCCCTTCCGGACTAACATTCGTAATAGGTGTCAAAGGGTTCACGAATGGATTAGAATCCATATATATAAGAGATGATATCATGCGCGATAGTGTTTACAAGATAGATGAATTCGATCATCTAGTCGAATTTCAACATGCTCAACATTCAATACCACGAGGAAAAACAAAATTTACAGGAATTTGGTCCCAATACGACCATTGGCTTGCCTAGTAGGATTCTCCAAGATTTTCATATACTGCAAATTACATTTACGTGTGCACCCGTAAATGTGATTTACTTTCTATGATCATCCTAGTTCCTCTTACTTTAGCTACCAAGTATGGTGTGGTCACTAACCCATGGTTATCTTGACCAGAATTTGTTAATGAGACAAGTTTTCGAGAATAGAGAGCTCACTCAGATTGGAATGACCCACCTGAAGCGATTCAGCCAGAAATTTAGCTCAATAGGATCTGAGTAGGGTTTATCACAACGACCCTAGCTTAGCTCGATGTTAGAGAATAAGTATCACACATACTGGCGTGATCGCAATCCGATACACAAAGAGGGAATTTCAGTCGACCTGCATCAGGTTTCGTTGGGGTTATAAGAATTGTACTCCAGTTGTATTATTTCAACGCACAACGCGATAAAATCGAGAAGGGAAAGATCTTAAGAGATCACAGCAAATGTGAAGACGATCAGGATAACAAAAGTTGATATAAATTCCCCATAGGCAGCTACTTGAATTCATACCCTGCTAACTCTAGTGAAGCTAAATAATCGCGCTACTAGCACATCGAGATAACATTCCCTGAACGGATGAGGTTAGAGATATACGTAAGGCAGGTATAACAAGAACCTCTTAAGCTAAGATAGTGGTTTAAGGACAAGAAGAGGTATTACACCACCTTCCATATGCAGCATACATCCATAGTATGGGCGCTACGCCCAGTTGTTCAATCAGGAATAATCCCGAGTAGCAATCAGCTTATCAAAAGTATAAACGTGATCCTTCAATCTGATTCGACGTCTCATCGTACATGAATGTTAACCAAGGGGTACAAAACTTAAAGAGGTTAAGAAAAATGACTCAAGACTAACCGGCTTCTCGCCATGAGTATAAGGGGATTGGGTGATGTAAACAACAAATCGTAAACCAGGTGCGTGTAGGAGTGAGTATCACGATGCATGAGAGAAATGTTTAAGTGCAACTAATGCAAAATAGTTACAGTCTAAGACGAATCTTAGTTCGCTGTAACCAATGGCTCTGATACCAATCTGTCACACCCCCAAAAATCCCACGCGCGATAACGCGCCGCAGGGAGCGTGACAAACCAGGATCGCCGTCCATTAGTTACACCAAACGACCAGTAATTAATAAAAAGGTTGTATATTTCATTAAAATATAAATACAGAGTTTTACAAAGGCGGAAGCGTAAATGCAATGAAAGTATTAATGTAAAAACACCATCACCCAAGGTGACGTGGGTTGTTCAAAGACAATAAAAGGGTTTTCAAATACTCATGCATGCGTACTCGTGATACTCGAACATCCGCAACCTGAGAAATAACATGCTAAAAAGTGTCAACACAAAGGTTGGTGAGTTCACAGGTTTAATCAGTTCATCAGTTGAATGTAAATCGACCGTTCAACAACAGTCCCAGTTCAGTGTAAATCAACTGTTCATCGACAGTTCAAGTTCAGTTTAAAATTGATTGTTCAACAACAATCAAGTTGAGTTTAAGATTGACTATTCAACAATAGTCAAGTTGTAAGAGCATAATCACTAATATATATCAAATAGCTAGCTAGGCTATATACATGAAACTTCGCACGTTGATGGTCACCGAAGCTAACAGTTGTTTACAGTTTATGCAGTTTGCCTTGTTGTGTTTAGGACGAATATAACACCCGTTCGATATCCAATCGTGCCAGAGCGACTGACCCGGGTGGGGTTTGTCAGACCCAGTAGTACTACAATATATTTCCCGCTATCGTCATTAATATTAACGGTACCATAGGAAGGACTTTGTTGTATATGTGCTTCAAGTACTTCAAGTGATATATAAAAGTCTAATTATCTCAGTTGTATAGTTCATGCATGTTAATCTCCCCCAAAAGGATTAAAAGCAGTAAAATGGGGCCGTGAAACTCACCTTAGGTTGCACAGCAAAAGTTTCCAGATGAACAGTTAAGCAGGTAGCAAGAACGAGTCTTGTGCAAACAATCAATCACCTAACGACCATACGAGTATAAGTGTGTGTTCTATAAACTATCAACTCTAATGCAAACGACAAAAACGAATGATCGTGGAGTTCAAAATAAGTCAAGGATGGCACTTGTGCCAAATCCGAGCGATTATCGAAATAACGCGAGAAAATACAATATACAACAATATTATATATTTTCGAAGTTCAAAGGTTTCAAAAATAAATATATATATATTTAATATATATAAAGTATATTTAACTAAATGTTCGAGTGACGTTAATAACGAATTTGCGAGAACAATATGAGTGACGTTAATAACGAATTTGCGAGAACAATATATATTTATATATATAAAAGATTATCATAAAATATCCGGTTATTTCAATAGAAATCCAACGACATAGGTTTATATATTAGTTTACTCAAGATATATATATATATATATATATATATATATATATATTTATATAATTTCCTCCGAAAGCATCTAATCGTTTTCAATAACCCAACGATACACGTGTATATATTAAATTTCACGAGAATATACTTATTTTTACCCTTTTACTTAACGCCATAATTCTTGTGTTTTAAAATATGTATATATGTATATATACGGATTTATCAAACTATATTTTGGTTCAAATCGTCAAATATTACGAGTTTAATAGTCAATACACATTTTTACGGGTTTTAAACATTCGTAGAAAACCATTTTAAGCAAGTTTTAATTGACCCAAATCATCAAATTACCAAAAAATAAAGAAAAGAACGAAATGAGGTCGGCTGGGTTCGAACCCGCGACCTCTCACAAACAAGCGACTACGCTGACCACTAGGGCAGATTTCCGATGGTGTCAACAAATGGCCGAGAATCAATTTATGCGGTATAGGGACGCAGAAACTGAGTCAAAGGGAAACAGAACAATCAAAAAGAACTCGCAGGGAGCGGGTTTAGAACCCGCGACCTCTTGAACCAAGGCGCACGCACACACCACTGCGCTGGGTTATCTGTTTGTTTTAAAAATCGCATAGAAATATATATATTCAGATCATGTCGTGAGTTCATCTTCTTCCTCAAGAACTCCGGTGGCCGGAGTTTCATTCCGGTCACCGGAAAACGCGAAACATGAACACGACTCCCAGAAAGATGCGATTAGCAGAGATGGATGATTACCTCAAGTTGTAACGAACGTTTGATGCGTTTTTTTTTTTGAACTAAACCCGAACAATCTCGAACTCGAACCCCGGGACGAATTGGGTTGCTCTGCTGTCTGCTGATTGCTGCTGCTTTAGCGACCACCAAGGGGTGTCGAACGACGATAAACAGCGGCGAACAGTGGTGGTCGTTGGGTTTTGTCTCGCCGGAAAAATCAGGGAAACGAGGGAGGGACGAGAGGAAGAACGAGAGATGGTTTGTGGTTGTGCAAATGATATTTACACCTCCTAATGTTTATCATGATGGCATGAAGCGAAACTGTCGAATGATGGTGATGATCGGTCGAACCCGATCATCAACCCTGCTTTTAATTCTCGTAATTGCCATTAAAATCAAGTATAGAACATTGACACAGTTAGTCCCTCCCACTTACAAGGTTGACACAAGGTTTTAGGAGATTTACAAAAATGATCCCCACTAGTTTTATAAAGAAAAAGAGGTTTAGGAAATGGCGAAAAGGATCCCTCAAAGTATAAGAGTGCTAACGGATTTCTAACGAAGTTAACAGGGAATGTTTTAACGACAAAAAAATACGAGGAACGTCAACATATATAAATCGTATTACGTTTATGAAAAAAATATATATATATCTCGTTTAAGTTCACATAAAATCATAGATTTTAGTTCAATAATTATTTATTTAAGTTGTAACCTATATCTTTTTAAATCTCATAAAGTTATTACTTAAAGTTTATAAATGTATACTTTATGTCTACATAAAATCATAAATATAAGTCTACGATTTAATAATTAAAATTCACATAGAATAATAAAATACATGTGAAATATATACATATATATATCACGTGGAATCATAAAGTGAACTCATGGAATGTCAAACGTTTGAACTTAGTGCATGCTCGTAGTGATGATCACACAAAACCCTAATTGCTAAGGTCAACACAGTCAATCACATAAATGGTTCACACAACATTTAATGCGGTTTACGTTCAGTTAATGTCCAAAAATGACCTG
>JBCNJP010000003.1:6491732-6658870 GCA_039602395.1 Deinandra increscens subsp. villosa
TAAATTTTCGGTTTTAGTTAGGATGATAGTAATACCTCTACCGTATTATTTCAACTCTAATTTTTTTCCACCTCATCGTCATCTGATCACCCCACACTTTCAGACTTTATTCTCGTAATAATCACATACAGTAAGACCGAGGAGAGGGAACATGTGACGTTTGAAAAGAGTTTTGTTGTCATTACTTAAAATTGGTTTTGCAATTAATATTTATTTTTATATTGTATCATATAAAGTAAATTTGTTTAATATATATGCATCAAACAGATTTTTGTTTTTATTATTTATACAGTAATTTATAAAGTGAATTTTGAGTGCTTAAAATGCAAGACTTGAGAAAAGGGCACTCACATTGGTCTGCCATTACTTTATTTTATAATCAACATGTAAAATTCAACGTACTAGGTAAATACATTAAAGCTTTATACATTATTTAAGATATACTCTATTGAAAACATATTTATTGAAGTTAAAAATATAAGTTTAATAGCTTTTGTTAAAAGATTTTGTTAATAAATGATACTTGTATACTTATTTAATAAACTATATATATAAATCGCTTGATCGAATAAACCAAAACAACCAGCTTTATATGCGTAAAACACAAAGGAAAACTTAGTTCGTCTGAATAGAATGACTGGTGTAACTTTTCTTTCGATTCAGACAACTGTATTTTGTTTTTCCTCGCTACAAGTAGATATCTACATTTCAAAATACATAATAAAAGTTATATATAAAGTTCAACGTTCTTTGGTAAACACCGCACCAAGTGACAACATATTATATTTCCTACTTTACAAAGTTCGACTAATTTTTTAATTTATCTTCTATCTTTATATTTAAATCATCTTGTTTCACTTAATATGAAATATATGTAAATATTTTAAGTTTCTAATAATAATTATATGTAACTAAATTTTACGATCCGCATGTTACTACAAACAATTGTACTGCTAAAGCGCAATGTCAGAAAATGAAAATACAAAACAACTACGCAATGACTTTTTATTAAAATTAGAAGCTTAATTAAATATAATTTACCATTATTATCATGTTGTAACATAAATCTAATTTACCATTATTATCATGATATCTAATTTGTAACATAAATTTTATTTAAAACCGAATCATGTTAGAGTCAATTTATAATTTTAACGCCTAGGGGTCGTTGTCCCGTTTGTGTTTAACCTTTATTTTAGCCACAAGATTTTCGAACTTTTACACTTTTGGTCCATGTCTTTTTTTTCTTTTTTGTACATTGGCCACTATTTCCTTTTAATTTAATACTTTGACCAAGTGACTTTTAGAGTTTTACGTTTTATACCCCTTAATTTTTATACTTTCGTCTTTAATATACTTTTATAGTTTTATACATTGACCATGAAACTTTTAGACTTTTACGTTTTGAACCCCTTAACTTTTGTACTTTCGTTTTAGTATATATTTTTAGAATTTTCGACTTTGACCATGACTTTTTTTATAGTTTTATACTTTAATCATTAAACTTTTAGACTTTTACGTTTTATGTCCCTTAGCTTTTCTGCATTTGTTTTTAATATACTTTTTATAGTTTTATACTTTGACCACGAAGCTTTTAGACTTTTACGTTATATACACCTTAACTTTTGTATTTTTATTTTTAGTATACTTTTAGAGTTTTCTACTTTGTCCACTATTTTTTTTTATTGTTTAATACTTTGACCATATTAAAATGTCTATTACATAAACTGACGGGTAAATGGGTGGCACGCCGCGAAACGTTTCCCTTAACTTTTCTACTTTGTTTTATTATTATATTTTTTAAAGTTTTCGACTTTAGCCACGACTTCTTTATAGTTATATACTTTGACCACACTAAAATCTTTTTGACTTAAACTAACTGGTAAATTGGTGGCCCGTCGTAAAATGAAGGCGGGTCACCAACTTGTTTAATTTAAAACCGAATCATTTTAGAGTCAATTTATCTTTTTAATGCCCAGGGGGCAGTGTTCTGTTTGTGTTTTACCTCTATTTGATCATGATATCTAAGTTGTAACATAAATTTTATTTAAAACTGAATCATGTTAGAGTCAATTTATCTTTTTTCTTATATACAGGATCTCATCGCAATGTGAACCTTTTTATTTAAAACCAACAACATAGTTTGGATAACTTGAACCTTTTTATAACTAGATAATGTAACCAATTTGATTTATGGTATGCATAGTAGTAAGGTTGTGTGATGAGAAAGTGGTGTCACCTAAAATATTACGTAGACAGTTTAATGATCATGATAAGTATGTATACTAGGTAAGTGATAGTATAAATGATGGTTCTATGAGTGTGAGGTTTTATTTCAAAAGAGAAGATAATGTGTAATTATTTGATTGGTGGGGAAAACAATAAATCAGTCAAACCATCATCGTTGGGGTTCCGAAGGAACGGAAACACTCTCCCCCTCATAACGCCTAGGGGGCGGTGTTCCGCCTTAGTGATGGTAGTAACGTAGTCTATAACATTCCCACTACAGATGACATTAGGTAGTGTTTGGTATGCATGAATAAATGGTGGAATGAAATGGATTATTACGTCGGAATAAAAAATGGCATGTTTGGTAGTTATCGGAATGAAATGGAATGGACCATTACATAAGGAATGTCATTCGTTCCATTTCCATTTCTAAAGACCTAATTCCTTAAGGGTGGGGTGTTTTTTTTTAATTCCTTCAAGTAATGAAATAGAAATTTTTATTCATTTGATTTTTTCTTAAAATTTTATGAAAACAAAAAAAATTAAGAATAAAAAGTAAAAAAGAAATTAAGAACAAAAATATACAAATAAAAATGAGAAACAATAATAAAAAAAGATAATATAAAAATTAATAAAAATAAAAGTAAAATAGAAAAAAAATAATAAATAAATAAATAAATATATATATATTTAATAAACATAAATTAATAAAATTTTAAAACTAAAATTAAAAAATATATATAAATATAAAATATATATATTATTTTTAAATGAAAATATCGGTAAAACTGTATTCGATTACTTCTTCTTTACTAACTATCAAATAACACGAAGTACGGATTTATTTCATTATCACATGTTAACCAAACAAGCCGATGGAATGGTAACGACCATTTCATTCTCTCGGCCATTTCATTCACATGTCCATTCCATTCCCTCGTTCATTTCATTACCTTATACACGTGATCACATGTATAAAATGTACTCTTATGTTGACTACAATAAAAGTATCAACATGTTATTAAAATGCTAAATATAATTATGTAGGGCATGGTTCAATTGAGAACTACTTTGTTTTGTGAGAACCAAGCTTAATGAATTTCAATTGAATTAATTCCAGCGTCTTTGGAACTGGGTTGTTGAAGCATAAAAACTATGAAACAAACTTCAATCGAATTAATTCTAGAGTGTTGTTGGAAACGGCTCGTTGAACCATAAAAACTAAAACTCAAACCTAAATCTGAACTCTAAAAGATAAACCCCTAAAGCTAACTCTGAAAACTAAACTAGATTTGATTAAGCTTAAGCTGCTGAATCATTCGTAACATTCAATTTGAAACAAGGAGTCAAACATGAAACATATTTAAATGTGTAAACATAAAATTTATAATAGAGATGTAAGTCTTCAAGTGATGGGTAGCCAGTTAGCCACTGATTCGTATTAATAGATCCATACTTCATCAATCATTACATGAAATCAAACTAAAATGCATGCTACAAGTAGCAAAGTTGTGTAAATTCTAGTCTTATTAATTATCATCATAATAAACATTGGTTAAGCATTAACCATCAAAAGACTTTAACAATATAACATAACATAAAATACTTCAAACTTCATAACTTAAAGTTACATCATACTAAACATACATTAGGTCAAGCATAGAGCATAGTCTGATCTCTGCCTTCTTTGGGTTTGACCTACCACTATGCTACATATCATTAGTGTATTACTTACTATGTTACGTTTCATAGTACATTCATATGACTTCTTTAATTCCTACCTAAGGGGATACAACAGATTAGACCTATGCAAGATTTCATAAAATCTACATAATCATCATAGTCAAAGACATGATGCTTCACATATGCAAACATTCATGTTTCAATTCATTCTTCATTCTTTATGATCATAACCATACATATACATAACTATTTCATACATGGGTTAGCTTTTTTTTTGAGAACCTATAGATAAATGTAGGAACCACGAGAACTAATATGAGTCACATATCTCAACGGCTTTTTAAAATGAATGGTTAAGATTAATTTTGATTAATTATATTAAAATTAAAATTTAAAAATATACTAAATATCTAAAAATGACATTTGAGTAATTTTCTATTTGAATTTGAGATGACATAAGTAGATGATGTGATATAAATATCTACTTTTTCCCTACCATTTTAAATCGTTAATAATTTTTTTATACAATATTATTATTTTTTAAAGTTACACCATCAAATATGACGTTTTTTATTTTTAATTCGGTATTAATCTCGTTAACTTTTTTTATAATTTTTTTTATAATTATTTTAATGTATGTTATACATGTATGCGACGAACAATTACGTACGAGTAACGAACAGATACATATATGTAAAATATTAAAAAATATCGATATAAAATTTTTCCTCCAACAACCTTTACTTATCTCCCATCAAAATTTACCATATTTTATTCTCTTTAATTTTCTCTGGACACATTATCTATCAGGTAAATCCCCAAATCGTTAGCTTTAGATTGTTGCGTCAAGGTAAGAGTAATCTACGTAAATGTAAGAGTAAGCTTTGGGTTTAAGATTTTTTTAGTTAGGGAATTTTAGGTTCGGAGTTGGGGGTCTCCTTAAAATCAACCTCTCGATATTTTACGATGGAGGTAAGGTTGCATACATCTCACCCTCCACAGACCCTCTCAGTAGTACTTTTTGTGCTTTTGGTGGGACTATACTGGATATGGTTGTTGTTGTTTAGTTAGGGAATTTTGATACCCATATGTATGGTAAAGTTACGCATATGTAGGGTAACATAGTTTAACGTTTAAGAAAAAGGCGTTGCGGATGGGTAGGTTAACGTTGCATGTGAACATAATGTTACACACTTGTATCAGGTTCTTGTTACACCCGTACAATGAGTTCTTACAAACCTAAAGCATGGTGTAACAAATATGTAAACATATTTTTACACTAACAAAATGGTGTAGGTAGCTATTAAATTGGTGCAAACGTTGTTAATGCATGGGTTAGTAAGAAAAATATGAAAAAGGGGTAATGAGGAAATCCAAGAACAATCAAATTAAAGGGTGTAGAAAAGAAGCAAAAGAAAAGTTTAATCTGATTAAACAATCAAGTATGATTAAAGCAGAACTGCTGTTGTTTGAATTGTTTTCGGCCAAAACAGATTCAGTTTACTGAGGGATAAATCTACAGCGTTAGTTTTAATGTTTTTATAACGTCTACTTTATTATTTGGGTTTTTTAAAAAACAATCCAAAATATTTTTACAATTTTTTTTAAAAGTAAAAAATAAGTTAAAAGAAGTAAAAAATTGTAAAAAAATTAAAAAAAAATTAATAATTTTCTTTTAGAAAAAAAGTAAAAAAGTTAGTAAAAAAGTTTTTAAAAAAGGTTAAAAATAGGTAATAACAAGTTTTTTAAAAAGTTAAAAATATAAAATATATAAAAAATTAAAAAGTTAATAAAAAAGTTAAAATAAGTTAAAAAAATAAGTTAACAAAGAGTTAATATAAAGGTAAAAAACTATCAAAAATGTAAAAATAACATAAAAATGTCTTATGTAAAGGTAAAAAACAAGATCAGGATCACAAACATATCATAATTACTAGTTCGAAATTCGCGCAATGCTGCTGTAATGACAATTTATAATGTAATATTCGTTTTCGTATATGAAAGACAATTTATCGTATTTGACTTATTATTTACTTTACTTGTCTAACATTATTAAATATCAATATCATTAAATAAATTGTCTCATTTTTTTTGTTTTGATTAAAAAGATAATTTTTATTTTTTTATTTAAAAAACTGTTTTACCCCTTAAAACTCTTAATTTTACCGTAAAATATTCATCGTGAAGTTTCCTTATTTCAGACTTTGATCTAACTAATTATATACATCTAATCATATTTACTCTATATAACATTTAAGAACTCTTGTATTGTACAAGCTCTTTATTTTATACACATAGTTAAATACTAATAAATGTAAGGAAAAAAAATGCTTTCAAAATCTTGATTTGAAAAATTACCCAAACAAAACAAAGACATTAATTAAAGGAAAAAAAAAACAGGTCCACTTTTGCAGTGTGTGATCATCTCATCTTAAATAAGAAAGAAAGTAGCCTCAAAATTCACTAGAAACTGTGCAAGTGTTTGGTACAAAGTGAGGACAAAATGGAATGATGATCCGTAAATGGTCTCCTTCTGTCTCCCATCTGGGGTTTCCCTTTAACCTCCTTTCATATCTCACTCTCTTTATCTACAATTTCTTTCACTCCCTACTTCATTTGGGCAATTAGTTAACCCAAAATTAGAAACCCCTACTTGAAATCCACAATCTTGAGTGATCCAATGATGGGAATTCTGCATTTCGTGCTTGGAGCTGCTGCAACTGCGTGATTGTGAGGGAAATCCATTTGCCAGACAAAAACAAGGGTAAACGACAACGTTGCACTTCAAAACAAGGTGTTTCTCATCTCTCTTTCTCTATCATATATCAATCTTGTTGTACTATTGCTTGGTCAATAAGCATTCTTGAAAATCTTTATATGTTTCAACCACAAGATCCACTATATGTCTATATGTATATGTTCTTAATTTGCATATAATTTAAAAAAATCTAGTTGGGATTTGGGAATTGAAGTTTTTGAGTAGATTTAGCCAAATAATTTGAGATTTTGGTTGTCTTGGTGGGAACTAGACCATAAGGGTCTTCAAGTTCTTGACTTTTTCACACTAAAAGTTTGTTGATTTTATGTGAGATTCTTGATGGGCTTGAAATCTTGAATGGTCACATGATCAAGAAAAGGGTTTGATTGTTTTGGTTTTTGGGTGAAATTTTGATCTTTTTGTTTTAGCAATCTTGACTGATTTAGGAGTGATGATGGCGGTGACTTCGGCTTGCAAAGGGGACGCAATGGGGATGGATAATGGGAAATATGTTCGGTACACACCCGAACAAGTTGAAGCCTTGGAAAGATTGTACCATGATTGCCCAAAACCGAGCTCACTTCGCAGACAACAACTCATTCGAGAGTGCCCCATCCTTTCAAACATTGAGCCCAAACAGATCAAAGTCTGGTTTCAGAATAGAAGGTAAAATCTCAAGTTTTTTTTATGGTAAATTCTTGAACCTGAAGTGGTCTCAATAGACTCTTTAATTTTAAATGCATAAAATACACCCATTTTGAACTAGAAAGAATTGGTGAAAATATTTTTCAAGGTTTTGAGTCCTTTTAAAGATAAAAACTGAAGTTCTTGATCTTGGTTACATCCTTTTAATTCGTAAATGCATAATACCATTTTGGTTAGAGAGAATTGGGGAAATACTTTTTCTATTTTCCATGACTTCTTCTAGTTAGAAGATTAAGTTCCTGATCTTGACACACCCCTTCATCCTATCTTTTTCTACTTTTGTAGTTTTACAGTCAAGAGTACAAGTTCTTGAAAACCCACCTTCCATATTTGATTCATACAAAACGTCTGATTTTGGACCGGAAAGAATATGGAAGTAATGTTTTTCAAATTTGTGCGACTTCTTTTATTTACAATTTGAAGTTGTTCTCGATCTTGAAACACATTCGTCATGTTAAGTGCATTAAAAAAAATCAAAATTGCACCAGAAAGAATTGGGTGGTTATCTTGTTCGAGTGTTGGTGACATTTTTAATTGAAAAGTTTATTGGTTGTATATAAAGATGTAGGGAAAAGCAAAGAAAAGAGGCATCAAGGCTGCAAGCAGTGAATAGGAAGTTATCAGCTATGAATAAGTTGTTAATGGAGGAAAATGATCGGTTGCAGAAGCAAGTTTCTAACTTGGTATATGAAAATGGCTACTTTCGTCAACAGACCCAAAACGTAATGTTTCTTATAATTTCTAAAATTATGAACCTTTCATGCGCAAAAGATTCCATTTTTGTAACTATGAGATGTTTTCTTGATTTTTTTTGTTAATGTTTTTCCATATGCTATGCAGATGGCACTTGTCACCACAGACACGAGTTGTGAGTCGGTGGTGACGAGCGGTCAACACCACTTGAGCCCTCAACATCCACCAAGGGATGCTAGTCCTGCAGGGTAATTTAGTAATTTTACCACCAATCTTTTTAAATCATAATTTTCTTTATCTTCTTGATTGATCACTACTTTAAATGAATTTAAATTTGAAAATTGTGTTTTTGTATATCTTTTAGGCTTTTGTCCATTGCTGAGGAGACTTTAACAGAGTTTTTATCAAAGGCAACTGGGACTGCTGTGGAGTGGGTCCAAATGCCTGGGATGAAGGTTCTTTGCACTTACTTTAGTTAGCTTATTAAATATTTTATTGTTGTTTAATCATTCCATTAACCTTTAATTAATATTATCTCTTGAATTAATTAGAATTCTTCATAAAGAAACCTGCTAACCTTCTAATTCACATTGGAATCTCATCATTTGAGTCACAATCCTCCACATTCAACCTTTTTACATTTTTTTTTTGTTTTTTCTTTTCTTTTTCTTTTTTATTGTCCATCTTTCCGGCTCTATATACCGTTGGAAATTATTCTTTATTCTTCCAAAAGAATTAAGTATCTTCATTCTACTCATCTAAACGTTTTAGGTTTATAGGTTTGCTTTATGTAGAACCATACAATCTGACCGTTAAAAATATGTAAATAACCCAAAAAAGTGAGACATAAGCTTACTGAAGGATTTTTTATTAGTGTTGCAAAGTTTTGACAAGTTTAAACCCCTTTGGCTTCAAAAGTCAAATTATAATCTTTACTGAAGGGGGAGGAATAGAGGATTGAGTTACATGGATAATTGGTCGTTTTTAGAAATACTGTTTGGTTTAATTTTTCTGATGTTTTACTCATGGAGAGCGACACGATTCACCAAGGCTCACCCTTTATTCATTAATTAATATATACTAAATATAATCTTGTAAATAAACTAGTAATCTTGTTTTGTCTCAAGTCTTTCATAGTTACTCTCCATGGTGATAAGCTTTATTTATTTTGTATTATAATTTCCTTTTGTAACCAATTTTTTCAGCCTGGTCCGGATTCCATTGGAATCATCGCTATTTCTCATGGTTGCACCGGCGTTGCATCACGTGCATGTGGTCTTGTCGGTCTTGAGCCTACAAGAGTAAGCCCTCACTTCCTTCTTTTCTAAGAACCTTAAACATGTGCGATTTTGTGGGACCCACAACCCAAAGATGCTGCAAATGCCAACTATTAAGTTTCTATTTTCAGGTTGCGGAAATCCTTAAAGATCGGCCTTCATGGTTTCGTGATTGTCGAGCTGTGGATGTCCTCAATGTGCTCACAACCGGAAATAATGGAACCATCGAGCTGCTTTACATGCAGGTTAGAAAATGTAGTCAAAAATGAATTTTGTACAAGTTGTGTTACATGAATACAAATATACAATCCTCGCTATATGTTGACCTTGATGGTTTGACTCTTTATATGCCCATGTTTTTATAGCTTTATGCACCTACTACTTTAGCACCAGCACGTGATTTTTGGTTACTCCGTTATACGTCTGCATTGGAGGATGGTAGCCTAGTGGTACGCTTGACGAACACATTTAAAAAAATAATAATAATTCGTGTTCTATTTGTTGGCTTTTAAAGAAATGTAATGACTTTGATTTTGTTAACATAAAGGTTTGTGAAAGATCACTGAACAACACTCAAAATGGCCCAACTATGCCCCCGGTGCCTCATTTCGTGAGAGCCAAAATTCTGCCAAGTGGGTACCTCATACGACCCTGTGACGGTGGCGGCTCTATAATTCACATAGTTGACCATGTTGACTTTGAGGTACAAGAAAGAATACTAACTTCCAATACAACAATAGTGCTTGGCTTTTGTTTTATTACATTAAGTTCTAACTTGATTACATTATATATCATGTAGTCGTTAAGCGTTCCGGAAGTTTTACGCCCTCTATACGAGTCATCAACACTACTTGCTCAGAGAACAACACTTGCAGTATGACTCTCTCTTTAAATATATTTAAAGAAAAAAAGACTTTCTTTAACCATGATTTTAATTTTTATTTTATTTTAGGCTTTTCGTCACCTGAGGCAGATTTCACAAGAGATTTCTCAACCAATGGTCACTAGCTGGGGGAGAAGACCTGCTGCTCTTCGGGCACTAGGCCAAAGAATGAGCAGGTTTCTTTTTTTTTTTCTTTTTTTTTTAAATTGTGACATGAAAATCGCTATCTCTTATGTATTCATGTGATGAAGCATAAAATATTTTATTTATTTGTGCAGAGGTTTTAATGAAGCGATTAATGGTTTTAGTGATGAGGGTTGGACTATGATGGAAAGCGATGGAGTTGATGATGTCACCGTTCTTGTAAACTCGTCTCCTGATAAGGTGATGGGTGCAACTCCATTGTATGCAGATGGATTTCCATCTATTAGCAATGCTGTTTTATGTGCTAAAGCTTCAATGCTCTTACAAGTAAGTTGGTCAAAGTCAAACAAACTTGTTATATTTTCAGAAATTTTTTTAATAACATTGAACTCCATGAAAAAGCCTTTATATATAATCTAATGTTTATGAAAAATGTAATAAAAGATCATGCCAATTTTGAATATGAGTAGCAATAGGTTTGACCATAAAACAATTTTTGGCAGAATGTACCTCCCGCAATACTAACAAGATTCTTGAGAGAACACCGATCGGAATGGGCCGATAGCAGTATCGATGGCTACTATGCTGCATCAGTTAAAGGTGGTCCATGTGGTTTACCGCTGGTTAGAAGTGGCGGATTTGGTGGTCAGGTTATCCTTCCATTGGCTCATACAATCGAGCAAGAAGAGGTACTTGTTAAAAAAAAAAAACTGGAACTTTTTGTGCTTATTTTTGTGGATTATTAACTCGGGTTTCTTGTTTGAAGCAGTTTATGGAGGTTATTAAGCTTGAAAACATGTCTCCTTATCGGGCCGAAGACATGCTCATGCCTGGGGATATTTTCTTTTTGCAAGTAAGTAAAACTGGTTATCTGATTATGTTACATAATCACTTACAAAAAAAAAAAAAAAAAAAAAAAATTTACCAAACACCCCTAATCTCTGTACTCTTTTGTTTCCCAGCTTTGTAGTGGAGTTGATGAAAATGCAATCGGCACTTCTTCCGAACTTATATTTGCTCCGATTGACGCCTCTTTCACCGATGATGCTCCTCTCCTACCTTCTGGTTTTCGGATAATCCCAATTAATAATGTATAAAATCTTAGCTTATTAGTCCTCAAATAAATTTAATCCTTTTAAGGTCAATTAAAGTTTGGTTTCTTAACTTTCCATGATTCACACAGAACTCTCAGAACCCGACACGTGATCTTGCATCGACCCTAGAGGTGGGTCCGCCCGGGAAACGAACACCAGCAGATTACCTTGGTCAAAGTGGGCCCACAAAGTCGGTTATGACGATTGCGTTTCAGTTCGCTTTTGAAATTCATCTTCAAGAAAACATTGCAGCCATGGCGAGACAGTATGTCCGTAACATCATATCATCTGTTCAAAGGGTGGCATTGGCACTCTCACCGTCCCCGTTTGGCCCAAGAGGCCTACAAGCCCCATCTGGTACCCCAGAAGCCCAAATGCTAGCCCGTTGGCTATGTCAAAGCTTTCGGTAACTAAGCCTTTTGATTACTAATACTTTATTCAACTTAACTTGTACCTTTTGATGATAATCAAGTTTTTAAAATCTTTGTGTATAGTTGCTTTCTTGGTGAAGATCTTTTCAAGACGGTTGATGAAAGAAGTGATTCGATGCTTAAAACGCTTTGGCATCATTCGGATGCCATAATGTGTTGTTCTTTAAAGGTAATAATTTGTTGAGAACTATTACATCTGCTTTAAATGTTGTAGACTTCATGTAGATTTCAATATTTTTAAGCTTTATTTTTAAGAAATATGGTATATACACTATATGCATGCATATGTGCACTTTTTTATACTTTTTCAAAAAACTTAAACAGAGGAGATAAAATCAAAGAAAGAGTGGTAAGTACACATACTTATGTGGTTCTCATGGTTTTTAACATAATTTTGTTCTGAAATGAACACCTCCTATATATATTTGAATCATATTTCACGAATTTAGAATGAAACATTGTGTTTCTTAACGGGTCAAAATATTATGATATTGTAGGCGTTGCCCGATTTCACGTTTGCAAATCAGGCGGGGTTAGATATGCTTGAAACAACATTAGTTTCACTTCAAGATATCACTCTTGACAAGATTTTCGATCGAAGTGGGAGAACGAGTGTTTGCTCTGAGCTCCCACAAGTTCTACAGCAGGTAAGCTTTATAGTTTAAATAGTGACTATGTTGACTTCAAAAAGTCAAAGTCAAATGTAAATGTAAATGTTTGTTGTTTTAGGGTTTTGCTTGTCTTCCTGGTGGCGTTTGCTTGACGAGCATGGGGCGACCTGTTTCATACGAACGAGCGGTTGCTTGGAAGGTATTGAACGATGAAGAAAATCCTCACTGCATAGCGTTTGTGTTTGTTAATTGGTCGTTTGTTTGAATGTCTGAAAGTCTAAAGAAAAACTTGTTATGTGTAGAAAGACTAGCTTTAGAAAGCTAAAATATGTTGCAGTAGGAATATATAAAGGCTATTGCTTTCTATTGTTTCTTTTATTTTTTTTGGTGTTCTTAAGATTTATGTTATTATTACTATAATTTAAAGATTATTGAATGAAGTTTTAGTGTTTAGCTGTGCTTATACTCTAATTTGATTTTCTATTTCCTCTTTTTAAAATTTGAATTATCAATATATATCATATTTATTTTTAAAAATTTAATAGCTATGCATATATGTAAAAATTTACAAAATATACTCAACCAATGTTATATATATACCGATTATTATTATCTATGTTTTGACATGTATTATATTCGATGTGTTTGATATATATAAATTTTAAAAAAATAACAATTGTGTCTTCCGATGTGTTTATGACCACCATTCTAAGCTGCAATCGTATGCTTTATCTTATAAATTTAGAAAAAATCATGCTTGATTAGTGTTGTAATAGATGTAATTACTTTGTTATCTCCATTAGGGGTGTTCATCAGATCGGATTTTGGTTTATTCGGTTTATGTGGTTCGGTTTAACCGGATTGGAATTTTTTTTTTGTCCAGATCCGAATCCGAACCGATCCGAATAAGACACTCTTGTGAACCGATCCGAATCTAAATCGGATCAAATCTGATCCGAACCGAATAAACCGAACTGGATCCGAATAAATCGAATTTGGTTTTTGGTTTTTCAATCACGAAAATCAAATAAATAACAAAACATATTTTCTAACATATCCTCAAAACAAGAGTTCACATTAATAATAGAAACATACAAATATATTATATATAATATATATAATATATTATATATAATATAAATAAAAATTATATTTGAATTAATTAATCGGATATCCATTTAATTAATTAGATCATTAATTCTTTGTTGTTATGGTATCATAGCCTTTGATTGAGAAAAAAAAAATTATGTTCCATTCCTCCTCCCTACTACTCTCACCGATTTATCATTAATGGCAGCCGCATCCGGTTCGAACTCCATAATCCTCAAATAGAAAAGTAAAAAGAAAGCTACTTTGGTAGTTAAGCATCATACAAGATTATAAGCATAGTTGCCCTTTTATCTTTAATAGAACTAGGTGATGATGTGCCAAGTTCCAAAGCATCTTTTACAAGGAGGAAACCAAAATTTTTATTTTCACTCTTATATTACATAACTAGATTTCACAACATGGGCGTTGCCGTGAGAATAACGTGAGCACACAAAACCATGGCATGGTTATTAAGCCACGTAAAGAAAACAGAAATAAATAAGAACATGTAACGACCAAAACACTTAAAACAAAAAACTATGTTACACGACTTTACCTAAAAAAAATATATGTACATATTACACCACCAACAAAACAACAACTCATTTACTATCAACTTTGTATATATAAGACTTGATTGAGATATTATATTTAATGGTTAAAAATCATATAGTTAAATGATGAAAAAAAATTATAACATGAGAGAAATTATAGGAAACATAACAAGGGATTACAACAACCTTATGATAATGTACATATTTAAATACAATAAAACAATAATAAAATGGTACATAATTTTTTTTAAAAAAAAACCACAAAATGATCAATAGTAAAAAGGTATATAACCAAAAAGAAAAAGGCAAAAACGACATTTAAAATTGATAATTGTATATAGGTATATATGAATATCAATTCAAATGGTAGCTTTAGAGTATAGTTATTGTTTGGTTGAGCCTATTTCAGGATTAATTGGTTGGGCTGGAGTCAAATTAGGAGTTTTGGTGTGGGCTAAAGAAGCCAACGAATATGGGCTAAAGGAACACAAGTCTTGCTGGGCTAGAGAAGCTTGTGGACTTGGCCTTCAAAAAGTCTCTCAATTTGATTTAAATAGGAGAGTTATGTTAGGGTTGTTTAGACACACATATTTTCTAATCTGCTACACTCCCAAATTATCTACACGTTTTATTTTCTATGTGAGTTTTTTTTTTATAGATCAAACGTAATTCTCCACCAAAAATTGAGGGTTTCTTCTTCATCAATTCTCAAGTGTGTGCAATGGTCGAAGTTGATTCATCACAGTTATAAAATCAGGTTGTACTGTTATCTTTTTTTATTAGTAAAGATTTATATCCGGTGTAGTCAGAATATTATGAGTTTATGTTTGATTTATACAAACGATTTTATCAAATTTGTTTATTGTTATTTGAGAGTTTTTATCAACTTTTTTTCTTATAAAATAAGAGACAATCCGTCTCAACTCTAAAATAAAAATATTGTTATGAACAAAACTACAAATTAATTGAATCCCTACAACTTTATTTATGTTATAAACATTATTTGCTCCTAATATATTAAACTTAGGATACACATACCAAATAAAACAAATAAATACTTTCTTAAAAGCTTTAACAAGTATTTTTACCGGATCTTTTCAACCAGTTTCACCATTCACCATTCAGTTTTAATCCGAAATTAAGATTAACCCTTCATTCTCCTCCTTTATATTGCTTTTGTTCCTCCGTGATCTTGAATTCCATGTAACACCAGTCTTTGATCCACCGACCCGTTCATAATTTTTTTATTTTTTGCATCGGCTAACAGGATCCATCTCTTGTTTTTCATGCTCTCTCACTAACCTTAACCTTATCTTGCTTCTTCTTAGTTTTATGGAGTTGAGAAACAGAAACATGATTTGCATCTTCCACGAAAGAATAGCCTAAAAAACCTTGATCACAACTTCACCTTCTTTACTCAATCAACAAAAAGAAGAAACTTTCCTTCTTTTGTACGACCTCAAATCTAAAAAAAAACACGTTTATTTTTCAAAGAGCAATACAAAGAAACCTTTTAATAGATTTTTTCTTTTGAGATTTATCTGTCGACTGTGATTTCAGTAGGGGTGTTAAACGGGTTGTGTTTCAGGTTGACGTGTCAACCCGACCTAAACCTCAAAATCATGTCACACACATTAACCCGAACACAACACAAATATTTATGGGTTGACGCGAACAATGACCCGTTTGACCTTGTTGTTTTACTTTTTTTTATATTTAAACATATTAATGCTTTAAAATTACAATTTTACATTAAAAGTTACAAATATATATAATATAATTATATTTTTAATGATAGAATTATATATTTATTTCTCTTTTAGGTTTTAAACTTTGGTAAAAATCATAATAAGTGCTTATTTCATGACATAAAAGACATTTAAAAATATAAAAAATAAATAAATAGGTTAAAAGGGTCCACTCGAACACGACCTGTCTAGCTAAATGGGTTCGCAGGTTCGATCCGAAGCTGACCCGAACCCTTTTATGCTATACCCAAACATCCAAATTTCGAGTTGGGTTCGTATAGTGTCGGTCATTTAAAAAATTCACACCCCTAGATTTCAAGTCACCTGATTGAGAAAACAATAGTCCTCCTTCTTGGATATGATCTTTTCCTAAGCTCTGATACCAATTGTTGACTTACGATCATTATATCAACACTAAAACACATACAACCCGTCTAACTCTAAAAATATTTTATAAACAAAACCACAAATTACATTGAATCCTTACACCTCTATTTATACTATAACATGATTTGCTTTCTAGGCTAACATATTAAACTCAAGACACACATACCACAATCAAATTATAATTATTTTCCTAAAAACTCCAACAATTACTTTCACCAAATCATTACCTTAGCATTTAATTAATTTTGTTTTGTTTTACTATCATCATTTGTGAATGCGTGATTCACGAGCAAAAGTTAGTTATTCCACCAACGGTTCATGTATGCATAAAAAAGTTCAAGCTTTCCTTACCCTCTCCTACAACAAAACAAAAAGAAATGTATAAAATTCACATTTAGAAAGAAAAAAAAAAGAAAAAAAGAAAAAAAAAATAGAGGGAAGAACCCTTCAAATCTTGCAGGAAAAATGCATGAGAGAGGGTGGGAATCCTTCAACATCTATAGGGCCAACCTCCTACTTTCTCTCCTAATTTCGTATTTTGATTTCGGGTTTTCATTTTCCCCAATAACTTTCGCAGCATTGGCCTGTTCTTGTCCAATTTACAGAAACGTTTGTACTCTCATGGGAAACAATGGAGAGGTTACCCCTTGGAACATGTCCATTTCCAGGTGATCATTCGAGAGATCAATCGCGATTTAATATTGTAATATTTCATTCTGTAAAACTAAAGAAATTTGCATGATCCAGCGGGAACGTTTTGCTGCGCGACCCACGCCATAACAAAGGGCTCGCTTTCACCGAAAAAGAGCGGGAAGCGCATTACTTGAATGGGCTTCTTCCTCCCACAATAGCCACTCAAGAACTTCAAGTGAGTTGGTGATGTATTTGTGCACATTCTTGATTGTTTTCTTGATCATTTTCTTGATTGTTTCTTGAATGTTTTCTTGATCGTGGCAACCAGGAGAAGAAAGCGATGCATATACTCCGCCAATACGAGGTTCCTTTGCAGAAATACATAGCTATGATCGATCTTCAGGTGCGTTTTGACGACAAAAAGAAAATATATAGATCATTCTAGATTCGTTCGGTGCCTAAAACAAAACTTCTCAGTCGGAGGGTCATCATAAGATTTTGTTATTTACCGACTACAACTAACAAAAAAAAAAAAAAAAAAAAAAAAATTTTGATGATTGTGGTTGATGGACCCTCTTCACCCTCCCCTGGTTCCGATTCTGGTTATGATCATGTACACGTGGTTTTGCTTTTGCGTTGTAGGAGAGAAACGAACGGTTGTTTTACAAGCTTCTAATCGATAACGTCGAGGAGCTACTCCCGATTGTTTACACTCCAACGGTTGGTGAAGCTTGCCAGAAATTCGGGAGCATTTTTCGTCGCCCACAGGGTCTCTACATCTCTTTAAAA
Source organism: Deinandra increscens subsp. villosa (assembly GCA_039602395.1). Classification (NCBI taxonomy): domain Eukaryota; kingdom Viridiplantae; phylum Streptophyta; class Magnoliopsida; order Asterales; family Asteraceae; genus Deinandra; species Deinandra increscens. Next base: position 6,509,441 of record JBCNJP010000003.1, read on the forward strand.
GACAAGTATGATGTTATTTTCGCGTTTCCTGTTTCGAAATAAAAGCGCAGCTTTTAAAACTAAATCTATGTAGTCATTTTGTGTAACTGTATATCTTTAGAGGTAAGGTTCTTCAAGTGCTGAGAAACTGGCCTGAGAGAGACATTGAGGTGATTGTTGTGACCGATGGTGAGCGAATATTGGGCCTCGGCGATCTTGGTTGCCAGGTGAGGTCTCTAACGCGCATTAGATTATCTCAAAACGTGTTTATCCAAACGTTAAAAACTGATTATCGCGTGCAGGGAATGGGGATACCAGTCGGAAAACTTTCTTTGTACACCGCACTTGGCGGAGTTCGTCCTTCAGTTGTAATTATAACTACTTGACACTTTAGTTTCCAGCCTTACTATCTGTCTATCTCTATCTCTATCTCACATTTAGCATTCAAAGAACTTTATGTATGTTACAGTGCTTGCCTATAACCATTGATGTCGGGACGAACAACGAGAAGCTGCTTGCCGATGAATTCTACATCGGTCTCAAACAAAAGCGGGCACGAGGAGAGGAGTATGACGAGTTGCTAGAAGAGTTTATGAAGGCGGTTAAGCTAAACTACGGCGAGAAAATCCTAATCCAGTTTGAAGATTTTGCTAACCACAACGCGTTTTCGTTGCTTAATCGATATCGCAATACTCATCTTGTGTTTAATGATGATATACAGGTAGTTAGCAGCTTTAACTTCAGCCTGTGTGCTTAACAAGTTAACAAGACATATATTGATCATATGTTTGTCTGTTTTCTTTAGGGTACTGCATCTGTTGTTCTTAGTGGCTTGCTTTCGGCTTTTAAGTTGCTCGGTGGCACCCTCTCGGATCATACGTTCTTATTTCTAGGTGCCGGAGAGGTGATTCACTTTGCAAACGCCAAAGACTAGTCGTTTGATAACTGTTGATTCGATGAAGTTTCTAACTGTGGCGTGTGATTTTCGTTCTTGTTTAAAGGCTGGTACGGGAATAGCAGAACTTATAGCGCTCCAGATAACAAAGAAGACGAATTGTAGCATAGAAGAGGCTCGTAAGAAGATCTGGCTTGTCGACTCCAAGGTACGTAAAAGAAACATATATCATACGCTAGTTTTCATACTAGATCGAATCTAAGCAGGCTCGAAAAGTGTTTATTCGACATAGGGATTGGTTGTGAGCTCGCGAAAAGAGTCCCTGCCGCACTTTAAGCTTCCGTGGGCTCACGAGCATGAAGAGATCAACAATCTCTTAGATGCCGTAAAGGTATAAAGTCCGTTTACCGCCTTTTGCCTGCAAAAACACGGCTTATTAACTTCGTTATGCAGGCAATAAAACCGACGGTACTAATAGGAACATCTGGAGTGGGGAGACAGTTCACACAAGAAGTCGTCGAGACCATGTCGTCTCTTAACGAGGTTCGTTTCTTCTCATCAAGCGTGATACGTTTTAAGAAACTCTAGATTGATCTAATCAAATCTCGTGTAGAAACCTCTCATTATGGCCTTGTCGAATCCGACCTCACAAGCAGAGTGTACTGCCGAAGAAGCGTATACATGGAGCAAGGTACTAAAACAGTAAAACCGCTAACAGGTTTTGTTCTCTTTCGAGTTCTGTTTCACTTCTGATATTTGCAGGGCCGTGCTATATTCGCTAGTGGGAGCCCGTTTGATCCCGTGACATATGAAGGCAAAGTATTCGTACCTGGCCAGGTCTTACCCGACCCGAAACCACTTGAACTGTTTTATGACCGCTTTCTTTCCTCTTCTTACCTTTTCTGCAAAAACTGCAGGCAAACAATGCTTACATATTCCCGGGATTTGGTCTCGGATTGATCATGTGTGGTGCCACACGCGTGCATGATGATTTGCTTTTGGCTGCATGTAAGTTCAATAAACAGAAAATGTACATCTTTGAGTCGTTTTAACCGACGATTATAACTAACTAAGTTAAATCCTAAACTGTTCCTAAACTGTTCCAACAGCCGAAGGTTTGGCGTCACAAGTAACCGAAGAAGAACACGCTAAAGGGATTATATTTCCGCCATTTTCTTGTATCAGAAAGATTTCAGCAAACATTGCAGCTGCAGTAGCTGACAAGGCATACGAACTCGGTAAGTATTTGCTGTTTAATGACTTAATCTATGAATTTAAAGCAAATGCTAACTAGATATATAAACTTATTTTCAGGTCTAGCTTCTCTTCAACCTCGTCCTGAAGATCTCGTTAAATTTGCTGAGAGCTGTATGTACTCCCCGGTCTATCCTAGCTATCGCTGATCGATTTATTTGCGTGTGTTTAACAATGCGTGTCATGAAAAAGATTACTTTAAATTTTAATGAATAAACAGTTATAATGAATCTTGTTGGCATTCAAAATACAACTGAGATGGATAGATAGATTGATTGATATTAATTAAGCATCATTTAATTTGCAGAAGTTTAACAATTTCACTATTTGATAATTAAGGATTATAGCTGATTAAACTAGACCATAATCCAACTACCTACAACAATAATCACCCATTTAGTGATGAATTTACCTTTGAGATTAAGTTTGAAATCATTAATTCTTCATTGCTTGTCCTCACTCTTTTCTTCTGCACCACCAGCCACTCTTGCATCTTTCATCAATATGTTACCCTTTCCTCCTGAACCCAAAACCGTAAATTACGTTATCTTCAATCCGTACATAGTGCAAATTAGAAGTATTACACACTTCAGTTGGTGGTCTGTTTAGGTAGTTATACTATTGTAGGGGGAAGTTCATTTGAGAACCATTTGATTTTGAAAACTTTTAAGAACCATTATGAGTCACTAGTTATATATAAGGAAAACCCCCTCCCATTAATTTGAGTGGTCTCCCCTGAATTTAGTGGCTCAGAATGGTTCTCAAAAGTTTTCAAAATCAAATCGTTCTCAATTAAACCTAACCCTACTTTTGTAATAATTTAACGACAGAAACAAAAGCTCAAGGATTTGCTTTTCATTGCCCGAGTGAAAACCTTCGAGGTGGTCATCCATCCCTAGGTTGTGTTCACTCAAGCACGCTTAACTGTGGAGTTCTTTCATCTACAACCAATGCACTAAAAACGCGTAGATGGTGTTTAAGACCAGACATTACTTATGAACCCGGCATCTCTGCTATCTACGGCCAATGTGAGATTTGCTTATGGTTTTACAACTTGTCAACTAAATTACCAAATTGCACTTTTATCATCTCCAAAACAGACCACCATTAGTGTCATGACAATTAACTAATGATAATGAATGTTTCATTCTCACCACTCAAAGGACCAGCCTCACCACCAGATGGTTTTAGAGATGAATTCGGCAAGAAACTCGTCGACCAAGATCCACCGTTCGATCCAGCTAGGGTCATAATTACATCGGCCTGAAACCGAAATCTCAACAATCAATATATAAAACATAACTAGTATCAACATTATCATAAGCAGTGAGAAAGAATGTATATATCTCTTATTCTTGACCTTGTTTGGGTGAACATCATCAAACACATGGGCTTGACCGCCGTAAAATATGGTCATCTGGCGACTAACAGATGTAGATCCTTGATGACTGTCATATATATATAACAAGAATCAGAACACAATCTCGAACATTAAGTTTAGCGTATTGGACTGAGTTAATATATGCTTACGGAATCCGAGTTGAAGAACCAGGCTCGGTGTCACTAACTAGAGACTTCAACTTACTGCTGCTTGGCTGATCAGTTCCTGTCCCACTAACATTAACCAAACTCAAAACTCCGGACCCTTTCATCCCGGTTCTCGACCCTTCATCAGCAGCAGACTGGGACATCAAAGGGGCACCTGCATTGGAATCTTTGAATCTGTTTGAAACCGGCTGATAACCGTAAGGTACAACTTGACCAGCACGCGGAGGATACTGCAGCACGGGTCCAACGTTCACAGGGACCGCTCGCTCCCATCTGGCTGCATTCATCGGTTGTACCATATGAGATGAAGTTGGCCTCATTTGATGCATGTTCATGTACGGCTCGTCCTCGTGCGGCCATCTCGGCCGCTCTGATCCTACATTTCTCATCATCTAACCAACCATATCAACACTACTAAGTCAGTAACTAACATTTATGAAGCCAAACTGGACAGTGGGGGCTCTGAACATGTGTGAGAGCTGCGATAGAACATGGTCCATCATTTTAGTTCTTTATAAATAAAACTTATAAATTTTTATTAAATTGCTAGGAGATCTGCACGATTTGTCGGTTAATTACTTAAAATGTCACTTAAAAACTATAATTTTCTTATGTTAATTGCTATAGTTTATTTATTATTTATTTTTATTTTTTGCCTTATTTAAGAACTTTTTCCCATTTGTAATTCTTTCTTCGAAAGGAGCTTATTTTTAAGCTCGAACAAGACCCATAAATCCTCAGGACCGGCCCTGGAAGGGGACTTAAGTTCATCATCATACCTTCATCAAATGTGAGGTTTCGGGGAAATCCGGCCGCAGTTGGGGAGGCAAAAGACCCGAATCGGAGTTACTGCGTTTAACTCCCGAATACCGAATCTTTCCACCTGCGAAATCGGTTCTTGGACCGTAGAACGGCACCCCTTCGAAAAGTGTCCCGGTCTGCCTTTCTGTTAAAACAAGAACATATCATCAATCAAAACAACATAAATGTGAAGATTAGCTTCAAAATTTGTGGAAAAATTGTTACTTTTTTTATGTTTGGTGTACTGTAAGTCTGTAATGGCCCAGAATACAGTTAAATGTACTTAACCCATCAATAGTTGTACCAGTTATGATCATTGATTCATTTCATGGAAGCAGATTAACTTCCACCGCTTAACTTGCCATATACATCATTTTCCCAGTTTCGAATACTCACGCAAAACTTGATGAAATCTCGTTAAAATTAATGAAAAAGATTGTTGCTTTCAAACAGAAAAAGCAATTTAAGGAAACCCACAATAACTCTAAAACTAAAAACCAAGAAAAATTGTATCTTTTTAAAAACCCAAGAAAATTAAAGACAAAAAATGGTTATATAAGTTATATATAAGGGAGATTTTAGTTACCGGAAGCAAGATCGGAAGTGGTGGAGACCGGCCCACCAGCACGGCCGCCGCCGCCGCCGGAGACGGAAGCAGAAGGGGAGGAACCGGCGGCGGCGGCGGCGGCATCGGACTTGGGCGGCGGAGCACATCCACGGCCAAGAAAGTCGTGTAAAATAGTGGGTTTGACATCATCGGCGGCATTGTTGTGGTTTTGAGCCATGATGATGTTTAATAAGGAGGCAGCAGCCATAATCTCATCTCAAATCAGGTGTAATTGTGATCATTAGAGAGACTGCAAAAAGGAAGGAAGAATTAAAGGGTAAAGAAACAAGGGTTTTATTATTTATTTGGTTCTGGGTTCATGTGAAGAAGTGAAGATGAAAGAGGAGAATAAAGTGATTTGGGTTTTGGGGGGAGAGAGAGAGCATTAAAGACCAAAAGCTAGTTGTTGTTGTTCTGCTGTTTGCTCTGTCCAAGAGTGTGGATGTTTTGTCTGAACCCTTTTCTGAAAATGTGTGTGTGTGAGAGGTTGGATCTAGTGTGTTATTCTTGTGTTTTGTAAATTGTAATTACCAAGTTTTTAGTTAGGGTGGGCGGTATATCTTCGGTATACCCCTTCGGCATCACCATGATTCTCGGCAAACACTTAGGCATGCATACCGTGTGGTTCGGCGTTGCGGCATCGGCATGGAGGAGAAGAATTTTCGGCATATCTTTGCCGAAGATTGCCGAAAGATTTATGTGTGTTTAATGGTGGTCCCCACTTCACATTGCCTAAAACATCATTAGGCATGTATACCCACCACCAAAACATGAATTCTACATATTTTTTCTCTCTCCTATTGGCATTATTTGATTGGTCAATTTTATGATTCAAAAACATGCCTAGGCATGCATACCCCCCACCCTTATATGTTTAAATCCATATGTTTTCTTTATTTGAACTACAAGCTTTATTAGAAAAAACACTAGTAAAATGCTAGCTTATATACAACAACATATTTAGGCTACCCGTAATGGATAAGGCCCCATAAGGCCCCGAATGGGGCATTATACGCCATGTGGACGGTGACTGGACAATGGGCTTTATGGGGCTTTATGGTGTAGTGGATAATGCCCCCATAACGCCCCACAATCATTTGATTTCTCCTCTCTCTCGGCGTTACCTGGCTAACGCCCAAGATTTTTTTTTCGTCCATAACGCCTAAGCGTAGTGGGGCGGGGCGTTATAAGGGGCGTTATGGGGCGTTATGGAGCCCAAAAACGCCCCATTACGAATAGCCTTAGTAAAATCTCATTCAAAAGGAGGGACCAAGGAAAATGATAGATTATATGATTGAGGTAAAAATGCAAGATTATATGATTGAGGTAAAAGAAAAGTTACAATAATTTTGTCAATTGATCTCATCGATCTTACCTCTATATTTGATCCAAATAAAAGCCAAAGATTTTAGGTATTTAAAAACCGAGCACTTTTTTATCCAAATTATTGAAAACTCTGGCATTGTGAACCTTTCAAATGCTCTAAAAAGTAGTTAAAACAATCACATTATATGTCTTCTTGATCACCTCTTTAACCGGCCAGCCTTCCATGCAAACGAGAACCTCCTGCACCGAGCTAAAATGTGTTGAAGGCATCGATCTCCACCTCCAGACCTGAGCCCAAACAAGCTTAGCAAATATTCAGTTGACCAGAATATGATCGGTGGATTTGTAAAAACTTTGACAAAAAACACACTTTTTGTCTAACTGGATCCCTCGGAAGGAATTGTTTTCTTTGGAAGGGATATGATCAAGGGAAGCATGCCATCTGAACAAACTGATCTTGAGAGGAACCCATTTAGACCACCTGAAGTTAGTCGTGTTTCTGGGAAGAAAATCCATATGTTTTATTTATAAGGCTCTCTGTAGTGATCTAATGGTATAATACAACCTAAATGTGTGTGATATAAATAAAGTGCATAGTAGGTTAATGATAGTCTATAATTTTATAATAATTACTTAATTATTAATTTTATGCTTTTATGTATTAATATTTGACATACTTATACTAAAATTTAACACTTTAATGAAATAAAACATAATTAAACTAAGGACCAGTTCAACAACTTATCGAAGGTAAGTATAAAGATCTGACCGAGAAAGTTGAACTCAAAAGACAAACAAATATACAGCAATATATGAATACTTGCGATTGATACCGCAAAGTTAGAGCCTTGAGAGCGTGAAATAATGGAGTTGCGAAAAGAGAAAATAAGAAGAAAAAAAATAGGAATGTTAAATTTTAGGAGCTTTGAAATTTTTATGTATTTTTTTAAAAAATTTGATATTGGGACTTTTTTTGATTTTTTAAGTTACTTTTTATTTCACAATCATTTAAGAGATGTCATCCAAACTTGTCTTGTAGCCACTCCTCTTCGATGAAGACGCCTCATGTTCACCTTTACTATTATTTCGATCAAATGGTCGAACCAGTTCAACGGGACTTTCTTCCTTAAACTCGTCATCCTCATCTTCATTGAGGTTTATTTCCCAACGATCGGTTGATTGCGTTGGAGTGAGATAATCAGTGTTTCTCGATGTCTTCATGCGTTTGGAGGAGGAGGAACCCGATTTTTCAACCGGAGGGACATGCATCCACTTGACGCTAGTTTCATAACGCCCCAAGCTGAGATATGAGCAAAAGTTGAACCATGAGTATTTCTATAGTCATTCATCACGTCATTCATAAAAATAGTCTCGTTGTCCCACTGCAATGAGAATCAACCTCTTTATTATTGATGGTGATAAACTTCCCGACTTTGAGGCGAAGATCTCTTCATTTTGATGGCAAAATGTCTGGGGTGCATGACTGGTGATCCTTACCAAGGACGAGTGAAATGATCACTCATCTCTAATGTGTAAAAAGACTTTAAAAATATAAAGTTACACTTATAAACCGTTGCGTCTTGAAGACATCAATCCAAGCCCGAGCAGCCGCTTTTGCTTCCCTGGGCGTCCACTTTGCTTTCAGCTTTAGGATGGTTTGTTTGTAATTTTTTCTTATGTTTTCTTCTCGTAAGGGGTGCCTCATGCTCGAGTTCGGGTTGCGTTTTCGGCACCATATCTTCCAAACGGTTTGGGTTTCCACTTGTTGAGTAAAATGATTGACACTCGTTGCCCAATTTGAAAAGGTAGTCACATTTGGGCGATAACAATCGTTCAAATATATGTGAAATTTATTCGGGTTCTAAATTGGTTAGTTTGGTTAAACGTTGGTTGGTTCAGGTTGAACGGTGGTTGGTTTGGGTTGAATGGTGTTTGGTCCGAGTCGTTGAATTCACGGTTATAGGAATTCATTGTGATGACATTTTATAAAATCTTAAATTTTTTTAGAGAGAAGGCGTTGAAGATTGAGAATTGTATGGATTTGGTTTAAAAAGTGTAAATATATATAGATTTTTAAAAATTATATATATATATATATATATATATATATATATATATATATTTAAATAGCCGTTGCATTCATTAGTGGGACCCACCCCCAATGGTCTGACGCAAGTTTTTCTTTTCACGAAAGGGCCAAACCCTCCCCACCCCCCAATGGCTAGGGACGGTGTTTTGGGGCTTTTGGACAATCATAATAGCATAATGTCACCATTACACACAGTCTAATGGGACATGAATACTTATTTTAAATATTACTTGTTTAAATAGAAATACCAAGTACTTTATTGCTTAATGCTATCAAGATGATATTTCATTCAAGTGGAGAAAGTTTAACTTCTTTCATGAATAAAATTGTACAAAAAGTGTAAAATATAGTGTTTGTAGTGGTTATTGATTGTAAGTCAAAGAGTGACGCCTCGCAGACAATGAGTGTAGCTACATTCACCATATGACAACCCGACTGATTATAGCTGACGTGTCACACAATACGATAAATCAGAGACAATATTAATAATTTATTAAATATCAAAACTTAAATTCACATTTTAATGTGATATAATAAATTCCTCATCTAAGCAATCTAACTTTTCATCTTTCATATCTCACTCTTTAGACTTCTCAAGTGAGTACTTGCTTTGATTATAAGGGGAAAAAAACATGAAAATATGGCTAGAGAAAGAATGCTCAACATTAATAGCAACGTAACAATAAGAACAATAAAAAAAACGACGATTTATTGAAAAGTCCGATAACAATGATCATCTATGTGGAAATATCCATGTGAGCTAGTAATAGCAATCAGATAACAATATGTGTGTCTTTCAGCGTGTATAACAACAACATATGCATATTTCTGCACGTATAAGTAGATATGCATTTTTCAACACTTATATATACATGTGCTTTCGGCGCGTATAAACAAGATATGCATCTTTCAGCACGTATAAACGATATGTACATCTTTTAACACGTATAAACAGTATACTCGTGTATTGAGGTTAAATGAACGGTATTTAATAGTCATTGTCAATACAAAAGGTTTTTCAAATTTTATATTATAACTAACTAAGCATCCTAATATATTTTTGGTTGATAATTTGTATCTGGTAAATTTTTTTAAAAGTATAAAAATATAATATTTTATAAGAAGTTTCAACATAAGTTTCATTAAAATGACGTTGTTTTTTATAAAAATATTTTTTGGTCTCGTAAAGACTTTGTATAATTTATTAAGTCATATTAATCTTAGAGTAGCTGCAAAATTTACGTTCTTAAGATATACCTAAATAGTCGGGTTGTAGCCTTAAGCTTATTTTTGCATTTTAAGTGTATGAGAAACTACACTATACGTTCCTAATTTAAACGACCCTTTAACGGGCCTTAATTTTTTTTGGAACGAGGGTAATTTATTATATATAATCTAACTCAACAAGAGCTAGGAAAAATTACAACAAAAGAAAAGGATTAAGCAACCAATCGTTCCAATGAAACTTCGCTTTTTTATTCCTATAAACAAACCAAGTAAATGAATAACGTTAAAACGTTGTTACTATGCTTCAGACTATTTCCTTGGTCTCCGATTTATCCATTAATCTTAGCAAGTCGGCCATTAATGGTGTTGGTGTTAGCCCAAACGAAGTGAACCATTTTGCTAATCTTGCCGGTTGTAAACCTGATGGCCTTCCTTTTACTTATTTAGGTTTGCCCGTGGGCTCAAATATGTTCCGAATTTCTAGCCCGACCACTTTGGTGTCTTTGGTTTTGGGATTGATCGGCTCATATTATTTTTTCCGTTTTCACGTTCCTGTTAAAAGTACTGAAATAACTTGAAGCGATTCGAAAAAGAAAAATTTGGGGTATTAAAAATAACGACTCTTTAACGGGTCTATTAAACAGGCCCCATGTGTATATCACATCATGGGCAAAATGTCAAAATGTTATTTTCATACAACATGGACGAAAAATGTTAACATTTTAAAACCCTATCCTAACTCTCCGTTCAGTCCCCATCCCCTCCGGTTGTCTTCACCACCCTCAAGATTTGGAAGAATTTTGCTTGGGTCTAAAGAAACACAAAATCAGTCTTTTATTTAACCTTTTATTAACCCCAATTTATTGATATATATTAAACAAAACAGAACCCAAAATGAATCTTTTATTTTTATTTTTTTAAGTTGTTTTTAGAATTACTTTTTAATTATTTTTCTTAAGAAATTTTTTGTTTGGTTTTAGTTTTAGTTCACATTATTTGAATAGTGTCATATATTTTTTAAGTCTTTCTTAAAGTTGTTTTGTAAGTTTTCCTTAAATTGTTTTTTAAGGAGTTATTTGTCATGGTTTTAGTTATAATTTCACAAGTCGTGTTCCAATTACAATTCCATGTGGACAGTGGCTAAAAACACTGTCGTTCCTACTAAAAAGCCTCTCTACTAGATTACTTGCTTGTAATGAAGAGTGTGTTCTCAAGATATCTCAGATGCCAGCAGTGTGACAGTTCATTGCAGTGGGAGCAGGTAGAGATGAAGAACCAGTCAAGAGCTAACATAGCCGTGACTGATATGTTGAAGCTCGGAGTAGCTTTAACGGGCCTTTAGGTTAACTAATGAGAATGTCGTTACAACTGGAGTTGAATGAAGATTTCAAGATGTATAAAGATGTTGAAGATTGTGAAGCGTAGTTTTGAAGAAGTCAATGCCTCCAAGTGGGAAATTGTTGGGCGTGGAGACTTTTAGCATACCCAATTCTTCGTTCAATTGCACAAAGACCTGTTACTACATTACCCTAACCCTATCCTATAAATATATTTAATTGTGCTTGTAATGTAGTTTGAGCACAAATAAATATAACACTAGTTGTAGAGAGTGAACACATGTCAGATAATACCAAACTACTATAAATCGTGTGTCTCCATATTTTCATCTTTGTTTTCTTTCGAGATTGTGAGTGTGTTTCAAGATTGTTTTCTTTGTTTTTTTTTTTTTGTAGAAAGTGAACACATGTAAAATAATACCAGATTTTTTTTCACATGTATTTTCACTAAAAGAAATAAATTAAAAGTAGCATATAATTAATAATAACTTTCTTTTTAAACGGCGTCTTCATTAAACAAAGGGACTACCGGCAAGCAAGACGCTAAAACCGGACCCAAAAAACACAAGATACATCAAAACGAGAAGGTACACCATTCTCCCAATCCACACCCCCAACCTTTAACTCTACACCTAACCCAAAAAAAGCTTAAAGCATAATTAATAATAACTAAAAAAAAGATATAAAAGTCAATAGTGGATATCCTAAGATGGAGATCGGAGAAGATGATTGTGGACTTTTGGGCAAGCATGTGTGGCATCAATCATGAGTGTGATATAGTAATTGTATGCATCCGTGTATACAAGCACCAACAGAGATAAAGGGTCTCATTATTTCAATGAAATCCTCATGACAATAACACAAATGCAGCCTCACTGGTGTTAACGTGGACAGCGCTGAAATCATACAAAAGGCCGAGATTTTTGGTTGTGGAACCTGCGAACTCCCATTTGAATACCTTGGGATGGAGGTGGGAGCTAATATGAACGTGTCGAAACATTGGAAGAAGGTTGTGGACACCTTCCATAGTCGTCTTTCGAGATGGAAAGCTCATAACCTGTCCATTGGGGGACGCCTTGTTCTCATTAAATCGGCTCTCGATTGTCTCCCAACCTACATGTTTTCCCTTTACCGGGCGCCAAAGAAAATCTTGGAAACCTTAGAGAAAATCCGTCTGAACTTCCTGTGGGGTGGTGTGTCTGATCGTAAAAAGATCCACTGGGTTGCTCGGGCCAATGTTCTCAAACCCAAAGACGCTGGTGGACTCGGGATCGAACCGCTGGAAACAAGCAACCACTGCCTCTTAGCCAAATGGGTCTGGCGATTCCACACCGAGCCTAATAACCTGTGGCGTCGGGTTATTTCCAGCCTCCACAGTCGAAGAAATCTACAACCTTTTATCCCTTTGAATTCGGCGGCTTCGGGTACTTGGAAAACAATTGTTAAAACTTACAGGGATTTATGTACTCAAGGTTTGAACTTGAGTAACCTTATGGTTGAAAACAACGGGGTATGGCAGTGGTCTGATGGCGTGAATAACTCCTTTTCTGTGAAGTCTTTGAGGAAGATGGTTATCTCGGCAGCCAACCATATCTACGATTTCGGTTTCAAGTGGTGCAGGTATGTTCCTTTGAAGGTTAATATCCTGATTTGGAGAGCGGTGTTGGAGCGTTTACCTACACGTTTGAACCTGCAACGTCGGAACATACCTATGAATTCTACTGAATGTGTTTTATGTCGGGAAGGGGATGAATCTGCTTGTCATCTTTTCTCTGGTTGCGGATTCTCAAGCATTGTATGGCAGTCCATTGCTCAGTGGTGTAAAATACCTCCTATCATCGCCTTCTCGGTTCTGGACTTGACAAATATGCACAATCACGGGACATACCCAGACTGGAAATCTAAGGCTCTCAACATTATCTTCCTCTCGGGCTGCTGGTGTATTTGGTTGGAGAGAAATAAGGTGACTTTCGACAACAAGACCCCTTCAATGCACCGGGTGATATTTGAAATTAAAAGCTTAAGTTATATTTGGTTCTCTCATCGTTGTAATGCCCGCTCCGTTCCTTGGAACGATTGGGCTACTTTCTCCTTGTAATGTCCTGTTTCTCCGCCGGCTTCTAGCGTCTTGCTAGGAGTTTTTGGCGTCTTTTAATAAATTTGCCGTTCAAAAAAAAAAATAACACCCACTCATCAACATAAAATCATTACGTTAATAAACAATAATTATGATAATATAAAGTAATTAAAAAAAAGTAACCCTCATGATTTGTAATCAAATTTAGTAAATAACATATGAACCAATTATAATGGTTGGACATTATGATTTTCTTTACCTAAAAGTTATCATACATTTTTTTTTGAAAGGCAAAAAGTTATCATACATAGGTAAAAGTTATAATACAAGTTGCACGATTACTTATTAGTTAGCAGGATATTGATGAGGTCTTTTAAATTCACCGATAAGGGGTCCTCACAACATCTATTTGGTCTCGGTCAACAAGGATTTTGAGCATCTTTTACAAATCTATATGTGAATATCGTGAATTTGTTTCTGAAGTCTCGCATTCCTCGTGCATTCTTCCTGATAGGAGTAAATAAGTAATAATAAATATTGATTTTGGTCCATAAGATTCTACTGATTTTGTAAAAGGTTTAAGAATGTAAACGCGTATAGTACGTTAGATATATCATCAAACTTACCATCATATAATGTTACACGATAGTGTACATAAAAGCAACTATCATGTTACATTATTATTATTACACTATGTCATGAGATGTGGAAGGTATTCAATATTTGAATCGGACTCGAAAAAAATCAAATTCAAACCAAACCAAATCCGATTTAGTTTGTGTTCTTTGTTTTTTTAGTGCAATACAAGTTGCAAATTTGTGAGGTTTAACTGATCCAACCTGAATATCTAAATTTGAACAAGTAGTTATATCACTTGTATTCTTTGATAGAATCTATATATGTACAAAGTTGCTCATTTGTGACTATTTTAATTAATCAGATGAGCTGAGGTCAGCCCAAACACGGCCCGTCAACTCACAAACCCGACACAATTGACTCCGTCAGTGATGGTGGTGGTGGTGATGTATGATATACTTTTTCATACTATCACCATCAAAAAATGCAATAGCAAATGTTTCAAAATTTTACTTACTTGAAAAGCCTTTAACAGGGAATAGCATCGCCTTTTCTCCAAGTTCGCTGCAGCATGCTTTTTCTTCAAAGCTTCACAAGCTTTCTGCTCTGTTTGCAGAGTAACTTGCACATTTTGGAGCTTCTGCAACAAGAAATAGCACCCATGTCTTCACTTTATCAAAAAAAAAAAAATACTATAAATGGAAGAACTTCGGTTTTAAACTGGTGAAAAAGTCAAAAGTATGACCACTGGACCACAAAAGTCAAACTGTAACTGTTTTTTATGGCATGAAAGTAGAAATATGTCTTAACTGTATTTATTACCTGTTGAATACTCTTTGAAATTCCATCCATGGAACTAGTTAACGTTGCACGGCCAGCAGGAGTATTAAGCGCGTCATGGAACTGTCAAAAGGAGGAGGTCAACAAAGGTTTAAGTTTGAAAAGTCAAAGCATAAACATAGGTTTAATTTACCTGTGAACTTAAAGAGTTTAATAGGGATGTTTCCTTTAGCATCAGCTCTTTTATTTCCAACAAAGCATTATAGGTAGCATAGTATTTACGGGTTTGCCTAAGCTTTCCCTAACAAATAGAAGGGTAAAATCATTGAGACCCAGAAATTGATATTTTTTTAAAGAAACGATGCGGCGATCATAAGACAAAAAAATATATGGCATACCTGGATGTGAACATTAAGTTCTGAAAACCGACGTTCATACCTGCAGCATGGAAATATATATATTGTTATTGGATCTCTAAATCTTATAAGGATTTTGCATTTTAACAAGGGAGATTTTGAAAATTAACTTACTGGATGAGTTCTACTTGTGTTGGCATGTCATCACGCCGGCGCTTTAATGAAATAATTTCCCTTAGTTTTGAGGCAAGGACCTACATAATATCAGCAAAATGTGAATCTTTCACAATAATAATCATGGCACAGGTAAGAGCATAAGTAAATTTTAAATGTTATTAGAGTAGTTATGTACTTAATTGAAATTGTCTAAACTATCTAGAAGGCATCTATGTGTAATATCAAACTCTAATATATAGAATTAAACTCTAATACTCTATATATAAATTCGGCCACAAGAAGACCTGATTTAAACCAACGTCACATTTAAACTACTCCCGCTACCATGCTTTTATTTCCACCTTTACCACAAGCGAGAAAGCCGCTCACAACTCCCACACGTTTGCCAACTAACTATAGTTATGATTCAACCTTTTTATTTGGATATGTAGTCCGAAAATCCGTGACCCAACCAACCCACATTAAAGAGAACCTTAATTATCCGCTCTGGATTTCCAATAATGCACACATATGCTACTTATCTCCACCATCTAGGATATCTCTTTTCAACATGTCCAAAGTAGAACGAACTGCTCAAGATTTGACCTGCCCTATAATAGGCCTATGCTCCTCACACTTCTTCAAGAGTATATACCCTAAAGACACAACTATCAAGATTGAGATGAAAGGTGATGTAACCCAGTCTCTTTTTCTCAATCGATGCCTTTGACACCATTGGTGAACCAGTTAGGGATAAACATACCTTGTTATGGTAGTCATCTCAGGTCTTTGTGAAGAAGACAATGGTCTTAAATCTACCATCATTGTCCTCAAACAAGTTAGCAAAATGGCTTTGTTGAGCGACGCAATCACCACACTGTCGAAAGCGGTCTTAATCTCCTTGCTCACTCTAGTGTACCTAACATTTATGGCACTATGCATTCGACACAACAGTCTACCTGTTTAATCGTTGCATCCTTTCACATCAACTAAAAACTCCCCTTTTTAGCATATATTAATCGGTCTCCTCGTTACTCAATTATTTGGGTTTTTGGATCCAACTGTTTTCCTCATCTCCATTCCTACTGGCAGTCATAAAATAAACGTTTAGTCCACCCCTTCTCTTTCTAGGATTCAATCCTCTTCATCATGACTACATTGCTTTAATTTATCCACTAAGTATCTTTACGGTGCTCGTTATGTTTGCTTCAGCTAAGCTCTTATTCCTTTTGTAATCACCAACAAACCACCCTCACCATCACACGCTTGTTGCCTACATAATGCCTACACTTATTTGAAATCACCCTATGTGGTAACCAACACTAAACCACCTTACATCCCCTCAATTTCGTCTGATTTCATGAGTGGCCTTCAGTGGCTGAGTCTTAATGCTAATCCTTCAAACCACCCACAACATTGTCTATAACATCACCGGCATCCACTACCTTCACAAACAACCCACCACCACCCACACCACCACCCCCAACCTACTCGTGAACACCTCCACCACAAACAACGGATTCCTTTCCAACCATCCGCTATTCACACCACCACCTCTCTCACCCTATTTTGTGAACCAACCTCTACCATTGCCAACAAATATCCGTAGTGGCGCTAAGACATGACCGAAGAGTACCCCGCTCTTGTCAAAAACTAGATTTGGATTTTTGTTCCTTGTGTCCTTAATACTAACGTTATCAATTGTAAATGGGTTTATATGTTAGAGTGAAACAAAAACAATGTTATCACTCACTACAAAGCTCAATTTGTCACTGAAGGTATTTGGCAACAAACGAGGAGTTGAGGACGAATTTTCATGAGACAACTATTAAGACTTTTCTCTCTTTTGAGGTAACCTCATAAAATACCAATCACACAATTGGATGTTCAAAACGCTTTTCTTCATGGTGATCTCGAGGAAACCATTTTATATAAAGCAACTTCTTGGTTTCCTTGACCCACTATGACCAAATCCATCGTGTTTGTTTCCTTCATAAGTCCCTTTTTCTAAATATGCACCTCCATCTTGGTTTCAAAGGCTCTTCATACACTTGGTTTCATGAGTTCCAAGATGGATACTTCACTCTTTATCTATTAATGTGCGGAGTGTAGACACCCTCATAGACATTTCGGTTTAATTTGATGACATTATCATTATCGGTAAAAGACTTACGCTATCAATAAGGGCGTTTAACAACTTGGCACTACCTTTGCACTAAAAGACCTCGACATCCGTAATTACTTTTTGGGTGTTAAGATAGTTTCATAGGGTCTAACATCACACTCTCTCAAAAGTAATACATTTTGGAGTAATACATTTTGGAGCTTTGACAACATGTTGGCCTTTTAGACTCCAAGCCTATGCACTCGCTAATGACCACATCTAACACATTTTTTGGTTAAATATAGACAGGATGTTGATGCCCTTGAGTATGTTCCTCTTTCTCGACCCATTAACACATTTGCGGTCAACAAGGTTTGTCAACTTATGCATGCCCCAACTAAGACCACGAGTATGCGATTAAACAATTCTACATTATCTTTTTGGCCCTTTTGACTATGGTTTGCTCATCATACAAGCATCAAGATCAACGTATAATGCCTTCAGAGTAACAAATCAATACACAAACTTATTGATTTGCTCTTCATGCCTTCTCAGATGCAAATTGGGTCGCATGTCCACATTGTCATTGATCCATGGGGGGATTCGATATCTATGTGTGTTCCAACCTTATCTCATGGACCTGCCCACAAACAACACATAATTTCTTGTTCCTCTATCAAGTATGAAAACATACAAAGCTCTCGTCGACATTCTGGTTGAACTTACCTAGTTGGACGCTCTTCTTGTGAACTTGGTTTTAGTGCAACTTCTACTCCCACCTCTCTGCCAATCCTATCTTTTAGCTCGGACAAAGCATGACGAAGTTGATTTTCATTTTGTTAGAAAAGGATGCTCAGAGAATATCCGTGTGCATTTTACATCGACAAATGATCAAATTGTCAATATTTATACCAAGTTGTTGCCAACTCCTTGATTTCTCTCTGCATGATCCAAGCTAAAGACTTTTCCCATCCTTAGCTTGCGGGGGTGTATTAGACTAGTAATTAGTCATGTACTTTAGTTGTAATTGTCATAGCCTAGAAGGTACTTACGTGTTAAATGAATCACTATATTCAAAGCCCATATGTAACCCCATTGCATCTACAGTCAATGATAATATCAACAACTTTTTTGTTGGTCTGATAAATGTACATACTACATAATATGATATGCTTCCAAAATTAAATTAAAATTTTGCTTCCAAAATTAAATTAAAATTTTATCCTTCTGTATATATAAGCATATTTATCTGCAGTTGTAAGTGCGTGTATGTAGAGTAGTAATAGTGCAAAAGTTGAAAGTCCATGGGCTCTTTCTTAATTTTAGCCTTATCATATTAAACTATGCTCAAATTAATAAATAAAGCCTGTATACCGAATTTGCATCTCTGGTGACATGAATATGACACCCTTGCATCATAAAAATCACACACACATCAAAATGCGTATGCAATATGTTTGTCAGTTTGTCCACCTGGTCAAAAACTATTTGAAAGGAACATATGAAATACCATTTTTGATGAATTCAGTCTGTCAACAGCATTAGCCAGCAAACGGTCAACATCTTGGGCAGAATTCCCTCCATGCTCATCGCTCTGTATCATCTCTTCTAACTCACTGGCCTCCAACTGCAACCTGGAATGTTCTTTACTGAAATTTAGTTCCACTTCTGCTTCTTCCTTCTCTAGAACCTAAATGCCAATTTTCAAATGGTTCAACACCTAATTGCAGAAATCAGAAAGCCTCATCACTGGAGAAGGCACGGCACATTCACTTTGCTTACAAACTAAAAACCGAATTATTTATGCCAATGGTGGCATAGCAGTTTTGCATTCAGCTTTCTATGAATTCTATCCTCCCTCATTACAATCAGGACTGATAAGTTATACATAAGAACACACAGCTAACAAATTGCTTAATAACTTCAAAAAAGCACAAAATGTCAGTTGAATTATACCTTTAAAGTCTCTAGAAGTGAAAGTACTCTCTGTACATTAGCAGTAGCACCTGCCTTCTCTGCTTCCTCTCTCAAAGAATGTATCTTCTTCAAAGTTTCTGTGATCTGTTCATCCTAAAACAAAGTTGAAATCTACTGAGAAACTATCTAATTAGGGCTTTTTTCAACCTCGACATAGTTCCGAAGATGAAACAAACAATAAATCATCTTATCATCAGATCACAAAGGAAATGAACTAATTTACCATTTCTGCCATCGCCTTGTTCAATTTAACCACTGAGAATTCTTAAATCTTCAAGCTATCATATCAGGAAAACAAACACTGTGAATTAGAAATATACCGCGGATGAAATCGCAATGTAGAAATCAAACAGGCGATAACAACAAAGAGAAGCGAAAGGTTGAAATAAAACCTAATCGGTTAGAACTAATTTGGGGAATTTCGCCAGCGTTTACGTATAACTGAATTGGTTGACTGAAAGCACACATACACGCACTTGAGGAGATGAAGGGAGGAACCTGGTGGCGGAAGCGGTGGTTACCGGTGGCGGATAATGGCGGAGATGTCGTATTTGTTTGTTGAAAATTAAATCACCGTGACCCGACCCGATTGCTAGCTTGACGATTTGGTTTAAATTTTAAAATATAGTAAATTACGGGAATCGTCCTGTAATTTGTCTAAGTTTCACTTTCCGTCCCTAGGTTATAAAAATTAAAGACAGCTATGATTCGAAAAGTTACACTTTTGTAACACCTTTAGTCTATGACGCTAATTGCTATTAGATTTTTTCAATTAAATCAGTGTAAATTGACAATTATACTCATATCATTTTATTTAATCAAAAAAATCTTCTACCGTCACTCTGTCACCGTCGCCGCCACCACCACAGTCGTCATCCCCACCGCCTTTAAAAAAAAATTAAATAAATTGGTAGAGGCATAATTATTATTTTATGCCGACTTAACGGAAAAATCTAATTGCAATTAGTGTCAGGGATTAATGGTATTACAAAAATGCCAACCCTTCAGACCATAGCCGTAATTTTTATAAACAAGAACTATTCTCATAAATTATAACAATCCCCATAATTTATTCTAATTTAAATTGAATGTATTTATTAGTAAAACCATTCCATCTGTCAAACAAGTTTTTGATCAGTAGTGTAATTAATACATTTATATTAGCGTTGTTATTTTGGCATATCACAAATTTATCAAATATCACATTTTGCTCAATCATATTAGTTTGTGAAAAGTTTTTTTTTTCAAACATGTTGATAATGTGGTATTGTTCCCGACCAAAAAATTACTTTGGGTTCAAATCTTAAGTATTTTTTCAATCCGATTGATAAATTGATATTCTTCTCAATCAAATGATTTTAGGTACAAATCTTACATACGGTAAAGATGTTTGTTGTTAAAAAAAATTAAAAATAAAGTTTTAAAAACAGCAAACAAATGTCTGCGTGTTTATGTAAAGAGGGCATATGAGAATAAAAAGAAACAAGTAGATGAGACTAAAAAACAAGCACAGACGGATCTCACAGAATCAGTCTCTACTAGATTTCCACATGCTAACATTGAAAGTTTCACAGAGAACACAGTAAAAAGAACATAGGATTCCACAAACATGTTACAACAACGGATTCGTTTTATGTTTTTGTTTCACTTCCAAAGTTTAACGATCTTATCATGGCTAGCAGAAGCCACCAAACCTGTAGCAGTTGACAACGCCAAACCACAAATCAGTCCTTCGTGTGCTGATAATGTCATCGTCTTGTTCTCCGACATGTTCCATAGCTCCAATGACTACATTAAAATATCAGAACTCAAATATTAAAACGGTATATCACATTATGATCAAGAATAGAGGCAAAGATCCAAGCCACTATCGGCTGGCTAAAACTACAAACTGAGCCGAGCTTAGAGAAGCCCGAGCTCCATATGTCAAGCTTGACTAGGCTATCGAGCCAAAACGAACCTGATATTTATACTAATATGATCATTTTTATTTAGTATGATAAATAATGGGTAATGATTGGAAAACTATCTTTTATATGAAAAGCTAGAAAACCATATAAAGTCCGACTATGTTGCATATATGCAAACATGTTAATACGGTATGTTGCATATGTTGCATATACATAGTCGGACTTTCAATGGTTTTCCAGTTTTCCAAATAAAAGCAGTTTTCCAAGGAAACTTTCCTGATAAATAATATCACATATATGATCATTATAAATATAGCTAAATAATTGTATCATAAATAACTAATCAAAAGTAATTTTATAGGCATATAAAAAATATTTAGGAGAAAAAAATCAAGCCGGGCCAAGCTCGAGCTTTAGATAATGTATTTTGAAATGAACCAAGCTCAAGTAATCAAGATTCGGATATCTCACCTGGTAACAGCCAATCACAAGCAATGAAGCGTAACTAGGATGGAAAACACAAGATTGAAACTTGTTGCCATTACAACTAAGCTCATGTACACACTCCCCTTCGTTTCCGGACATAAGTGACCATACTCGAACAGAATCCTCACTAACTGATGCCAAATACTCGCCACTCGGGTCCCAGCAAACTGAATGAATAGGCTTTGTATGCCCCTGCACCGATATTGTCAATCATATTACAAAATGTACCATAGGTAAAATATATAGTAAAAAGAACGAATGAAAACAAACTTGTAATGTATGCCGACAGGCTTGAGTTTCCACATCAAGTATAGATACAATGTTCTCTGCAGCTGCTGCAAGGAACCGTCCATGGCGTGGCTGGAATCTCACTTGAGAGGTCGCTCCCTAATTTTTAAAAAAAAAAATCACAATGTAACTTACAAAATAATAGTAGAAAATAACAAAATGTTGTAAATTTTAGTTTTTTAAAATTTAAGTACCTTGAATACACGAGTACAACTACCATTATTTATGCTCCAATAGCGTATCTCCCCATCACCGTCACAAGAACAGATGAGGTCCTCTTTGTTCGGATGGAAATCCAATGACATAACAGATTGAGAATGCCCCATAAATGTACGCAGAGAAAAACCATGCTGCAAGCAAAGTCAAAGTCGAAACAACTTATAGTCAGATGGCAGTTTGGCATGAATATTTGAAGGGTGGTACATAAATTCAAAGCCATTTAATCAACTAACATTGTCAGCATCCCAGACACGAACGGTTTTATCAAACGATGATGTGGCAAGGCGCGGCATACTCGGGCTGAAACGCACATCTGTGATCATCATTGAATGTTCTTCAAGAGTCGTTTTCGGCTTCAAAGAGTCTGTATACCACAGCACAGCCTGTGTCACAAAATTAACACGAGTTATTACCATAAACAGAAATTGTTGCAGCTTCATTGTATTATTTACCTTTTTATCATGTCCACCAGTAGCAAGCAGTTTACCATCTGAAGAGAAATGGCAACAAACAACCTTGTTTGCACTAGCACGAACAGAATTGACCTCCGTAAAAGTAAACCCTAATATCAAATAAGTATGAAGTCAAAGAGAAATCTAATGGGTCATTTATGAAACCAACATAACTAATATAATAAAATGCAACTCACCTTTGCTCACATCCATACAACGACCAACCGTATCCCTTAGATCGGTATCATCATGAGATAAAAAAGACTCCACATTATCATCAAGAGATCCATCCTCAACAAAACGGTCCATGTCAGCCTGCACAATGTCCTTATCATCCCACTGCAAGATTTTATATCCATTTAAAAAAACTAAAACAGACCCACTTACATACGACACACATGTCACACTCACCAATTGGTTTGACGGGGATGTGAGAGTCGTGGGCCCATCTGGCCGAAACATCATTAACGGTTTTGAGGAATTATCATTATGGGGCAAAGCAGGCATTGAGATCACATCTCCAGGTGTATGAGTTGATGGGGTCGAGGGTGCTGAACTGGGTGACGGGCCAGCTGTGTTAGCCGTTCCCGAGCTGTTGGCAGGTCCTGAAGATGACACAGGATGCTTTCTTTTTCTTCCAGCCTGGTTTTTTACAGAATTAGAATTGCATTAGAATCAAGAAATCATATTAAGGTTTAAAAACATAAATAGCAAGCCAAATGGATAACTGTAAAGCTGTAAACTCTACCCGACCTGATCATTTCCTCTAAACGAGTTTGACATGCTCCCATCCCCTACACTGCTTGCACCCACAATCTTTTCTTGTTGAAGATTAAGACTTGAATTTTGTGGCGGCGGTGCAGAAAGAGAATGATGAATCTGTTGTTGCTGATTACCGTTCTGTTGTTGCTGTTGCTGCTGTTGCTGCTGCTGTTGTATTTGTGCCATTTTTATCTAAAGTCATCAGTAGATAAAATCAGATAAATTCAAGTTGTTTATTATGGCTGTTAAAAAGAAAAAAATGATTGAAAAATTACTTTAAGCAACATATCTGTATCCCCACGAGGTAAACCAGGAATGGGAGATCCAACATTAGGAATATCACCAACAGAATTAGAAATACCATCTTTGCCCATACTTATGCTTCTGTTATTAAGAAGCATTCTCAGCCTTCTGCTTTCATCATTGGCTGATTGTGACGTCATGTTTTGTTGTGCTAATAGAAGTTGTTGCTGATGTTGTGGTGACATCATTTGCAGCTGATGGAACGGTTGGGAACCTGGCATGAATGACTTTTGTTGTTGCATTAGACCAGACCGCAGCTGATCTAATCCCTGATAATAGTCCAACTTTTAGTATTTGAGAACAAAATAAAGGTAAAGAGATAAGTGCACAATTATTAACATAACTTACAGTCAAAGGCCATCCTTTCAATGTTAAATTATTACCACCTTGATTTGATCCTAAATAAAAAGGGCGTTTTCAGTAATTCAGTTATATGAAGTGATATAAGTAAATTGTCAATGTAAATGTAAATCGGTAGAGTCAAAATATTACCTGGAATCCCAATCAATGATACTTCATTACCTGCAGCTCTAGGATTCAAAATTGAATTCATCTCCGTCTTTATTTCCTATTTAAGTGTAGAGGAAAATAATTTAGATGACATTTTTCCACAATAATCAAAATTGTTAAAATATGTATTTAGCTTTTGGATAAGTCAAACATGAGTTACTTCTCACCCGGGAATCCCATGGTATAGGTTTAGATGGTATGTGAGTTAGCTGTTATGAAGGAGAAAAGAACTTACTGGGGCAGAGCCTGGAAGTTGTTGGTTCCGACCTTGGACTTGAGGAGACATCCCTCCAGCTGTACCATGCAGCACTTGCCTGAGAAAGAACAAGACATGGATGTTCTGAATTTCAATTTGATTAATAAAAATTAAGCTTTCAAAGTTCAGTAGACTTTTTTGCAATTATTATTTCATAAAGTTGAATACTTTTTTTATGGGAGCAAACACTGTGAGAATTAAAAAAAAATAACCATGAACACGTGAAAGTCTGCGTGAAATGCACAAGAATTACACAAAAGAAAATTACCCTGAAGGTTGGCCAGCTGCTGCTGCAGATTTCAAAATTGATGCTTGGTTTGGATCCAAAAGCTGACCCACATTCTCACCATATCTCTGCTAAAAACATAAGATACAATATCATGAATTCGCCAAATAAAAAATATCAATTGAGGATTAGATTAATTCTGCAAGAAACTAAAAAAACACCCTCTTTCCTACTTGTAGTGTTTGGTGTGATTTCTTGAACCTTTTTTCTAAACGTTTATCAATGAAATTGAACGCCAACCATATTTACCACAAGTAGTGTTTCTGATGAAATTCTGTAAAAATCATTAAATAAAATAAAAAACAAATGAGAAGGAAAAAAGATATACCTTCATAGCTGCATCATCTAACGAATCCCTAGGGAGTGGAACTTTCAACTTCTCCTCATACATTTTCGTAGCAATAGCATTAACTCCCGGGTTTTGTCTCATAAGAGGATCATTTCCCACAAGCCTATTTGACGTTCCATTAAGAAGGTGAGACCCGTCTCTCCGTTGCTGCTGCTGCTGCTGTTGTTGTTGTTGCGCTTGTTGTTGCTGCTGCTGCTGCTGCTGTTGCTGCGCTTGCTGCTGCTGTTGTGCTTGTTGCTGTTGATGTTGCTGTTGAGCCTGCCGTTGTAACATTAACTGTTGCATTTGCATTTGTTGCTGTTGCTGTTGTTGCTGCTGCTGTTGTTGTTGCGGATGAGGTGCTTGTTGTGGCTGCTGCTGCTGCTGTTGTTGCTCCCTTGCTTTGTTTAACTGAGTCTGCAGTTTTAATAATATATAGTGAGTGCGTATTTCATCACCAGTTTGTGCTTTTCATCATCGATTTGAAGCTAAATAAACATGTAATAAAGGTTTTGAAAGATATATAAGAGTTACGGGTGTAAATTAGCCGAGCCGCTCGTGAGATACTCGAGATCGAACCGATAAGAAGCTCGAACCGAGCCGAGCTCGAGCTTTGAAATAGGGCTCGTTTAATAAACGAGCTCGAGCCGGCTCGCGAGCCTTAATGAGCTTTTATTTTTATAAATTATTTAATTTTTTAAATATATTTAAAAAATAATGTTATATATAAAATTATGATAAAATAAGTAAATAATATGTATTATTTTCTATATAAAAAAGTATAATTCTAAATATATACAAGTTTATTATAAAAATATATAAAAATTAATAATTAATAATAAAAGAGCCGAGCTCCAGCTTAAATAATTCTTCACGGGCTAAGCTCGAGCTTCAGAAATAAAGCTCGAATCGAGCCGAGCTCGAGATTTGTCTCTATTAAATTTAAACGAGCCGAGCTCGAGCCTAGACGAGCTCGGGCTCGGCTCGTTTACACCCCTAGCCGTTATGTTATAAATATATTCAAAGCTAACCTCAATGTAAGAGGCTGCAACTTCCGAGTGTTTCTCATTGGTCCTTGCTATAAATATGTCCCAAAATACAGACCACCATTCGAATAGAAAGCCACCAGGTGCATCAATAGCTGTAACATATACCAAAATTACATAATACTCATGAAAAAACATCTCCACCCAACTTTTCTAATAAGCTTTAAATTCACAAGAAGACGGTATATGATTACTAGTCCAATTTCTGAAATAAACTGTAAAAAGATATCGTGGTGTTATGCATATGAGGCCAATTTCTAACTTTAATCCTTCGAGCAACACCGACCAAGTGTAAATTGTATTTTTTTTTAGTGCCATTAGTTAGCAAGAATGGTATAGGGAGGACTCGCGAGTTTCCCATTGACGGTTCATATGGTAACAGAAACATTAAGGCTAAAACAGTAACTGTTGCAATTTTCATGGAAAGGTTCTTACCAACAGGATCAGAAGAGACTTTTCCTTCAGCCTGAAACGCCTGAGCCGAAGCCTTTAAATCCCTTTTTACTAAGTAATCATGTATGTAAACATCTAACCTGTTAATCAAATATAAGTGTTGAAAATCAAAACTAAATACACATCTTTACACACAAAAAATAAGAACATATTCAAGCTAACCAGAGTTCCAATTGACAGAAAAAACCTAATTTCACATAACAATCTCTCTCTAAAACCAATTCAACTTTAAAAGTTGAAATTACACATATACTGGGATGATACTGAATCTAAAAAGCCCCAACTTAGAAAAGGAAATCGATTCACAAAACAAAAGAGAAAAGCTTCCGGAATCAAAACCCTAAAAAGAGAAAAGCGGGACAAATCAAAGCCAAACTAGAATAAAAAAGCAACACATTCAGAGAACGAAGAGAAGCTACAACTGTATAGATCTAACAAACAGTCATGGATACAACAAAAGTAATCAAAAAATTGTAGGAATTTGAAGGAAGTTGAAAAGGAACTTACATTTTATCAGCTTCCCAGTGTGTCTGAGACATTTTTGTCCGGAATCAAAAGGCTCGAGAAATAGAAATTGTTAGATCTTCATGCAATTAACCGAGGGTTTCTTCTTCTTCGCTGAAACCCTATGAGCAATTGGTGTGGAAATCCCAGAGTATTAAATAGAAAAGAAGATCCTGCAAGAGATAAGAGAAAGAAAGGGGAAATTTGAAGAGAGAGAGAAAGAGTTAGAGAGAGAGAGTCTCATATAACATAATTGTTATTGAGTGGCTATTCACATTCTTAGGTTTTTTTTTATGTATTTTTAGTATTTATATCATTATATTTGTAGTAAATCCGCATAAAACTATTGAAACGTCTTTTTTATGTATCTTTGTTAATTAGATATTTTTTTGTAGGTATGTCTTTTAAGTTGTTTTAGTTCATTGTAGTACTCTATGTGTCACGTTGTTGTTTTCCCTCAGCATGTTATATTCACGACTCATGTATTTTATTATAATATGTTTTATATTACATGTGACACATTACACTCGTTGTTTAATCACTTTTTTTTTATATTTTTTATGTATTTTTACAAATACGGATTCTTTCATAAACCTCCTTATGAGGAGATGGATTTAATAAACAAGATTTATCATGTCTTTCATTCTTTCTATTAACTATTGTTAGATTTTTTTTCTTTTTTTTTATAATTACTTTTCTAAATATAATTACACTAGCAAATAAATAGGTGAGACCATCTAAAAATAAAGATATAAAACATAACATATCTTCTTTCATGAGGCGGTGGATTATTGTGACCGCACCACCCCCCCCCCCCCCCCCCAAGGCTCCCTCCCTTCAGTTTTTTTTGGGTTGAAGTGCTAATTTTTACGATTTTTTTAAAAGAAAATTATATATATTAAGAACCGCCTCCAGGGATTATTATCCGTGACTTTTCACCCCTCGCGAATTTTTTGGTGAAGCTTCGCCAGTGTCTTCTTCCATTTTGTAACTATTAGACATGTGGTGTAACTGGTTAAGAGACAATAACAACCTCTAAATACAAATAGAAATTACAAAAATACATATGTCTAATAGTAACCTCGTCCCTTCCCCTCATCTAACGCCTCTGGCTCCCTTTTAGTTGGACAGGTTTGCAAAACTGATTGCCAGGATAATGAACTATAACAGTTTCTTAAAATATCTGTAATTTATGATGTTTAGTCTAGTTCGTTGGTCTCTTCACCTTTAAACGTTTTATTACCATGTTCAGTCTTTATCTATTCTTTTATATTTTTACAATTTCATCTTTATTTGTCACCATCGATTTTACTGAAACATCGAATTAACCCAAGTTTTGAACAAACTCATTGAATTGGATGATTGGGGTGATTGTCAGCCTCAATCTTTTTTCATGGATTTGATATTCCATCAAAGCTTTGAGACCATAAATGGGTCCTAGTTGACTAGTTGTGCATCATTTTTCACATAAATGGGTCCTATATATTGATTTATCTTTAAGTGGATCCTATATATTGTGTTGTTTTTACTTTTTTTTATTTTTTAAAAGGACATAGTAGTTTAGTTATTTGCACCATATTTAATAGAATGTCTAACGACGTTTACCGGAAAGGAAGAAATGCATCACAAACCTTGAATATAAGGGATGTCCGGCATATAATTAACAACATAGAAATATGAAAAGTTTATAAATTTGTCCCAAGGTAGTAAAAAGGTCTAACAATTTAAAAGTTTGAATTCTAACCGGACCAAATGGGTTTGGAGATTTATAACTGAAACAAACAGATTGTGGCGAAGGATTATTAGTTGCATTCACTTCAATGATTCTGAAACCCTATCTCATCCATTTGAAGCCTTCGGTTGGTGGCATTTGGAAGGCTATCTCGCGGGTTATTTTGGATCTATCCAACGTGGGTATTCTCTTCGAAGATTTCCTCTTGGAAGACGACGGCATTTGGAGATGGACTAAGGATTCGGATGGTCGTTTTTCCTTCACATCTCTAGTGGGTTGTTGCACTCCCATAACAGCCTTGGCACCCGCCAATTCGACTTCGAATGGTGTAAAACGGTTCCCATAAAGATTAATGTTTTTGTCTGGCGTGCCATTCTTGGTTGGTTGCAAACGATGGACTCACTTGCTCGCCGGAACATTCCGATCACTACTTTGCATTATTCCCTTTGTGGGGTTGGCCTCGAATCAGCAGAACATTTACTCACCGGCTGCTCTTTTACGGATATGGTTTGGTATTAGATGATACATAATTATTTGGCTTAATTGCTTGACCTCTCTCATTGACACAATCAATATATAATTACAAGCACTATGCTATTTACATAAAATATCCTTATAAACTGGATATTTGGAATTTGTGCATAACCTAGTCTAATATAGCCCCTCGGTATAAGGAGGAAGGTCCCGGATGCGTAGACTGGATCTGAACTCCTAAAAGATAATTTGTTGTAAGCCTTTGGTGAAAATACCCACCATCTGAAATCTAGAAGGACAATGAAGACCCCGAACATGTCCAAGTTGGACCTTCTCGCGAACAAAATATACGTCGATCTCTATGTGTTTGGTTCTCTGATAAGTAAACATCGCTAACATTGTCACAACAGACAATGGATTTCCAAGTAGGTGGGCGATCCAACTCTAAAAGAAGGTTGTGTAATCAGCATAAATAATATAACCACGTGTGCTCCCCCCTGTATTCGGACTCTGCACTGGAGCAGGAAATTGTGGTCTGACGTTTAGACGACCAGGAGATGAGATTGTCGTCCAAAAATACACAATAACCTGAAGTGGATCGACAAGTGTCTAGGCAACCAGCCTAGTCAACATCAGTATAGAATATTAAGATGTAAGAGAAGTGACATGAATAGGGCGAAGCTGAAGACCCATAATATATCATAAGTAAAATGCCCGACCACTATTGTATTAGGTATGTGAATTAGAAGTTATAATGTATTTAACATTTTCTGCAACATTCATGAAATATGAGACACGAATAATATGCTTTGAGATATGCATGGAAAGACGACTATAGTTTGTTGAATGCCTAAAAAATATTAATGGTAAGATTGATGCTGCTAAATTTGTTGATCTTGCATTGCTGCTTATTGATGGAAGCTATGGTTTTGAAATGGTGAGTCTTTATTGTATATGAACTTACCGATTTTTATAATCCTTTGAAATGTGTGGCTTTAAGTTGGTGTAATATTCATATTGCAAGAAACATTTGAGTTCCTTAACATAATGCAAATTCATGGGTTTCCCAAGGTTATGGGCGTTCTTACACATCTTGATAACTTCAAGGATGTTAAGGAACTTAAAAAGACAAAGCGGATTCTTACACATCGGTTATAGATGTTAAGAAACTTAAAAAGACAAAGCGGATTCTTACGCATCGGTTATGGACTGAGATTTATGATGAAGCTAAATTATTTTATTTATCTGGTCTAAATCATGGAAAGTGAGTGCTTAATGCCTATGCATATGTTCTTTTGTATATTATTCAACTTTAGCTGGTCTTTTAAGGGTGTTTGAGCCGGTCTTTTGAGGGTATTTGAGCTGTTTTTTTAGGGTGTTAGAGGTGATTTTTAGGGTGTTTTAGAACCCAAAAAAACTAAATTAACACCGTTAACAAATCCTTTTTATAGTAGTGTATATATTCTTCGTACTGGTTTTTAAACACTCAAATCGAACATGATTTTCGAGCTTAATTCAACTTCCTAATTATACATTTTCAGGCCATAGTGGTTCGCTGATTTTGCCATTCTATAATTCTTGGAGACCAGCTTAAGTAAGCTGCCATCTAGCACATTAATACATGTAAGCTCATTTCCACTTTATAGAAAAACTTTATACACGACCTGTTAATCTCAATATCTCTAATATTACTTATTTTTTTTGTTTTTTATTTATAGGTGGTATTTAATAATCTTCAAATATAATATTCTTATATAACTGGTTATTTTTTTAAAAAAAGAAGGAAACTCATGACTAATAATACGTTGAGATCGTGCTTTCTTTCTATCCCTCTTGAAATCTAATTGATTATCTTCTTCTTCGATATAAGATGATGATCGATGGTGATTAGTGACGATTGTAGAGAAAAAAATTTGGATCGTTTAATGTTGTTTGTTGTTTATGTAGTCGGTAAAAGATTTGGCTTTTGAAATAATGCTCTAATGGTGCTATTTGTGTTCAATGTAATGTTTGCGCCCAACGACCGACTAACATTGAGGTTACTACGCGCTGGATATCGTCACATGACAACACGTGTTTCTATCGGCAACGCGTTAATAGCAAAACTTGTATCATGCATTTACAAAATAATATACACGCTTATTTATATACTAAATTGTATTAAAAGTTTAATTTTTATTTCAAATACATATATTGCCTATATAGTTATGTTAACTATTCATATAGTCATTGGTTCCTAAAAAAAGTTTGTCAAAATAGAAATTATTAAAAACTGTTTAAGATCTGCAGTGTAACAAAACAGATTAAACATGTTAAGCTATTTTGTCCATTGAAAAATATTTGTTAAACAAAACTGATTTTTAATAAAGATTTTAAATCTAATAAAGGTAGAAAAATAAAATTATCGAAGACATATTTGTATACATACAATGAATAAAATAAAGCATTTTTTTAAGGAAAATTGGAATTAAATAATTCAAGTTATTGGGTATTGGCGGATAATAATCCGAGTTCCAATATTGGCCTATAATAATCCCAATTATTTAGGTCTTGGAATTCATTGGGTCACCGTTAATTTTTCACTAACTCCGCTAGTACTTGCTGACGTGGCAGGTGATGTGGCATCATTTTTGCTGACGTGGCAGGTGATGTGGCATCATACTTGCTGACGTGGCATGTGCCACGTCAGCACACAACTAACGGAGTTAGTGATAAATTAACGGCGGCCCAATGAATTCCAAGACTCAAATAATTGGGATTATTGTAGGTCAATATTGGAACTCGGATTATTATCCGCCAATACCCAATAACTTGGATTATTTAATTCCAATTTTTCTTTTTTTAACCTCACAATAAAGTTTCATTCTATTATTACTGACTTTAACACTTAAAACACCATGCCTTATTTTATTTTACTTTTGAGTCTTCAAACCGATTAATTCGCCCTTAATATAACCGTTACACTATCATGCCAAAATATATAAAAAGTATTATAACAGACTGAGAATGAACGATAACTATAAACTTACTATTATAACACGAAGTTCAAATAGGTAGAAAACCACACTCCAAGTACGTTACACATTAGCGTTACACATGCACACTTAATTATTATCGCGACATATAGATTATTGCGACAAACATTACTTAGTACGAACTAAACTTATGCTAGAATGAGGTCGATTATCGTTCCTCACCATTGATTGCCAATATCATTAGCAACTTTAGTAGCATCACAAGCAGCCCCCAAAATTCCTCGTCTAGTAAACCCTGCTGTGTATAATCCGTTTTCATATTTCCAGTTATTTGGAAATGAGGTTTTTGGCATTCCATCATCTGCAAAGAAGTCATTTCCCTGACAAAAAACAGAACATATCTATATGTAAAATGTGAAATGAGAGATATGTAGGGATTCTAAGTGTCTTTAAGAGTAAGTGTAATATGATTTTAATGATTTACAGATAGTGAATAAAATGTCTGTAGTTGAACTCAATAATATAAAGATGTTAATCTTGATTAAGCAAAAGGGACAATATTCTTTCAAAGGTTTTGGTTGGGTAAGAATTAAATTAGAAAAGTAGTTTTCTTATTAGATTGGGAGATGTTTTAGGTCAATTTAATTTGGTTAGTTAGTGTTATATTTGGTATTAATATAGGGTTTGGGGATCATTATGATGTGCGAATTTGATTAATAAAGAGCACAAATAGTTTTTCACGAGTTTCTCATAAAATATCGGTGTTCTTTATTGTGTTTAATATCAATTCGAGCCAACAACTGGTATCAAGACTTGGTGAAGAAGAACAGAGACCAAAGGTCAAGACGAATATTATAAAAAATTAAAGTCACCTGAAAAGAAGACGAGATTGGTTATTTGTGAGCAATCAAGAAGAAGATCATATATGTGTGAACAAACAAGAACGGATTAACTAAGATTAAAGAGTATAGATAAAAAACAAATACATAGATATAAATATGATTATGATTTCTCCCAAAGTGAATCAATTCAACTGATCCAATTTAGTTAATCAGTTATTATAAAACTATGTTCTAAACAAGATGGTGACCCGCTCGCGCTTCGCGGCGGGCCACCATTTTCCGAAACGCCGTGGCTAAAGTCGAAAACTCTAAAAGTGATTTAAAAGTTGACCACATGCGCTTAAACTTGAAAAAAAAAATACCACATGTACATGACACGGTGGCCTAACACCCATTTTTCAGAACATTGTGACCAAATTCAAAAACTCTAAAAGTGGTCTAAAAGACGTTGACCACCTGCGCTTAAGTCTTAAAAAAATACCGAATGTACATAACG
Organism: Deinandra increscens subsp. villosa; assembly: GCA_039602395.1. Taxonomy (NCBI): domain Eukaryota; kingdom Viridiplantae; phylum Streptophyta; class Magnoliopsida; order Asterales; family Asteraceae; genus Deinandra; species Deinandra increscens. The sequence goes on from JBCNJP010000003.1 coordinate 6,542,852, forward strand.
CGTGGCCTAACACGTGACCACGTGGCCTAACACGTGACCAAGATTATTGATTGAACATGACACGTGTCATGTTATTAGTGATGGAACATGACACGTGTCATGTTCCTATTAGTCAACATATGAATAGTCGTTTATGAGTGTGGATCACCCATTTCTTTTTGTAATATATATAAATTCTATATTTTAGATAATTATCTGAATTAATGAATATAAAAGTAGAAGTATATAACTATATATAGTAACATTACCTACCTGTTATTAAAAAAAAGTGAGTATATTCACATGTTAACCACATATGATTCAATGTTATTTCTTCATCTTATACCACGATCACTTGTATATATAATGCTTATCGTGTTTTGTAATTGATTAATTATATAGAGTTTAATTATGTTTTGATTAAATCTAATATGTTGTCATAAATGTTTATATATCTATTTATGCTTTATTAGATAACAATTAATTTATTAAAATGAATAATTTAGCTATGATGAATCAAAGTGCTTAATCAAACACTAAGATAGATAAATTTTATTTATATCAATATAGACCCTCTTTTAAGTTTTAATAAATTAAGTAGAAGGCAAACTCAATAATTTTTCATGATATCATATCCCATGCATTTACCTTGAGCCAAGAAGTCACATTACTCTTGTAACCAGTTGCTAACACTATACAATCACACTCAAGCTCTTGCCCATCCAAGAACATGATGCCATTTTTAGTTATTTCCCTCACACCTTGTTCAATTACCTACAAACATATATAACCAAATTAAAAAACAAATCATATTTTTTTTCAAAAACAAAACACACTGATAAAATACTATCACCTTGATGTTACTTGTTTTGATTTTAGAAAATGCGCCAACGTCAACAACCGGAGTTTTTCCGGTGGTCATCTTCAACTCAAGCGGGCCGGTTTTTGGCCGTCGAAGACCGAATCTTTCGGTGTCTCCAAGGATGTAGTTAGTTATAGACAAAATCAACTTGTCCACCAACTTAATAGGTAGCCATTTGAGAAGTGTCATGGCTACTCCAAATGTTGAGAATCCAAACATCTCTCTAGGCAAAACATGAATCTGAAAGTTGTATCAAATAATAATAAGAAAACCTTAATAAATTGCAAGAAAAACAATAATAAGGCTACAAGCCATTTAAGTTTAAGTTTATTGCACATTTAAAGGTTTCATTGGACAGTTGTTAAAAAGTTTGTTAAAAAGTTTGTCAAAAAGTTAGGGCTTACATCATAGTTTATAATTTTAAATTTTAAGCAAACATTATTGTTATACAAATAGCCACCCATGAAACAACAATAAAAACATCATAACTTGACAACTTACAGAATTTCTAACCACCATAAAAGGGATGGAATTATGGTTGCAAAGATCCAAGCTAATCTCCATACCAGAATTCCCACACCCAATAACCACAACCTTCTTCCCTCTAAACTCACCTCCATTCTTATACTCACTTGCATGCATAACTCTCCCCTCAAACCCCTCCATCCCCGCAATCTCCGGCACCAACGCCTCCGCATTCTCCCCCGTAGCCACCACCAGCCACCGCGATTCATACCCGCCACCACCTTCTGTTTTCACCCTCCAAACCCCGCGCCCAAATTCAAACTCAGCACTCTCCACTTTTTGGTTGAAAACCGGCTTGATAGCAAAGTGGTCAGCATAAGATGTTAAGTATGCAATGAACTGGTTTTTGGAAGGGTATTTTGGGTAGCTTTTTGGGTATCCTAATAAAGGAAGCTCACAAAATTGCTTGGGGAGATGGAGTTTGACTGAGTCATAGGTTTTGTGCTGCCATAAAGATGCTATGCAGTCATTTCTTTCAAGAACAAGAGAAGGGATGCCCTTTTGTTTCAAGCAGGCAGCCACGGCTATGCCCGATGGCCCGCCTCCCACGATGATCGGCCCTTCGACTTTGGTAAAAACTTCATCTTTTCCGGTGGAACCCATGAAGAAAATGATGAAGATTCTAGTAGGTAGGAAGATACTAATGAATATTCTTTGCTTGTTTGTTTAAATAGGCCTATTGTTGCTTAGTTGTATTAAGTTAGAGAAGGGTCCTTTGAACACTTGGAGGTCACATATGTGCTGAATAGGAGTTTATTGGGACTTGGTTTTCTTCAAGTCAGGGAGATTTTATGACAGATGAAAGAGAGGTGTGAGATTGGAGTGAAAGATAAGGAAAGGAGTTGTTTCTATTTCTCAAGGCTCTGTCTTCTCAGTGCAGATTTAACTAACTGAAGTGAATTGAAGTAACTATATACATTTAATTAAGTGTGTGTGTGTGTTTTACTAATTATGTATGGTTGAGTTGAATTAATATAGGGCGACTTGCATGCATGCATTTACTTGGTTTGTGAGGACTCATGGCTGCATTTCAAATGGGTGCTAAGCTTGTGTTACTGATGAGCTTTGTTCAGCTTAGATTATGCGAAATTAAGCTAACATTGAATTCCTAACAAAGTAGAGAGATATGAGATTTGTTAGACTTGGGTGAGTTCCGAAAATAAAAGACAATATTACCTTCCTTCCGAGATACATGCAACCTCAAATTTTTCCTGAAAAGCATCATTTTTTATTTTGTCCAATTTTTGTCTGTCCGCTCATCCATCTCAACATCCTCATCTCCGTGACCTCCAGCTAACGCACCCAAGTCTTCTTGATGGCCCAACACTCAGAACTATAAAGCATTGCCAGTCTGACGGGAACCTTATAGAATTTTCCCTTTAGTTTTGAATGGGGAACTTCTTGTCACACAAAACCAATGTGGCCGCTTGCCATCTATACCAACATGCATGTATGTGATGAGCCAAGTCACTATCAGTGTCCCCGTTATTTTACACAAACAAACCTAAATACTTAAACTTGATTACGGGCGGAACCGTCTGGCCATCAATCGTAATCTGGGCATCGCCAACTTCGATCGTACCACTGAAGTCATAATGCATGTACCCTGTCTTAGAACGACTTATCCTAAGACCCTTAGATTCTAAAGCAACTCTCCATTCTTCAAGTTTTACATTTAAGCTTTGTTTAGTTTCCGCGACAAGCACAATATCATCAGCAAAAAGCATGTATCACAGAACAATCTCCTGGATCAACTTGGACAACTCGTCCATAACAATAGCAAATAGAAGTGGGCTCAACGCGGCCCTTGGTGAAGGCTCACCCCCACAAGAAATGACTCAGTGTCACCCACTGGAGAGCAAACACACGTCACTGTCCTAGCATACATATCCCTGATAATGTCTATGTATTTCCGCAGGATCCCCCGACCCTCAAGACTATCCCAAATCAACTGTTGAGGGACACTATCATAGCCTTTTCAAAATCAATGAACACCATATGTAGGTCACGCCTCTTCTCCCAATACTTTTCCATTAATTGTTTTAGGATGTGTAAGTAACGTTACTGGGATAAAACAAAGCATGAAGAGCTCCTAGTAAAATTAATGTCAACATATACCAAAACGTAATAAACATCAAAACCACTAATGTAGATAAATAGATTGTCACACCCCCAAAAATCCCACGCGCGATAACGCGCCGCAGGGAGCGTGACAAACCAGGATCGCCGTCCATTAGTTACACCAAACGACCAGTAATTAATAAAAAGGTTGTATATTTCATTAAAATATAAATACAGAGTTTTACAAAGGCGGAAGCGTAAATGCAATGAAAGTATTAATGTAAAAACACCATCACCCAAGGTGACGTGGGTTGTTCAAAGACAATAAAAGGGTTTTCAAATACTCATGCATGCGTACTCGTGATACTCGAACATCCGCAACCTGAGAAATAACATGCTAAAAAGTGTCAACACAAAGGTTGGTGAGTTCACAGGTTTAATCAGTTCATCAGTTGAATGTAAATCGACCGTTCAACAACAGTCCCAGTTCAGTGTAAATCAACTGTTCATCGACAGTTCAAGTTCAGTTTAAAATTGATTGTTCAACAACAATCAAGTTGAGTTTAAGATTGACTATTCAACAATAGTCAAGTTGTAAGAGCATAATCACTAATATATATCAAATAGCTAGCTAGGCTATATACATGAAACTTCGCACGTTGATGGTCACCGAAGCTAACAGTTGTTTACAGTTTATGCAGTTTGCCTTGTTGTGTTTAGGACGAATATAACACCCGTTCGATATCCAATCGTGCCAGAGCGACTGACCCGGGTGGGGTTTGTCAGACCCAGTAGTACTACAATATATTTCCCGCTATCGTCATTAATATTAACGGTACCATAGGAAGGACTTTGTTGTATATGTGCTTCAAGTACTTCAAGTGATATATAAAAGTCTAATTATCTCAGTTGTATAGTTCATGCATGTTAATCTCCCCCAAAAGGATTAAAAGCAGTAAAATGGGGCCGTGAAACTCACCTTAGGTTGCACAGCAAAAGTTTCCAGATGAACAGTTAAGCAGGTAGCAAGAACGAGTCTTGTGCAAACAATCAATCACCTAACGACCATACGAGTATAAGTGTGTGTTCTATAAACTATCAACTCTAATGCAAACGACAAAAACGAATGATCGTGGAGTTCAAAATAAGTCAAGGATGGCACTTGTGCCAAATCCGAGCGATTATCGAAATAACGCGAGAAAATACAATATACAACAATATTATATATTTTCGAAGTTCAAAGGTTTCAAAAATAAATATATATATATTTAATATATATAAAGTATATTTAACTAAATGTTCGAGTGACGTTAATAACGAATTTGCGAGAACAATATGAGTGACGTTAATAACGAATTTGCGAGAACAATATATATTTATATATATAAAAGATTATCATAAAATATCCGGTTATTTCAATAGAAATCCAACGACATAGGTTTATATATTAGTTTACTCAAGATATATATATATATATATATATATATTTATATAATTTCCTCCGAAAGCATCTAATCGTTTTCAATAACCCAACGATACACGTGTATATATTAAATTTCACGAGAATATACTTATTTTTACCCTTTTACTTAACGCCATAATTCTTGTGTTTTAAAATATGTATATATGTATATATACGGATTTATCAAACTATATTTTGGTTCAAATCGTCAAATATTACGAGTTTAATAGTCAATACACATTTTTACGGGTTTTAAACATTCGTAGAAAACCATTTTAAGCAAGTTTTAATTGACCCAAATCATCAAATTACCAAAAAATAAAGAAAAGAACGAAATGAGGTCGGCTGGGTTCGAACCCGCGACCTCTCACAAACAAGCGACTACGCTGACCACTAGGGCAGATTTCCGATGGTGTCAACAAATGGCCGAGAATCAATTTATGCGGTATAGGGACGCAGAAACTGAGTCAAAGGGAAACAGAACAATCAAAAAGAACTCGCAGGGAGCGGGTTTAGAACCCGCGACCTCTTGAACCAAGGCGCACGCACACACCACTGCGCTGGGTTATCTGTTTGTTTTAAAAATCGCATAGAAATATATATATTCAGATCATGTCGTGAGTTCATCTTCTTCCTCAAGAACTCCGGTGGCCGGAGTTTCATTCCGGTCACCGGAAAACGCGAAACATGAACACGACTCCCAGAAAGATGCGATTAGCAGAGATGGATGATTACCTCAAGTTGTAACGAACGTTTGATGCGTTTTTTTTTTTGAACTAAACCCGAACAATCTCGAACTCGAACCCCGGGACGAATTGGGTTGCTCTGCTGTCTGCTGATTGCTGCTGCTTTAGCGACCACCAAGGGGTGTCGAACGACGATAAACAGCGGCGAACAGTGGTGGTCGTTGGGTTTTGTCTCGCCGGAAAAATCAGGGAAACGAGGGAGGGACGAGAGGAAGAACGAGAGATGGTTTGTGGTTGTGCAAATGATATTTACACCTCCTAATGTTTATCATGATGGCATGAAGCGAAACTGTCGAATGATGGTGATGATCGGTCGAACCCGATCATCAACCCTGCTTTTAATTCTCGTAATTGCCATTAAAATCAAGTATAGAACATTGACACAGTTAGTCCCTCCCACTTACAAGGTTGACACAAGGTTTTAGGAGATTTACAAAAATGATCCCCACTAGTTTTATAAAGAAAAAGAGGTTTAGGAAATGGCGAAAAGGATCCCTCAAAGTATAAGAGTGCTAACGGATTTCTAACGAAGTTAACAGGGAATGTTTTAACGACAAAAAAATACGAGGAACGTCAACATATATAAATCGTATTACGTTTATGAAAAAAATATATATATATCTCGTTTAAGTTCACATAAAATCATAGATTTTAGTTCAATAATTATTTATTTAAGTTGTAACCTATATCTTTTTAAATCTCATAAAGTTATTACTTAAAGTTTATAAATGTATACTTTATGTCTACATAAAATCATAAATATAAGTCTACGATTTAATAATTAAAATTCACATAGAATAATAAAATACATGTGAAATATATACATATATATATCACGTGGAATCATAAAGTGAACTCATGGAATGTCAAACGTTTGAACTTAGTGCATGCTCGTAGTGATGATCACACAAAACCCTAATTGCTAAGGTCAACACAGTCAATCACATAAATGGTTCACACAACATTTAATGCGGTTTACGTTCAGTTAATGTCCAAAAATGACCTGAAAAGTCGGATTGTCACATAGATAGGTGTCAGATACATAGTAAGAGAAACCAAACAAAGTCATAACAAAAGTTAGCTTGGAAAACCAAACGCCAGGTGCTTAGTTTAGGTCGTAAATAACCTTCTAGAGTAAACATACATGATGCGGATAGGCTGAGACATATAGTAAACATACTTAGATAAATCACTATATATAGAGCTGAGATCGTGTAAAACAGAATGAATCGAATAGCCAAAGAAGAAAACTCAACGATTACTCAAGAAATCTGATGAACAACAGATACACGGTCGATTAGACCCAAACTAACAGAAACCCTAACAAGCACAGATACTCAACAGTCCTTCTTCACCATTACGATCTACGAGAAACAAGGAAACACCTACACGATTCAGCGAACAGCTGAATCTACTCAGATCAAATGAATGAACTCGAAGAACTACGAAGAGAAAATCAGAGTGAAAACTGGGAGCGGCTAAACGATCTCTTTTAGGGTTACACCCTAATCAGCAGCACCTCTCCTTTTTATACCCAGGCTACCGCTGGGCCTTCTCCACAAATCCAGCAGCAAGCCCAATAAGAAGCCTAGCAACATGTAACAAAAAAAACAACCCGTTAGAAAAAACGTTACAACTAACGAATTGAAAAAGAAAATAAATTAATTATTTCAACACTCCCTCTCAATTCGATGGTTGAAACGGATCAAACATTCCCATTTGAGTACACAAGAGATTATGAGCAGTAATCAGCAATCCCTTTGTAAAAACATCAGCTAGCTGCTTTGATGACTGAATACCCACAGTTTCAATAACGCCTTTAGAGACTTTCTCCCTCAAAAAGAAAAGATCAACCTCAAAGTGTTTTGTTTTCTCATGGAAAACAGGGTTAGTTGCAATGGCCAAAGCTGCACTGTTATCACAAAACAACTGAACAGGAACATGAACACTAACTTGTAATTCTTTTAGCAAATTCAATATCCACATTATTTCACATGTTGCAGCACACATTGACCTAAACTCTGCTTCAGCAGTAGATCTAGAGATGGTTGACTGCTTTTTACTTTTCCAAGAAACAAGTGAACCCCCAAACTTTACACAAAACCCTGTTGTAGATTTTCTTGATATAACACACTTAGCCCAATCCGAATCAGCATAAGCCTTTAAGGTAAAGTCAGAATCTTTTTGTATCAAAATTCCTTTACCTCGAGCGTTTTTCAAATATCTTAATAGCCGCAAAGCTATTTTAAAATGAGCATTTGTAGGCTTGTGCATAAACTGACTCAAGAAATGAACCGCATATGATATATCAGGTCTAGTGTGTGTTAGGTAAATTAATTTACCTATCAATTTTTGATACACACTCACATTTTTCAACACAGATTGATCACCTAAAGTTTTGGGAGTCAACACAAAATTTTGTTCTATTGGACATCCAACCGGCTTACAACCAGTTAAACCAAACTCAGCCAAAAGATCCAAACAGTATTTCCTTTGAGACAAACACAAACCAGAATCTGTTTGAACAACTTCAATACCTAGAAAGAACTTAAGAATGCCTAAATCTTTAATACGAAATTTAGATTTCAAAAAAGATTTCACATTCTCAATTTCTTTTACATTATTTCCTGTTACAATTATATCATCCACATACACCAAAAGGACAATAAAACAGGTATCAAGACTTTTAACAAACATAGACGTGTCACATAAACTTTGCACAAAACCAAGTTCTAACAACACCCCTACTAACTTCTCATTCCACATACGAGGGGCTTGTTTCAACCCATAAAGGGATTTTTTCAACTTGCACACTCTTGTTTCAGTTTTAGAGTAAAACCCCTCAGGTAAACACATGTACACATCTTCGTTCAGGTCTCCATACAAAAAAGCATTATTTACATCTAACTGAAACACATTCCAATTATGTTTAACAGCCAAAGCCAATACACACCTAACAGTGACCATTTTAACTACTGGAGAAAAGGTTTCATCAAAATCTAGGCCTTCTCTTTGACTAAAACCTTTGGCTACCAACCTAGCCTTATATCTATCAATTTCACCATTAGACTTATATTTCAACTTATAGATCCATTTACATCCAATGGGTTTTCTACCAGCAGGTAAAGCAACAAGGTCCCAAGTGTCATTTCTATGAAGAGCTTCTATTTCCTCATTCATAGCTGACACCCAATTACTATCAGTGACAGCTTCAAAGTAGGTGTTTGGTTCACTACTTTTATTTAAACTAGTAGCAAAACAAAAATTAGAATCAGTCAAGTGAGAGTAATTAACAACTTTTTCAAGACCATATCTCACTTTTCCCTCTACAACAAAATCAGACAACTTTTTTGGAAATGTTACATTTCTGGTAGATCTCCTAAGAGTTGACACATGCGGATCCATACCACCTATGCCACCCTCAGAAATAACATTTCTATCATTTGATCCTATCACACCCACTACCCCGTCACCAGAATCAGTAGCACTACTGGGTTGCTGAGTCTTATTTAAAGAAGTGACAGGACTGCCAAGTTGCTGAGTTTTATTAGAATCAGTAAAGTCAACAGGAGAATAATGCTTATTACTCCTATCATTTGAAGATAGTATTTGAGAACTTCCATGAGCAATCTGCTCATCAAAATCAGCCCTAACGGGAGACTCAACCCTACCTGCAACAGTCTTACTACTAGACTCAACCCTTCGCTCAGCAGTGCTACTGCTCTGAGATGGTAATGTCCCATGTGAAGGACTTCTGTTTATCTCAACAGTTGACTCATCATCGGGAGTTACATCATTTTCAGACCTATCGGGTGATTGGAGTAAATCATAAAAGTCAAAGAAATTTAAAGTATTAAGCTGGGTTTCAGAAGTATGTATCTCATTTGATACTAAAGTAATATTTTCTTTAAAAGGAAACACAGCTTCGTAAAACTTGACATCTCTGGAAAACAAAACTTGTTTTCTATCTAAACTCCACAATTTATAGCCCTTCTTATAATTTGAATAACCAATAAACACACATTTTTCAGAATGACTCGCAAATTTATCAGTATTATTCAACACAGTGGAAAAAGCCAAACACCCAAAGGACCTTAAATGTTGTAAAGAGGGTTTGAACCCATGTATCAGCTCATAAGGGGACCTTCCATTCAAAACAGATGAGGGTAACCTGTTAACCAAATAAACAGCAGTTAACACACATTCAGACCAGAACCTTAGAGGAACTCCTCCTTGAAACATCAAAGACCTAGCCACATTCAATAAATGTCTGTGTTTTCGTTCAACAATACCATTTTGCTGTGGAGTATAACTACATGAAGTTTGATGAAGTATTCCCTTTTTGTTACAAAAATCAACCATGTGACTATTCACAAATTCAGTTCCATTGTCACTCCTTAACACCTTAACATTTGTGGAAAACTGATTTTTAACTAGCATAACAAAGTTTTCAATATTGAAAAACACTTCACTTTTACTCTTCATGAGATATACCCATACCGCCCTTGAGTAGTCATCAACAACTGTTAAAAAATACTTGAACCCCTCTTTACTAGGAATCCTATAGGGTCCCCAAACATCAAGATGAACTAACTCCCCAAGTTTAGTTGACTTATGATCACTCAAGGGAAACGGTTCTCTATGTTGTTTAGCCTTATGGCAAATTTCACAAACATGACCAGAAGCATCAGACTTGATTTTCAAAACAGGTTTTAAAACATTTAGCACAACTTCAGATGGGTGTCCTAACCTAGCATGCCACAAGTGATTCATTCCAGCAGAAGCTATGTTAGGTAAACCAGAAGAACTATTACAGAAATACAGACCATCAAGTTGTCTACCAGTCACCAGGACTTTCCTTGTGAGAGAATCCTGAATATTACATGAATTCTCATCAAACCAAACCGACAGCTTCGAATCTCTAGCAAGTTTGTACACAGATAACAAATTGACACAATAATCTGGGACAACAAACACATCAGATAGCATAACTTTGTCATGTAATTTCAAATTCCCAATTTTAGTTACTAAAGCACTCGTTCCATTTGGATGCTTTATTTTCATATTTAAATCAGATACATCAGCAGGATTGATTATGCCATCTTCTGACATGACCATATGTTGATTTGCACCCGAATCAACAATCCATTTATTATTGAACATGCTGTTAGAACTATTAAAAACATAAGTATGTGACCCAGAACTACTGTGACAAATGTTAGTACTTAACATACCAGCAGAGTGTGAACACTGTCCAACATCCAGAGATTTTTCATTAAGAAGACTCAGCAGTTTGGAAAACTGTTCAAGAGTTAAATTCCCAGTGGTGTGCATTTTATTTCCCTCACATGAATCAGAGACAAAACAGTTATTAGATATTGGTTTCTTCCCACTATTGGACCTAGGTTTCATCCAACTGGGATAACCTATGATCTCAAAACACTTATCAACAGAATGACCAGTCTTATTACAATGAGTACATTTCAGGGATGAATTCTGATTTTTAACAAACTTTCGCTTAGACTCAAAACTTTGTACAGATTTTGAATTAAAACCAACAGTTTGAGAGGGAGTCTTAAGGGATTCAGAGTTCCTAAGAGACTCCTCTCTTGAAATTATTGCAAAAGCTTCTTTAACAGTTGGCAATTCATCCTTGACAAGCAAATTAGACCTCACAGATTGGTAATTATTATCAAGTCCCATTAAAAACTGCATCAGTTTTATTAACCTAGTGAAATCATTAAATTGTTTTGATGCCTCACATGTACACATTGGTAATTGCAAAATTTGATCCATATCCTTCCACATGACATTTAACTTGTGATAATATTCGGATACACTCAAATCATTCTGAGTGAAGGAGTTAATTTTCTGATAAAGATTGAAGACAACTGAGCCATCAACCTTATCATATGTATCCTTTAACTCCTTCCACACATCAGAAGCCAAACTAGAATAAACTTGTCCCATATACAAATCATCAACCACAGAATTCAACAGCCAAGTTAGAACAACAGAGTTACACCTATCCCACTGGTTAATCAGAACCTCATCATCCTCATCAGGAACACAGGTACCATCAATAAACCCATATTTGTTTTTCACTTTTAAAGCCAGTTTCATTGCATTAGCCCAGACCCTATAGTTTTCTGTCCCCTTAAGTTTGATATTAATAATTGTCAAAACACTGGAATCACTAGGGTGCAAATATAAAGGGTCACCAGCATCAATCTTGCTTACTAAAGTGGCAAAAGGATTATTATCCCCCATATTAACACAACAAGAGCACGAGAATCACAGGTAATATGAGCACAGACACACACGCACAAACCTCCTGGCCAAGAACCAGAAATTATGCAGTCACACACTCAGGCACACAAATGATGCAACACAGATATTAACAGTTAAGCACCAAGGATCGGGATTGTCTGCCCCGATACAGCATACAACAGGTATCAACAGGCCTGCACTGTAATTAAACTAAGAAAATAAAGTGCAAGAAGCAGGGAACAATCTCACCAGATAACCCCAAGTTAGGGTTTCAAGATCGCTTTTCGCAACCTTCACTTAGGGTTACGAAAGAGGCGATCAGCACAGTAGCAGCACGTTCACTCCGGTCACACGCGTCACCCCTTTCCAGCCCGATTCCAGATCTGAAGAAGTGCTCCTCCACGTCTCGATCAAACAACTCAATACACGAGGCACGAACTTCGCATAAACCTACAGATCTCGTATCACAGTGACGGAAATTCAACTACAACCATCGACACCAGTGATCACTGATTTGTGTGCCGTGTGGAGTCAAATCGACGTTACCAGAACGAGAGACACACACTTAGAAGATCGCAACCGGAGTTGCAGACCAAGCGTCGGAGACACCGACTATGAACTCAGATCTAGATTCTAGGGTTTTCTGGAAGATGACAGACAACGAATCAAGAGCATAAAGCTCTGATACCATGTAAAAAAGAATGAATCGAATAGCCAAAGAAGAAAACTCAACGATTACTCAAGAAATCTGATGAACAACAGATACACGGTCGATTAGACCCAAACTAACAGAAACCCTAACAAGCACAGATACTCAACAGTCCTTCTTCACCATTACGATCTACGAGAAACAAGGAAACACCTACACGATTCAGCGAACAGCTGAATCTACTCAGATCAAATGAATGAACTCGAAGAACTACGAAGAGAAAATCAGAGTGAAAACTGGGAGCGGCTAAACGATCTCTTTTAGGGTTACACCCTAATCAGCAGCACCTCTCCTTTTTATACCCAGGCTACCGCTGGGCCTTCTCCACAAATCCAGCAGCAAGCCCAATAAGAAGCCCAGCAACATGTAACAAAAAAAACAACCCGTTAGAAAAAACGTTACAACTAACGAATTGAAAAAGAAAATAAATTAATTATTTCAACAGATCGAAAGACATTGTGTTAACATTCACATGATGAACATCTTAATCCTGAGAGAATGCAATTAATAGATAAGCCAATTCAAATTAAATAGTAGTGAGTTTAACCACATGAGAATGCAATTAATAGATAAGGAGGTTGAGGTAAAGTGAGATAGTGGTGAGGATATAAATGGTAATTTGTAATACCCATATCATCTAAAATGTTTGTTATAAACACAATCCGAATTTTGATCCCTGAATTTTTTTTGCTTAATTTACCCTAACTTAACAAGTTAGAGCATACTTTTCATTTTGAAAAGCTTGACAACATATAAAGACAACCCACATTTAAATGAGACCACGTCAAAAGGAGATTTGACTATGCGAAGAATAATCGTTATACGTTTAAAAAGTGAAGACGGATTTATTTATGAGATAAATTAAATAGAATAATTAGACTTGAAGCTGAAAGGTCACAAGTTCGATCCCTGAGCTCCTAGGTTTTATCACCCGGCCGCTCGCGGAGGTGGATTTTCCCTGGAATAAGCTCAACTGGTGTAAATAGTCACCGGGTTTTCCGGGGCATTCGTTGGCCGTTCAATAAAAAAAAGATAGAATACTTATTATTTATTAAATCGTTTAATGAGTTAATATTTATTCAATTTTTTATTAATTGTTAATTAAAGTGTCGTGATTTTTGCAGAAGTTGTAAAAAAGTTTATTATTGTCAAAATAAATCTAGTGTCTTAAAGATATGTTATTTTTTGTTCCAACCCCTATATAACAAGGGGTTGCTATAAGTGTTATTTATTGGTTTTGTGTTCTACCATGTAAGAGCTTTGTAACGAATTCAACCACATACAAAATATAGCTTGTTTTTAACAACTAAATTATCACACCTGCACTTTACAGGATTTGAACCAACAACATTTTAGTTGGGGAGTCATCAATTTACCACTAAGTTACCTCCTTAAAGACAAGTCCAAAACACAGCTAAAATGGATTACATATCAACGCTCAAATTTGAAGCTGTAAAAATTTAAGGGTATAAGAATAATACTTGTTCTTCATTGATGGTGTAATGAAATATAAAGTGGTTTATAAAAAAGGAGGAGAAGCATTGCTAATTATTTTCTTTAATAAAGAACTCAAGTGAGAACCTTAATGTTAAAACATTAACCACATGATGTTTGTGTAACACCTTAACCTAACATGCCTAGGGGTGACATATCACTTTACAATATTTAGAATTCAAACAACAATTTAATAAACATAGTAAACATTACAATTCACTAAATCTTTTTATAAAAATACAACTTAATTACAAAAAGAATTTCAAATGTCTCTTTTAACCCGTAGCGACCATGCTAAGAGCCAGTAACACATTCACTTAAGCAGTAAACAATTTAATTACCAAGTATAGTATCACATAATAAGAAATATTAATCTCCCACTACGGAGTAAGGGAAACCAAAATACGTACAATTAAAGTTGCAAGAATCCCTACCTTGTTAGCAGGAGACAAATCGACAATAACAATAAAATCGTAAGCTCGATCGCGAATGTTAGAAAACCTATAATGTCGTTGTGGTTTGAATTACGTTAATATAATCGATTTAACAAGGCACTTTTACTCGTTTTATTAATGGATTTCCGACAACGATACAGACCCAAAATGGTGTATGCATTTCAACATAATTCCGCTATTTACTAGTTCCCCACACAGATTCAGACTGCTTTTTTGGAACCTCTGAATGGTAAAAACGTCTGAATCGCTAAGAAATTTACCTTACAAAATGTCTTATTCATCCAGCATTCTACACAAGTCCTTACTCTTTACCATCCAGACACTTATTCATCCAACACTTAATAAAACATATTTAACCAAACAGCCCCTAGTTTACAAAAATTATAAGGTTCAATGCATATAAACCAGAATATCCAAAACCCACAAAATTGTAAGTGTCGAACGAATTAGATATTGGGCTACAACACAATTGTTTTTCTTTTTTAGTTTTATTAAAATTTGATATCAATATGCGCAGGGCTGACCTCAAGAAACTTAAAAAATTTCGAAACCCTAGACGAGAATAAATTTTGAGCCCTCGAGATAATTGTCTCCCAAACAAATGAATTCATTTTGGTTTAGAACATCAATATTTTTATGCATTTTGTTATTAAAAGTGAGTTTGTTGATGAATATTATTATATATGATTCTTAACAACATTTCAACTTAATAATGGGAAAATTGGAATTTAATAATACAAGTTATACCTTATTGGCGGATAATAATATGAGTTTTAACCCTTCCTCACAATAATACCAATTAAACAGGTAGGTGATTCTAATGATACGCCGTTAGTCTTAGACTAACGGTGTTCATGACTTGCTGACGTGGCATATGTTGGGGGACTGTTTTTGTCATTTCTTAAAATGGAGGGTTTATTTGTAATGTGTTCTTCATATGATAAATTGGAAAAAGGAAAAGTGGAAAAAGGAGATCGACGGCCGCCTCCCCCTCCCCCTAACGTCCGTCGACCTGGTTTCCGGCAGCGCTACGGCGGCAGCCGGATTTTCGACCCAAATCTCTTCTTTTCTTCTCCTGAGTACTAACCTCTTTTCCACAAGCTTGGTTCACGTCGAGAATCGCAACAAAAACGGCAACAGTCGTGTTTTCTTTCGAGTCCGCCCTCGCCGGCGGCGGCTAGGGTTGCGAGGTGGTTGTGACCACCTAAAACAGATCCAACAACCCCTCTTGAGTCGCGATTCAGTCTCCTCAACCATAAATCGGTAAGTGGTGGTGATAATCTTGAGTTTTAAGTTTCGTTTCATCTTAGTTTCTTTGTTTAAAAATCCCGATCGTGACCTAAAATCCGGACCGTCGAAAAGATATAAATGATGATATTGAGGTGATGTTTGGCAGAAAATGGATGTAGAGATGATTTGGGTTCGATTGCAGCCGTGATTCGTCGGAGACGATGGTGAGACATCGACTTGGGGTTCGATTGCAGCCGTGATTCGCCGGAGACGATGGTGGCCGGCAATAGCGGCGCTGACTTTATGGTGGTGGTGGTTTGCAGGTGAACGGCAGGGAGAGGGGGAAGGGGGAACGACCGGTGTTCTTTTTTTTTTGTAATAAAGTTTACAAATATTACACAATCAGTCCCTCCAGTATCATAATTGTTAAAAAAACTCATTAAATGCCACGTTAGCAAGTCACTAACACCGTTAGTCTAAGACTAACGGCGTATCATTAGAATCACCTACATGTTTAATTGGTATTATTGTGAGGAAGGGTTAAAACTCATATTATTATCCGCCAATAAGGTATAACTTGTATTATTAAATTCCAATTTTCCTTAATAATGTAAGGTCACAAGTTCGTAACAACATTTCAACTTAATAATGTAAGGTCACAAGTCCGTAACTTGTCTCTTGACATTAATTTCATTCTAAAAGTTCGTTAAAAACAAACGGAAGTCTCTCACGAGACCCCGGTTTTCGGAGCTGCATTCGTGGGTCGCGCGGACATCTCATTATTTTCAAGGGTTCAACTAAATCCGCACCTCCCTTGTGCGCGGGTAGATGCCGAAATAAAACATAACATAAAAACTTAATATGTCATAAACGTTTGCATATATAAACTAACCAATTTTTTGTTCCCACACCAATGTGGGACACGTTAAATGAAAGAAAATTTTTACAATCAGACATCTCATTTAGAAATCCAACCAAACATGTCCTTACTGCTTCATCACTTACTGGTGCAGAGTCTGTTATTCAATCAGATATCTTACTGATTCAGCACTTAATGAAACAGACGCTATCAAACATCCCCTAAGAGCAATTAGAATTTGTCCCAAATTCCCAATGACATCTAGCACTGATGGATGACCCGACTATCCGGATCGTATCAGCCCATCAACGTGACCTTTTAAAAAAATAAAATATAAAAATCTCTATGTAGAAATATCATGATTGGCTCCAACTCCAAGTGACACTTGTAAGTTATAAAAGCCCGGTCACATCCAACTCAAACTAAACCGCTTCATAATATATGTATTTACAGGTCGGTCACCGTCACCGTTTTCTTGTTTTTCTCCCATGTACTCTTTTCATATTTATTTATTTAATATTTCTTAATTTTATATACATTTAATCTTTTTGTTGATTTTGAACAGAACATTCTACAAGATACTAATACTATGGTAGTGAATTTCTCAATTTTACTGCATTTTGTTCACTACTTATCATAAATCTGTTTTTAGTATTCAGTAATATACTAGATTTTACTATCTCCATTTGTTGTGGAAACCGTAAGCACAAAAAACAGTTATGTTTTTATAAAATTACGTAGCGAAAACTGGAAAAAAATTTGTTTTACGACTCAAACGCTTAAAGTATTGAGCCTACGATGTAAAAGTTATGTTACACGAATATATCTATTATATCACTAATTCATGTGCTATATTCGTTGAGATTGATTTTTTTTTTAAACTACGTTACACGACGGACGATTATACCTCAACTCAACATCAACTCATTTGCTAAATTCACACTACTATACCTATTAGATAACGAATTCATATGTTAAATTTATTACGTTCGGATAAATAAAAAAAAATGTCACGTTACATCTACCAGGACTATCATGTGATCAACATTTATTGGCCATCATCGTTACTGTTCATAACAACATGCATTTTGTTTAGCATATAATATACTATAATATAATATTATTAGAAATTTAATTAGACTCAAATCACTTATTCTAGTTTATCTCTTTCATGTTTCAATAAACCGTTAATAAATTGGATTTTAATAGTTTAACTACAACCGTTGTTGTAAAACTCGTCTGAGAGACTGAGACGACCAAGTACCCCCCCCCCCCCCCCAAGTACTCCTCGAGTACTTCCTCATACTCTCCAAGTACTCCTCCGACTTGGGATAGTACTCACAACTTCCCGATCGACCGACGTGTTGACCCTTTTTGGTGCATAAATTCTCACACAATTAAGTGTTGCTTGCTTGAATGACATTCATCATAGGGCCTACATTTTGTATGGTGTCATAGTATCACTTTACCCTTTTGGAGATTTCATTGCATAACATCACTTGGGTCATCATGTTTTCTAAATCTCAACATTTGTACTTTGCAAACATTGTTTTATTATCACTACTTTCTGTTGGGACTTGTAAGACTATGTTTAACAATTAAAACATATCTTTTTGTTTAACCATTTAGAGGCTTTCAATGTAACTACGACTCCGACTCCGACTCCATGACGTCAAATGCCTCTGATATCATGTGATTAGGGTGTGACACCGTGCCGAGCTATGGGCATTCTGCCCACCCTTGTCGATTTCAAAAAATAGTATCCAAAAGCCAAAACAATAATGCATACTATAAGAAAACTCATTTTTAGTGACTAGTCTGTAGGGGGTGAAGGGCGTGAATGAAAGGTTGACTCATAAAACGCGACTTGTTAGGAAAGAATGATCTTTTTGAAAGAAATGTCAAAGAATCGGTACCCACGGTAATGCTGAGGTACCTAAGGAAACACATGGATTAGAACGAAGAACTAATTTGTATGGACAGGTGGTGGATTGATTCGGGTAGCAAACACATTCAAACATTTGTAGATGATATATGTTGGATATCGGGGATAGAGAGCAGTTCTAGGTGAGTTATTTCAAAGTACTTTAGTAAGAAAAATTATATGGAGATAAATGGTCGTATAAAGTGTCTAGAGTCCCCGACCCAATAGGAAAGAGGGAGAGGCATGAGTAAGAAGGCATAACATTAATTTGGATGTTTTGAATTAATGATTAGACTTATGTCACATTGCAAGGACATAATATTAGTGTTAAATTGGTTTTGATAAACACTGGCGAAGCTTCTAAGGGCTAAACTGGGTCCTGGCACGGTTCGTTTTTTCGCTCCGTAGTGTAAATTTATACTCGTTCGGTCCGAAAAAGTTTTTATATACTTTATTTGATCCTATCCACATATAGTCTAGCCCTATCCTTATTTCGACCAGGCTTCGTCCCTGTTGATAAAGTATTGATATTAAGAGAAGAGACCTTGGAAACGTTTAGAATATAATATTTGTGAAAATCAAGTGTCAACTACTAATAATGGGTTGAGTTCATAAAGGGTCCTGTTATTCGTACCGGGTCATTTATTGATCTGCACCGGTCCTATGCGGGGCATTGAGGCCTCCACGCCCCATTTAAGTCTTAAAATAAAATTCATGTTAAATTAACTAGTTTTATTATTTAAAAAAGACAAACGAGCAAATAGTACGACTAACGAGTAACATATAACGAGTATTATTTTTTTAAAAACCTCAAACGAGCAAAGAGTAACGAGTAACGAGTATTATTTAAAAAAGTCTAACGAGTAACATACTCGTTACTCGTTGCTCTTTGCTCGTTGCTCGTTTGACCTTTCCAAAAAAATAATACTCGTTATATGTTACTCGTTAGTCGTACTCTTTGCTCGTTTGCGTTTTTTAAATAATAAAACTAGTTATTTGTTACTCGTTACTCGTTTGACTTTTTTAAATAATACTCGTTACTCGTTACTCTTTGCTCGTTGCTCGTTTGACATTTAAAAAAAAATAATACTCATTATATGTTACTCGTTAGTCGTACTCTTTGCTCGTTTGCCATTTTTAAATAATAAAACGAGTTAATTTAACATGAATTTTATTTTAAGACTTAAATGGGGCGTGGAGGCCTCAATGCCCCGTTTAGGACCGGTGCAAGGAAAAAAAATTCCGATGCAAATAGAATAGGGCTTCATAAATCATAACAACCAATATGAAAAAGAAAAACAAGAGGTGTATCATGAAAAAGGCGAACATTCGTGTTTTTTATAATTCACAAAAATTGCAAATAATGAAGACCCTAATGTTGAGGGTTAGAATCAGGGGAAAACTTAATAAAAGTGAAAAAGCCAAAAAACCTAATTAAGTGGGGGTATTTTAGACATTTTGTGCAACAAAACTCAATGAAATATTTCAGGGATGCCCAGCCCCCGTATTTCCGATTCAGATTCCGGCGACTCAACAAATTTTTCCGGTGGCCTTGAACGAACTTCAAAACACCATATCTCGAGATATACCCAACAAAAATGGAATCTGAAACTTGCGTTGGATTCGTCTCAACGACCTCTATCAAACTAGCACCATTGTTGTAACGTTTCGTTGAGGTTAAAAAAATTCCGGCGACTAGCTTAACGAAGAAGATGATCGGAAATTCACAAACTGAACAAAACTCGATGATTTTTTGCTCGTTGGATGCGTATTTGGATGCTGAAACTAACCAAACCAGTGAGAACCTCCAAATATCAACACAAATCTCTAATTTTTTATGGTCAAAACGTATGAACTTTGACCCGTAAAAGTCAAACGACGTGAATTAGCTCGATTAAGCCATTGATTTCGATCAAAAATGGTGTGGAATCACAGCCAAAAGCTCTGATGGTTCTCCAAATCTGTTTCAGATCATACTCTGACATTTAAGCAACATTGTCGTAATGTTCCATCATGCAACAATGTCGTAATGTTGCAACATGCAACATTTATCATAATGTTGCGCAACAATGTGAGAAAAAATTAACTGACATTTAAGCAACATTGTGGTAATGTTGCATCATGCAACAATGTCGTAATGTTGCATCATGCAACATTGTCGTAATAATACCTGACTGAACTTAAGCTTGTGTTCTTCACCGGCGAGCTAGAGAATGCTGCTGACCAAGGCTGACGGGGGGTGTGTAGAGTTGTTTGCTTGATTTGTGATTTTTTTTCAATTTTCCATTTATGCCCCTCTGTGTTTTTAATGAATATTAGATATATTTTCAATTTCAGTCCCTTAGCCTTAAGTTTTTTAGTTTTTACATAATGTTTAGTTTTGTGTGGAACCTAACCCCTAATGTTGAAGTCTTAAAGAGGTTCAAGATCTTCTCACTCTTCCAATCTTTCACAGAAATTCAATACATATCAAATTCAATAATCTCTGACAGTTTAAAGAGAGATTTAGAAAGCCACCATAACAAGGTAATTTTCTGCTACTTACTATTACTCTGTGCTTCATAATGCCTGCAAGTCGTTCGATGAAATGCCTCTGAGCATACTGCTTTATGTTTTACCTTGAATTTCATACATACATTCATCTGGGCCTTGGGTCTTACTTTTTTCTCGTTGTTCATACTCCTTTAAGTCTTGATAAAAAGTGCAACTTTAGACCCACATGATTAAAATTCTAAACATGTGGCCTTTGGTAATTGATACTCTAAACCTGGTGGTTGTGAATTAGGGCTCAGTTTCTGTTTCTTGGTGCATTCTCAAAAAAGATTAAGAAAATCTCAGTGAAATGTAGAATTACTTTCTATCATCATGATATCAATAGTTTTTGCCCCATAATTGGCAGATACTTCCTCTTCTCCTTTTAGAGTTCCAATATTTTCTTTAATCCCACAATGAGTTGCTATATTTAAATGTTGGATTGATTGTGGAGCTAAGTTTGCCATTATGCCAAATTGTAAAAGTTGCAAGTTTTTATTATACTGATCTGGGCAAATTTCATAAGGAAGGAGATGTAGTTTCACAAGAAATACCACTTGGGATATAAGAGTTTTTCCTCACTCATAAAAAGTTATACATTGTGTAGCTATAAAACTCGAGTTCATCTGTTTATGTAAGTCGTAAATTCGACATGTCGAAAATAGGAAAAAAGATGAAAGCTTGTTAACTTTAGATAACACAAGATTCCTCTTGATGTGCATAGGCCCCTACAGAGAGTAATTTCTTTGTTTTTCTTAATTCATTGCAGTTTATACCATGATGATATAATACTTGATGGGATAGGTCATAGGTGTATATGTACATTAGTGCTCAAAATTTGTCCTTTCATTCTGAATAAGTACATTTTATTGTATATAAGGACTCATAACTCTTTAGTCGTTAAGACACATAACTAATAACTCAACTAATGAAAAAACTAACTAATAAGATGCTTGAAATGATACAAGTTTCTTGATTTACATAGTGCCTGTTGCTACCAGAACTTTCAGGATCTGTATACTACCGTTTTTGGAAGTTGAAAGCTTTGATGGAATACGCGAATATGAACCCAAATAAAACAGTAAATCCAACAATAATTACTGCCACATATTTGATGAAATCATATTCGAACCCATAAAAGTTGTGGACAAACTCTGCAACTGTTTCCCCTGTATCAAGCTTGTCTGTTATATCCCCGAATTGTGAAGTAACCAATCCATATAATGTCCAAGCAATTGGACATATGTAATAATACCATCTCCACCATATGGGCATCCTCTGTTTATCATATCATATAGAAATGAGTTCAAGAATTGACCTTTTTTATACATTAATAAACAGGATAGTGTGAAAATTAAAAACTTACAGTTCGTGGAACGATAAACCCTGAAAAAAGATTCCAGATGGCATAAAATGCCGATGAAATTATAGCAGCAAAGTTGTGGTTAGGTGTTACTGCAACCGTCATCATCCCATAAAATGTGAAGTACAAGAACGTGAAGTACATGAAAAAGAGATACCAACAGAACTTGACAACCGTCCACTCGAATCCTATCATCGCATATACAATAATCCCGTAGACAATTGTCTGAACAAAGACGTACGGAATCTCAATCATAACCTGTATAAGACAATTATGTATAAAATTCATCGGCCCAAGTGACCAAATGGCTAAGAATATTTTGAGAAACCATATATTATGTTTATACCTGTCCGAAAGCATATGGCAAAGCTGAATACATTCCAGCTGCTCTTTCTCTATAAAACACTGTTCTTTCTATAGAAACAACTGGTTGAACTGAAGTAGCATTTTGTACGCCAATAAAGAGTATAGCAGCATACATAGAACCCATTGCATTGAAAAGATCTTGCTTTTTTTCTCTGTAACAAGTGAAACAAGTTTAATAGAAGATCTATGATTTATCTTTTTCGACTGTCCGTTAATTGATTCTATCTGCTTACCTTTTAGACCCCATGTCCCAGAAGATTGTGCCAAACATCAAAGCTATAAAGGTTGTAAATAAGAACCTCACAGCCGTGTATGGCGGGTTTCTCCAATACGACCAATTCTGTTTCCACAAACATGCCATACATTGTGTCCAAAAGGATTGTGAATATTGAGTGCGGAACTGTATGTCTGAAGAACCAGGTATCGGTTTACTGCTTTCCTTTATCAATTCTTTGTTTCTCCTAATGTGTCGCCAAAAAATGAAACTTAGAACAAGCAAAATGGTTGGTTTAGAGGTGGCAGTTTTGACCCGTTTATATAAGAGTAGGTCATTTTAGGTTGTATGGGTCAAAAGTCTCCCAAAGTGAAATTCTTTAAACTATTTTATTAAAAAAAGTTGAATTATTGAAATGATAAATCATAAAGAGTCACTTTAAGTTGAATTTTTCATATAAGAATATGTCATTTTAAGTTGAATTATTCTTTTGATCTTCTTTGACACACTGAGTTCATTTATAAAGATTTGTCACCATACTTGTATAATTCTGAGTTTTTGTAGACCTCTGCAAAGTTAACTCCAAGAGATACTTCCTGGGCTGATGAAGTCACCTCTAACATCCAAGTTGCAGGGTTGTAACCATCTTTAATTTTACTCACTCCATCAATTGCCTAAATTGAATAAGATTCATTTATGTTCATATTTTAACAAAACTTTTGGACATATTAAATACTTTTGTAGGTTAATCACACTGACCTCAAAGTACTTGATTAAATGCGAAGAAAGACGTCCTAATGGACCAACGTATATTTCTTCACCTCCTCTTTTCAAAAGAAATAACTGTAGTCGTATAAAATACTGATTAGTTTCCATATAATTTCACACAAATCTAAACTGTTTTATCTGACATAGTTAGTTAAACTTACCTCATCAAAAGCATCAAATATGTCAATGCTTGGTTGATGTATGGTACAAACCACTGTTCTTCCCGTGTCAACTGTGTTCCTAACCGTTCTCATGACTATGGCTGCAGCCCGGGCATCAAGTCCTGATGTAGGCTCATCCATGAATATTATAGACGGGTTAGCCACGAGCTCGACTGCTATCGTGAGCCTCTTTCGTTGTTCGGTTGAAAGCCCATTTACTCCGGGTAAGCCCACAAGTGCTTCCTTTAGTGGAACCAGTTCCACTAGCTCCATCACCTCCTCAATAAACATCTACATCAAAGTTAACACAATATAAAATATTCTGCTAAAATTATCTATACTTAATTTTCAAATAGCTATACTTAATTAGTAATTCAACGGGACAGAGATAGTACATTGTCCCTTTTGACGAAAATGTAAATATGTTATTGTTTTTGACAGAAAAAAACTCATGATATTCACCTCTCGGGTTGCAGAATCAACTTCGGGAGGTAACCTGAGCCATGCAGAATATTGCAAGGATTCATAGACTGTAACATGAGGCGAGTGGATATCGGTTTGCTCACAATATCCTGATATACGAGCAAACGTTTCTTGTTTTTTTGGGTACCCAGAAATAGTTATTGTTCCCTCGATATAACCACCTGTTTTTCTTCCGGCTAAAACATCCATTAAAGTGGTCTTACCAGCACCACTAATCCCCATTAGAGCAGTAAGAACTCCCGGCCTAAAAGCGCCACTAACACTTTTTAATAATTCTAACCGATCTTGGGCTACACCTTGGGCTTTCATTTCTGGTGGCATATCAACTGCATATCTTATATCTTCAAATGTGATTGAAAGGGGTACAAATGGTAAAACCATTCCACGTTTTTTCTTCTGATCCGGTTCGTTAACATTGCCCACTCTTGATGACATTCGGACTTCATTCCTTCTTTCTGCAATTTTTTTGGTAATATTGATAATGTAATTAGTGATTACTAATTTAGTGATTAAGGGATGGTTAATTTGATTCTTGATGACACACCTGAGGGTGGTCTTGCTGATAATTCGATAGGTTGTCCTGTTATCATAGCTTTTCTTGCAGCCATGCTTTCTTCCGATAGAACTGCCTGTTGATTCCCAAAGGCTGCAACAAAGGTACTCGATGACTTACACTTTTTTGGAGGTTAATATTATATAAAAAGACAATATGTTGAATAATTAACACTTACGATTCAGGTATTCGAGAGCCAAAGTGAAGCAGATATTGAAAAGAAACATATAACCAATTGATGCCGCTACGGCTATCCAATACCAATATGCTTCCGGGAATATTCCTCGAGATTTAAGAACAGAAACACCAATTGTCTCATTGGAATTCGGTAAAACCTGTAACAATTAGTTTTCGAAAGGTTAAAATTATATATTTTTAGACTTGATAAACATTATGTTAGCTTAAATGATTCTTACCTTATTCCAACTATCTCCCAGAAATTCATTCACTGCCATACCATTTTGTCCATACATCATTGGTGAAAACCAATAACACCATATCCACCAACCCCTTATATCCTCTGCATTTGGTGAAAATTAAGTTGAAATTGATAAAACTTGTCTGATAAACTTTAATATATAAATATACACATACATAAATATATGTGTGTGTATGTATTTACCTCGTGCCAAGATGAATCCACCAAGAACAAAAATAGTAAGCAATCCAAAGGAGCCAAATGTATTAGCAACAATGATATTTCTTCCTAATGACCCAATGAAACGAAATAAGGCAGACGACATTTGGTGAATGCCTATAAGCAAAAGCATCTGTTTGAAGAACCTACAAAAGGCAAAAAAAAAAAAAAAAAAAAAACCCATTATGAATAATGTGAATGAAGTAGATACAAATCTATGATATTATCTTTTTTTGGTTCTAAACTATACCTTGCAGGATCTGAATCAAATCCTATGACATAATAAGTCATAATGACCCAGGTGGCAACTTCAACAATTGTGACTGGGATCTTGAGAACCCATGTAGGTAGAGAATAAGCCCAAGCAGGAAAGAACAAAAGATCTCTTTGCTTATAAAACACAGGAAGTTTTAAAATGCTCAAAGTTAACTCTGAGAAACCGTTGAACGTAATCATGACTAATGTGAAAAACAGAGCACCCATGAAGATTGTACCATCAACAACTGTGTTTTTCGGCATTTCGGTCCTTAAGAATAGTGTCATTGTTATTGTAGCCATGAGAATGAGCTGTGTCATCTTGAATATATAGACAAATGAGTTCCTTTTCATAAGCAAGTACTCTCTAGATATGCAAGCTTTCAACAGTTCCTTCTTACTCACACCAAACTTGTTAGTCGTTAACGCATCTGGGTGGCTTTTTGATCTATCAAATGAGGTAGAAAGTTCATCTCCTAGGCTTTTTCCAATATGAAATGACTGAAATGCTTCTGCAAATTCTCTTGAAGTAATAAAACTGTAAGGTTCGTCTCTTTTAGCCCAATATTGCTCTTGATCTTTCGTCGAAGTCACCTATGATAATAGTTATTAGAAATTGATGTGTTATTCTCTGGAAAAAAAAGAGTAAACTTCGTTTTTGGTCCTTGACATTTGTTCCTTTCATCCCTTTTAGTCCAAAGTTTTGAAAAATCTGATTTTGGTACCTCACATTTCATTTTTGTATCATTTTTGATCCACAATCTAAAATCCGTTTAGAAGAACCGTTAGTTAACCCCACCTCAGGGGGGTATTTTAGTCATTTACCATGGTCTAAATGCTCTATTTAAGTACAATATTGATACAAAAATGACTAAAATACCCCTCAGGTGGGGTTAATTAACGGTTCTTTTAAACGGATTTTAGATTTTGGACCAAAATTCATACAAAAATGAAATGTGAGGCACCAAAATCAGATTTTTGAAAACTTTAGACTAAAAGGGACAAAAAGAGCAAACGAAGTTTACTCAAAAAAGAATAAGTGAATAAGACTAAGACTAAGACTAAGATTACTTCTTGTAAGAAGTCTGCAACGCCTTTTCTCTCGGGACATTTGAATCCCATGTACTCAAAGAACTCTAGAACATTCTCACGGGGACCTTGGTAAACAATTTGTCCATCCGAGAGAAGGATGATGTCATCGAATAAGTCATAAGTTTCTGGTGCAGGTTGAAGGAGTGAAATCACAGAAGTACCCTGAAGAATATGAATTGATTGCCTGATTGAATTCACTATTTGAAATGTTGTTGAACTATCTAATCCAGTTGATATCTCATCCATGAACAATGCTCTTGCTGGTCCCACCAGCATTTCCCCTGCATTTCAGTTTTGTTACAAATCGTTTAATCGAAATTATTTTAAAGTTTTAGACTAAGTTTTTAGTGATTTGTACCCGTTGTGACTCGTTTCTTTTGCCCTCCTGATATACCTCTGAACATCTCATCACCTACTATGGTATCAGCACATACTTCAAGACCTAAAATCTGCATATCAAAAATCACCAACCAGAAATTTAGTTTAATATAATATTATAATTCACAAACATACTTCATATTTATATTCATAATCATGGAAGTTCATAAGTTGGTACCTTGATAACATACTCTGTGACAACACTGACCTCTTGTCCTTCTAGTGATGCAGCCTGTAGAAATAAGCCAAAACAATCCAAGAATTTCATTTTCGCGAATGGAATATAATGATGGAAACCTGTACCGTTTATCACGAGTTTTTAATTAATTAATTTATTTTTTAATTTTACCTTCATGTAGATGTCAAGATCAGGATCTGGCTTAATGTTAGCTTCCTTTTCTCTCCTTGACAATTCTGCCAACATTTCTGCACATTTCCACAATCAAGGCTGGTCAAATTTGGTAATTTTGTAATTTTAAATATACATACATATATGTAAATATATATAATCTGTGTGTGTGTATCTTGAGATTTATTAAAAAAAAAAAATTACTGACCATAACTTGCTCCAACTCCTTGACATCTGGCTGAGAAAGCTAATGTTTCTCTAACTGTCATTTCACCAATATGAAGGTCATGTTGACTTATATAAGCAGATGATCTTTGTGGGACAAATTCATCCATTTCATGCCCATTGTAAGTTACTCTACCAGATACCTGTACTCAAATACATACACATCAATTTTGACTTTTTCGTTTGAAGTCAAATCACTTTTAAATCCATACTACTTGCATTAAAAGATGCTCTCTAACTTACTTTCAAATCTGACCCAAGTTTTCCAGCCAAAGCCAAAAGCAGTGATGTTTTTCCAGAACTTGGTGGGCCCAGCAGCAGTGTCATTCTGCATAAACCATATATTACATTTATTTATGAAAAAAAAAGTTTATAATTCAAAATATGTTTAGTCTGTTATGTTCAATGCTCACCTTCCAGGTTTGATTATACCACTGACATCATGGAGGATGGGTAATGGTATCTTTCTACTGGGAACAAGATGCAGGTAATTCAATGATCCCTGGAAATTAAAAAAAAAAAAAAAGTTGAACTTTATATAAAGCTAAAAATGAAATTTTCATATTTATGTTCATGGGTATACACAGAAATTAGAGCAACCTCTAGGATGTTAACCACAAAGTTAAGTATGGTAGGCAGTGCCCTGCCTCCAACATATGCTTCTGCATCAATGTTTAAATGCTCGAAACGGACCTCGATAGTTGGCAGTTGAAGCCCGACTCTGTTGATTCGAATATCAGGAAACAAAATACTAAAATTCAAAGAAAAAAGAAGAAACGATTTATGTTGAGATTAAGTTCAAATTACCGGTCAATGCGATTCTTGAGTTTTAACAAGAACTTTTCATTATCTTCTTCTGCAATTTTCACAAGTCTTTCAAGAAGATTCCTTTTCTCAACCAAATCAAGATTCTTGATATCAATTTCTCTTGGTTGACCTGTTTCTTCAGTTAAAATACCTCTTTCTAATCTTAAATTTGTTGGTAGTTTTTCAATAGCAGCCCATTTTAATGCCTCTTCATCATCTTCTTCAACTGAAGATCTTGAAAATATATCTCTACCACTATTTCTCCATATATTCGAACTACTTATTCGCGCACTGCTTACTCTAAATACATCTCCATTCTCCATGATGAGAGCACAAACCAAAACTGCTATTTCTTTAGATATATGGTGCTCTGAGATTGTGTATATATAGCCTCTTGTTTCTCAAAATTAATAACAAATTAATATTAAAATAATTTTACAGCTTTGTTTTGTTATGACTATGATGTCAGAAATGATATCATGCCATGTTATATGGAAGGTTTATCTGAAGTAGGTAACTTTCAAATGCTTGGTCTTTAGTTAACATCACACCAATTCACCAAATCATTTCTTTCATTCCATTTACAGTATCTTGAGATCTTTACTAATTTATTTATTATATTTTCTGTTTGCCAGGTTAGACCCAACTGTAAGTACGGATTTTGGTTTAACAGAATCATCAAAGAAGGTACTAACTAAACTCATATCAATGATTAAATAATCAGTACATGTGAATAAGATGTGAAGTTGGAAGATGTGTTTACCTAGCATGGTTGGCTCAATGAAACACCATTAATTATAGTAATTAATGATATATATTCTCATTTCAAAACCTATTTTAAGTACATAACTTATAAACACTTGTACGTAATACATTAAAGATATAGTTGAAAACCACATAAGAAGTGTATATACCATTTCAAAGAAGGGGGTAAAATTGAAAAATTACAATGTTTTATTATATCTTTGCACTCTAAGTTGACTTCATCTTCTCTTTTCTAAATCTTTTTTAGAAAAAGTAGAAAAATATGTATGTGCATATTATGCATTTAGAAAAAAGAAAACTATAAACAGCATATACTTTAAAGTAAACATTTTGAAACACAGGCATTATAGTCAGATTATATTATAATAAGTACAAAGGATAAGACGGTTATCACTTTCATGTTGTTTCTAAAATAAACACCCCCTCTCTAGTCTTTTATATAAAATAAATATAATATCAAAAAACCCTTATGTCCTCATGAAAAAAAATATCAAAAAAATATTAGATTGAAAACGATTCAGATTAATCAGTTTCTTGATCACTTTCTAAAATAAACACCCCCCTCTCTAGTCTTTTACCAAAGAGAAAGTATAGATTGAAAACCCACTCTAACTGTAAAAACCCTTATGTCCTCTTGAAAAAAAATATCAAAAAAATATTAGATTGTTTTAAATGTATTTCCGGTACAGAATCTCAAAGATGGTTAAGAAAGAACGGTTAGTTTTTTTTTTTAAATTGCGATAAAATTTTAAAAAAAATCCGTTCTCGGAAAATTACATATGTAACAAAAAAAATTTAAAATTTTTACATATGTAAAAAAGGAAAAAAGTTTTAAAAAAACTTTTTATAAAAAATTCGCTCGACGCTTTTTTGTTTTTTTTTTTCTCACCAAAAGTAATAAAATTGAATGTAGAATCCATTTCAAAAATATTATTTTTTTCGTTTTTACATATGTAAATCCGGATTTTCAGGGTTTTCAAGGTTTGGGAGGGTTTTCAAGGCCACCATCCCCTATTACCAAAACTGTATTTTTTTGCAATTGTTTGATAGATATTGTGGAAGGTTTTGAGTGTTTGAAGCTAAAAACTGTATTTTTTTTTTCTTTCAAATCAAGTATATTGCATTACTGAGTATGCACGTGTGAAACATTAATTACATGCTGGTTGTGTATTCCTTAAGTTAAATGGCATCAGTTATCTTATCTTTCTCCCTTCTTCAAGCATACCATAATGGTACATTGGTAATTAACATAGAAAGCATACTAAAAAAATATGAAAACAATCTTTTATTGATTACTGTACCATGTTATTGGTCGGCAATAGCTGGTTTTGAATAATAATTTAAAGTAAACTTGAATGATTGAGCAATTGATTTTGACATAACAATCCTAAAGAATTAGGGGAGTCAACTACCAACTTGAAAACAAAGAAAGATTCCATATATATAGCAGGGAAAATCCAAAACTATAAGGTAGCCTAGTCTTTAGCGCACTTCGAGTTAATGAGATCGGATCTTATCATGCATTCATTGGTTCCATACAGATGCACGTATACTAAACCCTAAACCTTAAACCCTATAGTACATATATATGTGTAGAAATCACCCCTGATAGTATGAGAAACATTTCAAAATCATATACTTATTATTAGAAAGCTAAATAAAAAGAGTATAGTTATAAGTATTACATGATTTACATCTCTAATTAATTGATTAATTAATTTACTTAATTTTCATTATCTTTCTTCTCCTTGTAACATGTTTTGTGCAGAAATGTAGATCAGAGAACTATAGTGAATCTTACACGTAAATGTTTATAATAAGTATATTCATATAACAATGATGTATTTTACTAATTCTGTTAGAATCTTTGTTAAATACACGAATAAATAATGATTAGACCGATTCTCGTATTTCTTAAAATACTTGTTTACACCTTACTTTCCTATTGTTTTTATTATTGTATATTTTTTGTATTTTCTACGTGAGAAAGTCTTTCTGGGTGCAAACTCTTCATCCCATGTGATAGAGATCAAGTTTGTCATCTTCTCACCGGCCCTTAGACCCTGCTGTTTTGATTGGGATTTCGTTGGATATGTGTGTATATTTGTTTTAAACATCCATCCTCTCTGTATATACGTGTATATATATAATATATGTATATATGTATATGACATGTGTAGTATCATAATATGTGGGATATGCTTCTGAACAATATCTATGTAATTTAATAGAAGCCATTACATATCACATAAGTTTGAGCTAGCTGTGTGATACCAAGACAACACATGCATCTTGGAATATAATAATGTACCTGTACCTTTACCCTTGAGAATTTTCATATTTAAACCCAGATTTTTCTGTTCTGAGATCTTGATTTTAGGAAGAAAATATTGTATTTTTAATGTCTATTTTTAGTGGGATTTGAATGATATGATGATGATGATGATAAACTATGTGTTTTGTGCCTTCCTTGATTTTGCTTCTCTTTCAAATTTCTCTATTTTTTTTATTCTTTTAATTCTTACTTTCCTTTTAGAAGAAAAGGAATCCTTTAGACATAAGAAAGGTTTATAAACCTCAAAATATA
The DNA here is from genome assembly GCA_039602395.1 of Deinandra increscens subsp. villosa. NCBI lineage: Eukaryota > Viridiplantae > Streptophyta > Magnoliopsida > Asterales > Asteraceae > Deinandra > Deinandra increscens. The sequence continues at coordinate 6,574,963 of JBCNJP010000003.1, forward strand.
CATGTAGTCATGTACAAATAGTTAATAACTAAAAGCTTTTTGCTAGTGAAATCCCAAATATAGAATAATGTACAACTTGTAATGCGTTGTTAGGTTTCATATACGAGTTTGAAAACGATTTTAATATTAAAGAACACTTAGTAGAAGAACAATTAGTACCATTATGTGCTATTTTGTGAAACTTTACTGGGTATGGTTGTTGTTGTAGTAGAAGAGTACGGACTGATCCGGATACAAATCCGGATTGCCTACCAGGAGTCTAGTTGCAAATATTTAACAGAAAACAATCAAACAATCAAACATCCATATGGTGTTTAGTAATCTATATTACACGTAGAACCGATTAATTGAATCTAGAACACCTTGAGACAATGCCCCAGTTACTAGGTATGTTCAACATAAACAAGTAGAATCTAGAACTCCTTTCGGTTTCCTTACCCGCAAGCAATTCACACCGGGTATCTAACAAGTTTGCCTCGTTTTACGTGTCATGCTTAAGAATATTTAACAATTAATTGTTTTTGAGTTGATTATTACTCATGCTATAACTCTTTGAATCCTAATTGCTCATGGTGTAACTCTTTGGATCTTACTATCTTAGTGTTATAAAATTGTTGTCAAATATCATAGGATACATGCCATCATTACATCGTACAAAAAGGAGGATTATGCATAACTAAGTGGATTTTACACAAATTCATCACCTAGCTAGCTCTCCAACCAACAATTCTCTATGGAAATCTCACTAATAAAACTACCACTAGCTCATGCTTCTAATTTGTCACATATTTTCGACAAACTAACATGCTTTTAATTTCAAGTAGGGTATTTATGGTACTCTTTAATTGGTTATGACGAAAATTTTACGCCCAACAGTTAACTACAGTTGTAAAAAATTAAAAAAAAATCAAACCGGTCGAACAAGTTTTGTCAGCACGACCACATAAAATGTTCGGTTTCAATTGTTTGATCTGTATTTTTTAGCGTTATATTTAAAATCATTAGTTTGTATTAAATTTTAAAAATACTAAAACACCAAAACCAAGACTTCACGGCCACTACACACCATCTAAACCCGAAATAATCATTTAGATGGTGTATATATAAATGAAAGTAATTTTTAGAACAACTAAATCACACACCCTTTAAAACTACTTCTAAATCTACATCAAGTTTATTTTATAACTAAACCCCTCAATCACTTGGATAGTAACATATTTATTATATGTTCGTCGTTGATACCGTTAAACTATAAATACTCTGTTTATAAAAAAAACAAATAAATGTTACTTATATTTCACCAAATATTGGTTAGAAAACACTTTTTATAAAACTATAAATAAATTAATAAGGATCCGTTTATCATTTGGATTTTAGTGCAAGGAATCATATTTCTGGGCAAAGGAATTAGAAGTTTCCTAGCCCCATGAAAACATAGTGTCGCCATTAAATAAGTCGAAGGAATCAAAGAAGTTGACATTCGATTAGGCTAAGTTTTGTCTTAAACTTACTTAAGCTAAACACATAACATACCTTATTTCACATTGCTTATTCTTTTCTAGAGAAAACGAATATCTTTATGACGTACTATTAGTATTGATGGATCAACATGCTTTTGGTCTAACGTTGTTCGGAATAACAATAAAATGATATGTTTGCCCACAAATTTTTTAACTGGTTCTTGTTGAAATCAGTTTGAGCGGGGAATGATCGGGTTTAAATCAGGTTCAATTGAGTTGAAACTAGTTTAGAGGTATAGGGTTAGAAACCAATCTCAACCCATCTCAACTCTAAGGTTGAATTGGGATGAAGCGAAACTAATTTGGATACCGATTCCAGTCAGGTTTGAAACCGGCTTGAGTTCAAACTGGTTTTTATAAATGTTTACCCGTAGTGTCCTCAATAAGAGAGTTATCAAACCTTGAGACTTGTCTCAATGGTCATCTGTCGATAATAGGAGACCTAGTGGTCATGAGGTCGCGGATTCAATCCTTGAGGCACCCGGTTTTATCACTAGTTGGTGGTTGATTTTTCCAGGGGCGGTTCAAACGGGTGGTCTCTGTTACGCACACTGTCAGCGTTTGACAGGTGTCGTGGATAACATGTTTGCCAAATATAACCCCGGATAACCGGACGTTGACGATATTTGCTGTTAAAAAAATGAGAGAGTTATCAATTAATCATGCTAGTTTTTTTTCCACACACTTCTCAAATACTACTAATGAATAAAGAATATATATATAACGTTTAACCTAAAATGAATACTGAATCATGTCTGGGTCACGTGGCTCCATCAGATGGATGTCACATGGCAACCTCTTATTATTAATTATTTTTTGTTATTTAATTGTTTTTTATTTTTTAAATCGTTTTCTTTGTTTTATTTTAATTTACACCATTATCTTTAGTTATCTAAATTTAATAGGATTATATCTACTTAGCTTTTAATACAAGCTAGTTTGTTATAAGTTAGAATTTATTGCAATCATTTTAAATAAAGAAAATAAAATTGGTATGATAACTAAAATTTATATATATAAACAATTGTTTAGGGGCCGTAAATTAAAAAGAGGACCACATACAATAGATTTTTTATGTAACTTGTAAGAAATTTAATCTTTTTAATGCTAGAAATTGAGCTTCTAGAAGGGCTATTTTAAATTATAACATTTTCTTTAATATTTTATCTTTTTAAACTTTCAAGAAATAATCAAGTCTAAAGATTCGATTGTTGGGTGAAGAATATGATATTATGGGCCTGTTTGGGATTGCTTATAAAAACTGCTTATGGCTTTTGGAGGAGGCAAAAAGACACAAAATACCCCTCCAAAAGCTAATAAGTCATAATATTATGGCTTTTTGCTGCTTTTGGAGGGGTATTTTTGTCTTTTTGCCCCCTCCAAAAGCCATAAACAGTTTTTATAAGCAATCCCAAACATGTCCGCCTTATATCTTGTCTCTTTTCACCTAGTTATTTTTGGGAAAAAAATAATCTCTCTAAATTAAAAATATATCTTGTCTCTTTTCACCTAGTTATTTTTGGGAAAAAAATAATCTCTCTAAATTAAAAATAAAATACTAAAATGTTATAGAATAATGGTACTAAGATGTTAAGATGAAATTTCTCTCAAGGGGAGGCGGAGTGCCACGACTCGTTGGTGTTTTACTCAAGTGATAATGTACGAGCTTAGTTTAGGTTCAAGTTTAGACTAAGGGTAAGATAGAATGGTCCTAATATAGCAAAGTAGCATGGAAGTCAAACAAGTTCAACAAAAGTCAAAATTCATGGTAATTAATCAAGGAAATTCCTATTTTTAACAAACAAGATCAGATCTAACATCATCTACCACCGGAGTGTGAATCGACGCTGAGGTGGAAGATTAGAGATGAATGTTGTAGTGACGGTGGTGCAGTGAATGACGAGAAATTAAGAAGAGGAGGGCGCCACCGTAAAGGTGTTTTGAGTTCTATAATTTGGTTGCGGTATGACTCCATCCACCTAAGGTTGATGGTTAAAGTGTTAAAAACAATCTGAAATTTAAAATAGATTCTATGTTTCTAATAAAATAAAGTTATCAACATATTTATTTCTCAAATCCATTTTAATGAGATAATAATATCAATACTTGATTTATTTCATGAAGAAGGTATAGGTAGGGTTTGTTGAAATTTGTATAGGCCCTGGAATTCTTTTTAAATTGTGTTCGTTATTTTTAGATTAAACTATTTTGTTGAAACTCATAAGTTTCATCGGGTAATTTAAAGAGAAAATAAGAATGGATATGTCACTTCTCCTATAAAAACACATATATATTTTTAATGGTTAAATTTGGGTCGAGATCCTATTTAGAGGCGGTCTCGTATCATCATGTTTTTTCATTTATCAGAACTCGAATGCACTCCAATACTACTAGAGAAAATCTCAAACAACCGGGTAAAACCTTCCTCAGCACCGAGCCTCGAATTAGTAACCTTATATTACTGGTGGTCTCGAGGGTAGCCCTGGGATGAACCGAGAACATTATAAAAATATATATCTAAGGTCGTGTTTGGCGCGCCATAAGCTAGCTTAATTATCAGCTAGTTTTTTGACGTTACAAAACGGGGCTTTTAAAAAAGCTAGTTTTTTTAAAAACTCTCGTTTGGTAATGTTAAAAAGCTAGCTTTTGAAAAACAAGTTGGAGTAGCGTTTCAACTAGCTTTTATAATAATTCCATTTTTACCCTTCCCAAACTAATTATTTATACTTTGTTTTCAAATTTTAATTTATTTATATCCATGTACTTTTATGTCATTTCATATTTTTCAGCTAGTTTTTACCAAACGTTATTTTTGATCAGCTAGCTTATAGTTTATCAGCTAGCAGCTAGTTTATCAGCTAATTTTCATAACAGCTAATTTATTAGCTAGCAGTTAACTTTTCAACTAAAGCGTCAGACAACCTAAATGACCAAAGACTTTACTCATATGAGATATGACATTTTCGTCTCATTAGTGGATAAAAACAATATTAAAATATTAATAAATATTGAGTGGTTTTTAGTCATTTTATAGAAATGAAAGCCGTACTCAAATCAAAGAGAACCGCCAAAAAGTTAAAAGACTTCCTAAAATGATTTTGTTTTTCATCTTCGATTAATTATTATTTATTTGAACTTTTTTTAACGGTAATTTTTTACTCAGCGGTGTATTATAATTGGTTACTCTGGACCTACCTACTGTCCCGAGTCCGAACCTCATAGCGAGGGAATTCCGGAGCGCCCCCTATTTGCATCATCGGGCGGGAACCGGGCAAGCCCGTAAACCCTCCCTTGTGACTCAGGATCGAACACAAGGCTAAATCATTTATTGTCCACCAATATCTTACAAAGTGGTGTAAGTGAGATATTTGAACTTTTTATTTGTTGTTCTGTAACTATAGTTTATTATTTATTGTTTTATTTTAATTGTTAATAGTTTATTTGTTTATCTTATCAAATTTGTAATTTCAATTGTGATTTACATGACAAATGAGGTTACAATATAAAGTTCTATGCAAGAGAGATTATAGAAGAGAAATTAGCAAAGCATTTATAAACATTTACTATCTTAGACTAGTTAAGTATGGTAAGGAGTGTTGTGAGGATTGACTTGACTAGCATTGGAGTGATTTATGGATGTTGGTCTAATACGCTCCCGTAAGATTGTGGCTCTATTGGAGACGTCAATCTTGAAACGAAATTTGATGAAGAGTCGTTTGGCAAGCGGTTTAGTAAGAGCATCACGTGGTTGATAAACCGAATTGATGTGATATACTTTGAGTAAACCGGTCGAGACCTTTTCCCGAACGAAGTGGTAATCAAGTGTCACGTGCTTCATTTTGATATGATAGATGGGGTTAGCACATGAATAGGTGGCACCAATGTTGTCGCAGTAAAGGATCGGTGGTGCGGAAGGTAGAAATTGAAGCTCTTGAAGGAGGTTTTCTACCCAAGTTACTTCGGCAGCCGCATTGGCTAAGGCCTTATATTCAACTTCAATGGACGATCTGGACACGGTTTTTTTGACGTGTCGATTTCCAAGAGACAATGTTGGAGCCGATATAGATTAGGTATGCAGATGTTGACCTTCCCCCGTCATTAATGTCACCCCAATTTGAGTCGGCAAAAGCAGTGATGGTGACAGGTGCACCTCGTTTCAAAAATAGTCCATAATGGATGGTTCCTTTTAAGTATCGTAGGACCCGTTTTAGAGCTTACATATGTTTTGTGGATTGGGCATGCATGTATTGGGATAGTTTATTGACCGCATAGCAAACATCAGCTCTGGTGAAAGAAAGATATTGAAGAGAACCAACAATTCTTCGATAGGTGGTTGGATCAACCGGATATGAGTCATCATCTGGAGAAGGGACTTCAGAGGATCTGAGTGGGGTGACAACGTCTTTGGCACCGTCCATGTGGAAGGTTGTCATAAGATCAGTGATGTGTCTATGTTGTGATAGAAACATCCCTTGAGGTGTGGGTATACGACTTCTATGCCCAAGAAATGATGAAGCTAAGTCTTTGAGCGAGAAACATTTCGAGAGTAGGTCCACGAAAATGTGATGACGCATGTGTTGTTACCTGTCAAAACAATATCATCCACATATACAAGGAAATACATGGTTATGCTATTAGATTGATATATAAAGAGCGAGGCATCTGATGGAGATTTTTTTAAACCCGTAGGTAAGGAGGAATGTTTGAAGTTCCATGTACCACGCCCGTGGTGTTTGTTTGAGGCCATAGAGGGATTTACGAAGTTTACAGATATGGTTGGGATATTGTGGGTTTGCAAATCCCGGTGGTTGGACCATATAAACATCCTCATGGAGTGTGCCTTGTAAGAAGGCATTGTTTATGTCGAGTTGTCTTAAGGGCTAATTTTTAGAGAGAGCAAGGAAGAGAACCACTCGAATAGTGACGGGTTTGGTGAACAGACTAAAAGTTTCAAAGAAATCTTTCCCCGTTTGTTGATGAAAGCCTTTGCAATTAGACGTGCTTTATATTTGTCAATGGACATGTCTAGTTTTCATTCGACCCGAAACACCCATTTGCAGCCAATGGGTTTGTGTGGTGAGGATGGAACAAGCTCCCATGTCTGATTGTAAACGAGGGCATTATATTCGTCATTCATAGCTTTTCGGCACAAAGGATCTTTGATGGCTTGGGAGACACATGTTGGTTCAATAGTGGGAGGGATGGGATGGGTGGTGGTGTGGTTGACGAAGTTAGCACCAAAGTACTTGGGGTGACCACCGTTCCACTGACACAACTAAGTAGCCGACCACCGTTCCACTTCCACACAGCGGCTACCAAGCCACCAGCGAAGCGACCTCCGTTCGAATTCGGGATTTTGTAGTGTTTTTGGTAAGTTTTCTCCACTATTCTGAGTTAGATTTTGAGTTCTTTGTTCATGACTTCATGTAATCAAGCTATAATTAGAGTTAATTAGGTTTAGAGTTTTAGATTTTTGAGTTTTTGATTAATACTTTAAGCTATCTGTTTATTTTAGTGTTAATTAGGTATAGATTGTAATGGAACTTCCATTACAATTTACAAATTTGTATTGAAATAGTTGTCAAGATCGTATGGTTTGATTTGTTGTTTTGATCCAAGTATTCAACATTCTAGTACTCACAGTTAGATTTTGATTTTTTTATTCAAGTTAGATTTCGATTCACGACTTCAAGTTAGGTTCAATTTCTGATTTGATTCAGAGTTGGTATCTATTTATGTTGGATTGTTGGTGTTAATTATGTTCCAATTCTGATTTTGATTCAATAATTCATGTCAATTTTGAATTTGAGATTGTGTGTTTAAATTTGTTGCTAGGTAGGTTTAGATGATTATCTAATTTCATATACTTGTTTATATTTGTAAGTTTTAACTTATTTAACCTTGTTTAATAATGTTTCTTCTTAGACCTTAATTAGGTATATTATATTATCATGAGAAAGACAAAAACTATTGATTCTTTTTCAAAAGAAAGGAGGGCGATGATTCAAAGATCTTAAGGTCATCGGGTTGTGTTGTGATTCTTTTTCTAGGTACTCACTTTTTTCTAGCTCCATCATATCTATTTTAGATCTTTGTTTGCTTCTAATATATCTAGTTTTCTATGTATAAGAAACAATGCTTTGTTTTAAAAATATCAACTCCACTGGTACGCTTTGGTGCAAGTTTAACTCCCTTAAAAGTCAACAGCCTTATATGGAGGGATACGCTTGGCAGGTTGGCTACTTTTATAATCTTGCCCGCAGAAATATTCCAGTTTCTTCGATCTCTTGTCTCCTTTGCGGTGAAATGATCTGGTGTTCAACAAAAAACGTCCCACCATTTGTGGGATATTCAAATATGTCAAAAGTTTGAGTTTCTTATGGATCTATAGTAGGAGTAAGATTGGTGATTTTGATTTGAGTGAGTACGTGGTGTACTTTCTCCTTTAACATGTAATCTGGTGTATATTGGCTTGCTTCCCCCTTGAGCATCTTTTTTTTTTTTTTGAACAGCTAATTTTTTATTCCACCAATTTTACACCATTGTCAAAGTTTGAACCTGGGTCTCTACCAAATCGTTATTACTAAAAGTTATTCTTCGTGGTTTTCTTTGACCCAACCCTTTTTTTATCAAGATTTAATATCGACCAACATCATCATTACTCTAACTAACTTTTGCCCCCATTTAATAAAATTTTTGTATCCGCTACTACTTGGACATTAGAGTAAGTACCCCTTAGGTTTTGGGGACAAATACACATAAAGCTAACCATTTACATGTTAATATTGTTTTTTTTATTTTAAAAGACATTCCGGTGATAATATGATTTTTATAAGTTGGAATCTTAAATCGTGATTTGATTTTATCCGCCAAAAATTCTAATTGTTGCTTTTTTTCTCGATGCTGATTTTATTCAAATATTTGATTAATCATGAACCTATGAAAAGGTCAACTATTAATCATAACTCAAAAAAAAAAAAAAAACAAAGCATAAAATTAACAAAGGAATATGATTATATGAAGATCACGATCATGTGTATAAAATCTCCATGCATCCAAGAAGATCTCACCCTCTTTGGTCAAATAATATTTTTTTCTCTCTTATCAATACATTTGCATTCATTTTAGGTCTATACATTGTACATGAGTTGTGTGAGTTACTACATTGCATTATCATATATTTATGGCTCTCTCTTTTGCCTCAATTTGTTGGAATAAAACTAGGGAAAAACTATATATATATCAGAGGGGCGTTTGCGAGATGTGACAAGGAACACAACACTAATAAAGACACCGACAAATCATTTAATTGGTGAAAAATCTTATATATTGAAGGTTTAATAAAAGTTTATAAAATAATATAAATATTAAATCATACAAAATAAAAATGATTTTAAAAATTTAGTTAAATAGTAAATTGATTGTTTACATAGTTAGATTTGTAAGAGAATTTCGTTATTAACTGTTATTTAGTTGTTTCTTTGAATTTAATCATATAATTATCAAAGATAATTTTGTCCTATTAAATTTTAAAAATTTAATTTAAAAAATAATCATGAGAGCTTTGCTTCTATGCATTTCATTCACATACTCCTACAAAGTCAAGTGTCCATCTCCCATTTATTTGTTAATATGTTTTGATGATCGTGTTCTTGATTATTCTCTGACGTCATATGTAACAGAAAGAGAACCAGGCATAGTGCATTTCATGTATATTTCGATCCGGCTCACTTTTCTTACTTGTCGGGCCCAATTGAGGTCCAGATATTCACTTATCAATTTATTTTGTCTTTAAACAAAGCAATCGAAATCAATGTTGTTTTTGTTAATATATTTTGTTATTAATTTCAAAGTTCTTTTTTGTATTTATATATATAGTTTCGAATATGTGGTTTCAGATTCGAATTATCTACGTATTGATAATAATGTTCATTGTTTTCAGCATCAACTCCAAAACACTAAAGTAAAAAACAAGTTTTGATTGAAGATAAGAATCTCATTTTTCTTAACAAAAATTGAATTGTAGTTCAATAATATAGTTTTGTTTCTTAGTAAAAATTATAATATATTATCTTGACAATTTCTAATAATTCCAAGAATATTCTTGACTCTAATTAAGCAAATGAGTAGGAGGAATCTACTGTCTATATTATTAGAAACATTTCAAAAATTATTAAAATCTATCTCTTGAAAAACTAAAAATGTAAGAAAACCGTGCCTAATTATGGGTTTATAAATAATTTTTTCGGTGTCAAACTTTTAAGTTTAAACACAGTGTAAATCTTATATAATTGTGTGTTTCAATACAAGAAGCTAGTGATAATAGTAGGAGTATAAATGATACGATTAATTGGTTTATCTACGGACATTTCATCCAATGATATTCTTACATGTAGTTAATATATTTTTAGAGGTTGACCGTTTAAATCTTATGATATCTGTTGGATAAAATTTTTTGTGCGCGTTTTCGCATCCTGCAGACTCGAAAACGGTCGGGTTCACGCATACCGGGTTTTTGCTCCCCCCGCTATCTATTTTTTGAAACGATTTGATCTTGGAGAGCACTCCACCCCAGTTTCTGGAACGATATGCGCAGTTAATACGCAATCAGTTATTTCGGATACTGATATGCATTTAACACTAATTGCTGTCTTGGACATCACTCCATCTCGTGGCTATTTAAACCTAACCATAACAGACATACAACTTTGTAAACAGATTGTTACAAGCTTCTGCTTTCGTTACGAACACTTAATAGTGGCACGAACAATATTACATTAGAATTTCAATTCTATGTCTCAAGCTAATTTGTATCTTCGTTTGTGTGATCTCAGGATGACTACTCAAACTACTACCGAGAGAGAGGGAGAGGGAGAGGGAGAGGGTGGGAGAGAGAGAGAGGAGAGGAGAGGAAAGAGAGGGGGGGGGGGGAGAGGAAGAGAGTCGGCTCAAGAATTTTAGGGGCCTCAAAGCGAGTTCCAGCATCGGAGCCCTTTTTACCTGAGAGAAATAATTTTACGTATCCTAATAAACCGAGATATGATAGGGGTTTGACTAATAGAATTATTTTGTTTATCCTAATAAAATGAGAAGTTATGGGGGGGGGGGGGGGGGAGGGCAGTATGGTCCGCGGCTCCACCTCTCGGTTCCAGCGGTTTCCATGGCTTCTTTTGGCTACCACACCTAGTGTCACAGCTTCATGGGGGGCGGTTTCATTTTTGTGTTTTACGGTTTGGAGGAGCCGAATGAAGCCGTGAGATTGTGTGACCAATTTCGATTTTGAAGCCTAGATCTCCAAGCCTAAACCCCACCATCTAAAAATGAAGCCTAAGGCTTTATTTTCTCTCTATCATCCCTCTCATGTGGCATGGAACCATTTGATGAATTTTTTGAAGCATTACGCTTCTCCTCCCTCCATAATCCCCCCCCCCCCCCCCCCTCTCTTATAGTATAAGAAAATGTAGATGAAACAAACAAACAAAAAGAGTGAAAAAGTGAGAGACTAACGCTGGGAGTAGAATAGTTGATTGACCACCTCTCTCCATTGCCCCAATGCGGATGATTGATCTCTCATCCTTGGTTCTACCTAACGTCTACAGTTTTGTCCTAAATCCCTAAATGGCTTATCAAGTAGCAACAATCGGATATTTTACATTTAGGACATCCATAATGCCTCCACCGCAGAGTGCGACCTCACCACCACCGCACACCTTGCCACACCACTGTAGTGGTGTTCCCGCAGCTCCACGTCACCGACACCCCCACAATTTTCCTTCATTTCTCTCCAACTTCTCTCTTTCTGAGTTGACCAACCCCCGCACCACCCTCCTTGAACAGCGGCCCATCACCGCAATGTGTGGCTTTGCCATTACGAGATACTCTTAAAAGTTACAAACCTAAGACTCAAAGAATAAAAAACAACCAGCCTTAAACAATTGTTATAATATATATAAAACAATTTGAGAAATTGGCGCCCTACTTTTTTTTTGGCCAAAACGCAATATAGAGCAGAGAAACGAGTGCGTTACATGTTGCTCATTGAGATTAATACGACGTGATGGCCGGCTTCCTTGTAGAAATTGTTCTTCCGAGAGGATAGGAGTATACAAGTTTGTTTTATAAGTCGTTAACGGCTAATGTATTAAAACTGTTGGAATTTTTTTGGAGAAAAACTAGTGAAAAATGTGTTTTTCACTAAAATGTGAAAATGATTTTTCACCAACTTTGGACTAAAATAAAATACAGATAACATAGGTTGTTGCCTCTGTATTTAATAAGTTTGTGTAGTACGTTGTGAGGGCTTTCCAACGCACCAAACCACGTCCAAAATGGAGCTCGTATGAATGAGATATCGAAGCTCAAAGTTGAGATCTCACAGCAGTGAAAGCTGCGAAAATAAGAGAGAAAATGCTAAGTATAGCATGAGAACTCATCCCATATTGGTTCGGGGATGAAACCAAAAGTGGTTTATAAGGTGGGAACCTTACCAACTATTGTTTCTTTTAGTAGGACACATCCCTTGGACCCTGAGGCACCCCTAACTCGCACACGCGCGCACGGCGTGGGCGTATGAGGCGCAATGTGGCGCTTTGTGGCGCTTTGATGGTGCACTTTGCACTTCGCACGCTTGAGAGCCGCCTTATTGTATTTAAGTTCAACCGGAAGTTAGCTAGGCGAAAGGTTCAAGCGGAACCAATTCAGCCAGAAAACTAAACCTGTGTGGTTCAGCCGAATACTCTTCCGGTTGAAGTTCAAGCGGAACAGTAGTTTCGGTTGATGTTCAACCGGAATATCAGTTCTTCCGGAAAAACGACTGTTACGCGGTGTACAGCTGTAGACGCGTTTTTGAGCTAATAAAGGTAATTCCGCGTTAATTAGAATCAATTTGCATTAAAGACGTTTAATGCAAAGTTTGACTACGAATTAACTTTTGAGCTATGAAGCACGGAGACGCTTAGGGACAGCCGTCTCCCGTACCGGAAGCGGCTTGGGGACGGAAACGGCACGGGGACGCCTTGGAAACGTTTCCGACACGCTTCCGAAACGCTTCCAAATCTCAGGGACGTTTCTTGACCGTTTCCGGAAAGTCAAGGACGTTTCTTGGGAGTTTCCAGATTTCAGGGACCGTTTCTGAAAATTCTTAACAGTTTCTCTCTCCTACAACTTGGGTTCTGAAAGTGTGTATGTATTCATGTAGAGTATGCTTGTTTCCTCTTCCATGTCTAACTCTTGCTTTTTGACTTTGCCACTTTTGTTTTTTTTTTTAAATGGTTCATTGTACTACACTACTATTTTTGTTTGCTTTTTGAAAATTCTTACCGAGAAATTCATCTGTATTCCTCTCATCTCTCAAATCTGCTTTGTGCATACACAATTATCAAATTATGGCTACTTCTCAAGAAACACAAGGTTCATCGTCATCATCACTTGATGAACCTCCATTATGGCAATATGTTACTAAATGATTACCTTTGAAAAATGTAGGATTTTTAAAGTTTACATCAATATATGTCTATTTTGGAGTTTGTGTTAAAGTATCTTTAATATATATATTTATTTATTTTATATTTTTTATTGCCATACCCTTGCCGTACCCGCTTCTTGAATTTTTGAGTTTCGCCGTTTCCCGTAGCCGTATCGTCCCCGTACCTCGTTCCCGTACCCGTTCCCGTGCTACATAGCTTTTGAGTGCTCAACAAGACACCTTACCACTATAAATATAGCATCATCAGTTGATGCTAAAGACACCGAATTCACACAAGAATTCTCTGTGCTTTTCCTCATTCTTTCTCTCAAAATCTTCCTCTTCGTTCTTCATTTCTTCAAGTTTCAAGGTAACTTCAAACTTAGAGTTATCTCGGCCGTATAATCGGTTTCGGCGATTGTTTAAAGGGACTCGGATTTTGACCCGAATCCTTAGCCATAAGCTTTTTCTGTTTTTCATCTTCTTTAAAGAAAACTCTTTCAAAACCTTTCATCAAACTGTTTAACAATTATTTTTCTAAACCATTATCAAAGCTTTAAACTTTCTATTGGTTTTTTTCTTATTTAAATCTTGATTTGTATGTTTCTTTATTTGTCCTTTCTCTTGTAATAGTTATTTGATTTCCTTTGTAATCGTACTATCATTCATTCATTTCATTTCCTTGTATTGTATTTATTCATTTCTTTCATTGTAATCGTATTATAGGAGTAGATTCATTTTCAAGTGTATTGTAATAGTATAGAACTTATTCTTTGTTGTAATCGTAATAAATAAAATATTTATTTTATTTTAAATCTACAAACGGTTTTCCTACAAAAATTATATCAATAATTCAGAAGATTCAAATTTGGGAGAGGCGGATTGAAGGAAGATCATCATAATGTAAAATTCATTTATATTTGGTATTACTATTAATAACTACTAGAGTTAGTGTGTGGGTTGAACTTGAAAGTTTAAGATAAATCTCAACAACACATCATCTCCTTCCTGGCCGAGCCAAAGAAGGGAGAGCCCGGAGCTGCCCGCCCTGTGGTGGAGTCATGGAAGTGAAGTGGTGCTACGGTGGTTGGTAACGGATCACAAAGGTGATCAAGGTAACAACCTAATCCATTCACATTCGTTTGTATGTTTATTTCAATGTGTATTTAATATTTTTCAGATAAATATTAAAAATGTCATGAACAGATTTACCCTGTGAATAAGTACATAAAAGATGGTGTATATTCATATTTCTCAATGCAATTATTGTCATTCTCTGATCAAGTAAAACAGAGAAGAAAGCTGTGTCATATAATATGTTCCCATCAATTCAAGGCCTAACAGAAACCTTGTGAGCCCTTGCCAACCATATGGCATTAACAACAACGAAACACTAAATCCAAGTTTCACTTTTTGATCTTTTATACAACTAAGGCACATACCAGACACTTAAAACAGCAGGATGATTTACTATGCAGACCGACCTTCTGCTCACTGCACAAAGAAAGGGACTACTTTCAGCTTATATTATGCAGGTTTAAGAACACATTACTTTCATGTAAAAGAATGAGGTGTCAGATACTACCTCTAGTCAAATGCATAAGGGTCGTCTGCATACGGGTTTAATGACCCTTCTGTGAACAGATCGCCTATATTAGGGTGATTTTGTTGACTCTCTCCCTTGGTTCGCTGTTCAATATGCATGAGTTAAGAACTTTAAGCAAGTGCTAAACAGTAAGTATTCCAACGCACAGATTGGATAACTGCGACTTAAATGTAAGTACCTTGACAATGTTTCTAGGGGTGTTGGCTTTTGGTGTTTGCCTCTTGTTCTTTTTTGGATCCTTCCAGTAGGTAAAAAACAAAGTGTCAATATAGATTCATGATAAGCATAGATGTGACAACATTTGCTTCAGACACAAATGCCATAATACCTGAAACAAGATTGTACTTTTTGTCTTTCGCCGCTTGATTGTTGTACCATGGGAAGTTTCAACTTCATATTCACGGTGAGTTACCTGCCATGTCCGTGAGTTTCCCAGAAAGCGGTAACTAAGTTAAGCCCTTGAGTTTCATTTTAGTCAACACAAGAGTGTATAAATATGTGTATGTGAGTACTAAACCTTTTTACTATGCTTGGGAATGTTGATAACATTTCCAGTTTGACCCACGTCTGTTTTCTTCAAGATTTTGGTTACGGGTGGTTGTGTTGCATTCATGTAAGATAATTCCTACATACAAGAGAAACACAACTGAGATCATCAAGATACGGTGTAAATCGTGATTGTGGTTTTATGTATCATGTAAGAAATACAGGCCTTTCTAGAGGTCACTTCTTGGTCTTCTTGGGGTTGATCACTCATTACTTTCCATTGCAACTGCAGCAAAGCCTTCTGTCTCTCCTCCTGTGAGAAAATACCATATGTTTGTGAGGAAAAAAGAAGTGGATTACTAATCATTTGATAATCATAAAAATGAGAGCTAAACAAACCCTATCCTTTTGGATATTCAACTCCTCTTCAAGATGCCTACACTCCTCTTCATGTTGAGATCTCAATTCCCTTAACTCAGCCTCATGTTGATTCTTGAGTAGCTTTGTTTTCTAGATAAAATGTGAGGTTAGCAATTTATAAGTGCAAGTGTGAATTCATAATGATTCATGAATCAGTCTTCACTCTTCAGCCATGGATAAGGATGCAAGTACCTCTCTAAGTTCATTTTGCGCCTGGAGTTGCATCTTTTTTACCTCTTCAGCATGATTAGATTTTAGATTTGCTTCCTTCTTTTCATTCTCCTTTCGTATACTAGTAACCTGTAAAATGAGCACAAACAAGGTTTAATTACTGTTAAACCTGATGGGAAAATCTGAAACATTTGAGGCATCGGGTATGGAATTAGTTTTAGAGATTTCCAATGGTTTGGGAGGGGTATGGGATTAGGATTACCCGGACCCCTTTACCTGAATGTATTCATATACATACAATGTTAAAAGTACATATATAATAAATAATAGACTGAAGTTCTCAGAAACTTGAAATTAATAAAATCATAGAGTTGTTAGATGTGTGGTTGAGTATATAATATTTCAACTCGATTATTGAGGTGAATTCAAAATCAGGTTTTGGGTAAAGTGCATTGCAAAGGATAACTTCTAACCACATAAGATCATAAACAGGATGGCCGGACGGGTATGGGACCAAGTACGAGATACAGTTTTATAAGCAAGGTGATTACCAAAACTATCCCTATACAAATCTGCTTGAAACACAATAACTAACAATAGTTACCATACATACCAAAGCAGTGTGTTCTCCCTGTATCTGCATCAGTTGCTGCTTTGATTCCTCTTTGCATTCTGAAAGCTTTTGATCACATTTCTTTTCCATATCTATAATTGCTTTTTCAGCCTGAGGGAAAACAAATATTCATATACAGTTTAAAGATCCGACAGATCAGTGAACAGAAGATAATAAACATCTAACCTTTTCCTTCTCAAGATTTATGCATTCCTGTTTTTCAGCTTCATACCTCCTCCGAATATCATTTATAGCCTGATACAGTTCAGTGTTAGTTTGCCACATTATCTAAAAGATTTGTACAGGCACTAACACATGACAATAAACCTTACTTGATCGTTCTTTTGAGAGATTTCCTTCAGATGCTTCGACAATTCCAACTGTTTACTTCTTAACATCTCATCATACTGCTTCTTAGCTTCTGCCACGTTACCTTCTGCTTCAACGAACAACTTCTGAGCCTGTTGATTATTTAGTTCACAGAATGTCATGTATATCACGATAGAGTACAAGATAACAACTACCGATGTAAAAAGAAATAAAGAAGGAAAAGGTAAAAACCTCCGTCTTTTCTTCTTCCAGGAGTTTCTCTCTTTCGTTAAATTCCAAAACAATTTGTTCCTTCTCCTGTAGTAAGTTACGAAGCTGATCAAGTTGTTTCTCCAGTGATTCTACATGCTGTTCATGCTGCAGAATCTCATTTTTGAGAGTCTCTGTTTCCTCTTTTGTTCTATGTATCTCTGATTCAAGATTTCTGATATTCTCTTTATTCTCAGTTTCAGACTCTGAATGCTTTAACTGAAGATCTTGCTGGCATGTTTAACAACAAATACTGATTAAGCATAACATAATAGCATGCTGATATTATCTAACAGTCAGTTATATGTGAAGTATGCACCATTTGTATCTCTGATAATCTAGAAGCTTCAGATAAAGAACTAATTTTATCCTCCAAAGTGGTAATCATATTTTCCAGTTCAGCCTTCTTTGAAAGAAGCGTTTCTGCTTCAGACTCTAACCTCTGGACCTTCTCTTCTGCTAGGTGACATTCTTCTGCATGCTGACCCATTGTGAATTTTAGATCATTCTGGAGGTCATGGATCTTATTCTCCAACTCTTTGTTGACCAACTTCAATGCATCATTTCCTGATTCGGTAATTAAAAGTTGGCCATGAAGACAATCAAAACGTTGTTGCGCCTTTTGCGTTGCGAGTTTCTTTTCCTCTTGTACCAAGTCAAAGCAAGAAGAAAAAAGAGCATCGAATTTAATAACCTTCTCCCAAAAGGCTTGACTCTGTCTATCCAAATCTGTAAGCTTAACAGTCAGCATCTTCACGAAACTTTCTAGATTCTGATTTTCCTGCATTGCGTTGTCTAAATGCTTGGCAAATTTCTTGTTACTGTCAATCAGATCAGTATTCTCCTTCTCCTTTTTTTCACATAATTCTTGCATGTCGTTTAGTTTAGCTCCCTTTGATACAAGCTCAAATTGCAACTCACTCAATTTCGAGTTCAAACTCTCTATGGTTGATTCATTAGATGCTACATTCTCTTCAAAGTTCTTGATTAGATTATCTGAAAAAATTAAATAAAATGAAATGCAAACAATTTGAAATCTTACTTATGTATCACACTAACACATTGGGAATAAACAAACTATGTTTTAAGTTATTGATACCTTTTTCATTTACGAGGCTGAGAACTTTGTTATGTTCTTCTCTAAGTTGATTCTCTACATTTTCCTTGTTGATGCTAAGTTCCTTCAACTCTTTGTCACCTGCAAGTATAATTCCACACATTCAATGAAATAAACTGGATTCTGAAAAATGCAGGCCTAGTTGGATTCCAAATATAATGGAGCTATAGAAAGGAAAATTAAACTTACGAATCCTAACAGTTTCTTCTGATGATTCCAGACTGAGCGAGAGAGACTTCATCTGTCCATTCACATTGTCTAAAGCTACTGAAGTTTCAGACAGCTTATTTTCAAAAAACACTCTGTCTTTCTCTGCTGTAGAAGCAGCACTATGATAGTTACATCCATGGTTATTTCATAATTAAAGATTCAAAGATCAATGATAAACCACTTACCATTCTGAACCTGATCAGCTAAAGTTTGCAAGGTCTCAGTAAGTTGATCGCATATGGCCTTTGTAGAGGAGAACTTTGACTCTAATCCTCTCCAAAGTTTCTCATCTTCTCTATGCTTCACTTTAAGCTTTGCATTTTCATTATAAACATGCTGCAACTTCTCTTCCAACACATGAATATGGTCCGACAACTTCTTAATCTTGGAATTCTGTAAACATTACAATTTTTTTTCAAAGTAAAGTTAACAACAAAACAAATATAACAGTATAATGCACATACACACATGCTCCATGGGTTTCATAAAAGCCTTTATTTACAAACAGCTTATTCATAGTAATGGTGAGGTACTGAGGCTGTTATTCCTGTAAAGTATGTTCTTTGTGTTCTACGCAAACCAATCAGAAGAACTTTAGAGACAAAAAACAAGGGTAGCAATATCTAACTTGTTCTGGTGTATCCTACTCCAAAGATTAAGTCACAGAATATGATATCCACTGTTTTCTGTTCTAGGCTTTCCCTGTATGCTCATATCTTCTCTCCTCTATTCTACCATTTAGTTCGATAAAACACTTTTCGCTGATCATCTTCTCAGCAAACATATACACACACACATAAACATTAATACATATCGCTGTTACACTTTAGTATTCTACTATGGCCTTGAACATTCCTGAAATAGTCAATAATCCTTCCATCCAATTGGACCCTAATTATGAGCCACATACAGTGGTGTATGCTACAAAATACACAGTAACTTTGATACAATTATCAGATAGGAGTGCTTCCGTTTGCTTCTATCCATGTAATGCAGTACTTAAAAGAGCAACATAGATTCACATTATAAGTACACTACATTTATAACTACCGAAGTCAATACACAGAACTACACTTTGATATATAGATATACATATATATACAGAGAGAGAGAGAGAGAGAGAGAGAGAGAGATGTTCATCATACCGCCATGTCAAGATCTGTTTTGGAGGAAGCTTGCTCTTTGACCAATTTCTCTATATGAGACAGAAAACGAGTTAAGTACATGCACAGAAAACGTTAAAAGTCAGTAAGCACAGAGTTTTCTTCGAAAAACCTGCAGCGAGCTTCAAATTAGCGAAACTTCCTGATGAATTCGAACTAGAAGGTTGCCGTGAAGAGACATTGAATGTTTTCGCAGCTGCCGGACTAGACGATCCTAACGAATATTTGAACCGATCCAGGCTCTTCATGCCTGATAATCCTGCTAGCTTGCTCATTTTTTGCATTCAAATCGCACGATTTCACAGAAATGTACAGGTGTTCTGACGATCAACAGCTCCGGCAATCGAAGCTTTGCGAATCAGGAACTAAAAGCTCTACAAATGAACGGTGCAAAAAATCAGTAGACGAATCGCATGAAACCCTAGAAATTGTGTTCAGGAAGAATTTGTGCGCAAATGATACAGGCGCCAAATGATTCATCAGACTGTGGTATTTATACTTCAAACGAAGGCGGTTATTGACTTATTGGGGGGTAACGGGTAAGTTCCGGTGTGACTCCTTACTGTGCACCAAGCAAGGGCTATTGAAAGTCAGCACAATAGGTGTGTTGATATAAAAAGCTGGTCAACATGAAAATAAAAGTATAAATAAAAATACTATCTCCATATATCCGATTATTTGTTTAATAATTACGATATAAGGGCATCTGTAATGGCTTCATAGCAGAGTGCGACCTCATCATCATCACACATCTCGTCATGTCACCGTAGTAGTGTTCTCACAGTTCATAGAGTGGCCTATTGGGAAATTTCAAGAATAGTATGTAATACCGAATACAATCTGAAGTTGTCACCTTCAGATAGAAACTATTTGGAATATACCCAAACATTTGATCGGATAAAATCAAATCTTTGATTCTAGAACTTTCGTAATGAATTTGTTTGCCAAAGTATATATATATTTCAGAGAGGATTTCAAAATCAGGAGGAGCATATTCAAATTTTGAACAATTTCAACTTTCAAGTTTGATCCTACAAGTTTTATTAAATGCATTTTCGGATCGAAATAAAAATGACCTTTTACTTTTCTAAACAAATTATTATTTTTGAGTCTACAAACAAATATATATTTTTTAATTTAAACACATCTTTGTTCATTATAAATACTTCTAATGGATTATTAAATCAACATACAGCTTATAGTGTTGCCGGTGATACGGTATTGACCTCCTATAAAAATGATAAAGGTTCAAATCCTTACACATCTAAGATGATATATTTATGAAAAATAGTTCAAAATTTTAAATCAACATAAATAATAGTAACACAGACATTTATACAAAATAGTAACATCGGTAATTCTCCGTCCATCCGTATCAATAGTATCAAAGGCACTAGAGACTACAATGATATCACATCAAAGGTTAACAATCAGACGACTCATCCTCAACAACCATCAATGGCATTTTGCTGAAAACCGAATTCCATTTTTGTGAATCAAAGAACTCAAAATTCACAATTGTGGCTGGAAACCAGATTCAACCAACCGGCAACTGAATATGAGATAATGATGGGATTAAGAGCTCTAAATGATTGGATTAGATCATCAACAATGGAAAAGAAATGATATATGAGCACCAACAATCAACAATCAACAATCAACAATCAAAGGCGATGAATACAAAAATCAAAATTCTACCTGTAATAAATTTTTCACCAACAACAATTAACAACAATTAACAAGAAGTCAGATCCAAGTGGGATCGAATTTGACTGAAAGAACGTTTGGCATGGTAAAGAGCGGGTCAAATTGATTCCGCCCTGCGTGGTCAACATGAACATTGAGTTTTGAAAAGTAGATCAGTCAAAGACCAGTTTTAGACCAGGACTCGAAGTCCTTTCACACAAAAGGATCGCTTCTTATGGGGATGCCATCTACATGAATATAAAGATTCTACAGGCAACTGAAGCACTGGAACCGATTTATTGGCTAACACACATCAAAAATCAACAAAACGCGATGAATACTGGTCTAGATATGCACACACAAGGAGTTTGTGTTCTTCAACTGCTAAAAGAAGCCAAAGTTAAACTTTTGAAGGCCATGTGGCTTGAGCCGACATAATTATTCCCACGATCACACCAAACAGCCCCAATGCGCTACCAAAGATTTCAATTACAAGAATTTTCACAAACAGAGAAGAGTTTTGCGCATCAGATAGAGCGCAGCTGCTCCCAATAATTCCCACACATAACCTGTCAAAGAAAAGGTTAAAGTTAAACCAACAATAAACAGAATAGCTATTAACGAATTACAAGAATTATGAAAGACTTACCCGCATACAAGATTTGCAAAACCGACTATGATTCCAGATGCAAATATTGCATATCCTGCTCTAAGAGACTCGGCTGCATATATTTGTGAAGATGGAACACTTTCCAGTTTTGTTTGTAGAATAATGGCTACGATAACACCATATATAGCAACGGCTTCACAGAATATGACACTGTCATCATATGCATGTTCTAGTTAAATCATAAACCCAAGGAGGATTCATTTGAATATGTTATGGATATAATATAAGATTTAAGTAATTTAATATAAGAGTTGATGGTTAAAGATATGGAGCAGAAGGCAATAAAATGCAAATGAATCATCAAAGTATTCAGAAGCCTATAGTTTGAACTTGTATTAGAATTTAGAAGTTGGTATATAAGTGTTAACAGAAGAATATGCATGCAGCGAACCCAAGTCAATTGAAGGAAAGGTGTAAATTCTTTCAGTTCAACCATATATGCAAGTACAGTTACCTCCTACGGATGTCATATATTATACGATAAAAGAGTTCATATTTATAATGTTCTGAAGCTGAAATGTAGAGGTGGAAATTACAACCCGTTATACAAACGAGTCAATTTCAGTTATGTCGTATCATAAAGGCTTGCAAACCCAAATAGGTTGAATTAAATGACTGAAATATATCAAATAGTAAGGCAGTAGCGCTAAATGTGCTCAAATGCACAAAACATCACTTTATTTAAACAAATAGATTATTATAATTGCAGCAATATGTATTTTATAATCAGATTTGGATATTAAGGATTTATTAAACACACAAACTTAAGAAAAAAATGTGTTAGCAGGTCAAGCCACCAACCCCTAAAATTACTCATTTTGACCACTACCATACCCACCCCTTATACCATCTTTAGTGAGATGTCTATATTATGTGAATGATCACAGTTTTTTTTTTTGGCTAAACACTTTAAACCATATATCCAAACTATTATATTCACATAGGCTTCTTGTTTAGCCGTGCCCTTCACGTAGATTGCCTTTAGCCGTAGGATGGATGCTAGAGTCATGCTATAGCTTTGCTTTTGACATTAGTTGGACCTTTAGCCTGTCTTGCATGCTCTCCTATTTGTAATAAAATGTGTGAGTGTAGTCCTTAAAATGCTCTCCTTTAGCCTTTAGTCCTGTCTTGCATGCTCTCCTTTAGCCTTTAAGATTACTTGTTAATGACTTACTCATAAGCTTTTCCATACTCGTAGGTGTAATGAATATGGCATCCAAAAAAAAACCGAGGGTCTCTCTAGGAGTAGCCTCTCTACCCTTAAGATGAACATAAGGTGTGTCCCCATTCCACCTGCCCCAGACCTTACTGTAAAGTGCAATTTTACTGCGCATGTCTGTTATCCAACTATTCTATTCCAAGACACAACATTGATTTTATCCAGACTTCTGGCAATAAAAACTGAAGAGGCTGCCTATCACCACAAATAAGTGGTAACAGATTAAATTACCCAACAAACTTAAAAATGGGAACAAAAATCAACGGGACTGCATAGCAATAAAGAATGGAAAAAAAGTTAAATTTCTTTAATTATCGAGAAAATTTGATGTTAAACAAACTCATTAGAATCCAAAGTAGGCATGGATCAGGCATTGCAAGCTTCTAGTTATAGGGTCAAGGGTAACGTCTTTTGAGTCCTTGATTACAAAATATCTAAGTTTTAAACAAAAACTATCATAGTAACACTTGTATTGATGTTCTAATAAAAAAAAATTAGTTCAAGATATATATGATCTTGTATCTAAGTTTTAAAGTCTATATTGGTCGTTGAAAATGACTAAACAACCTCAAACTGTGCAGAAACATATAGTCAAATTTAACGAATATCCAGAAGCAAAGGTCTTTGTTAGTTCATGGTTTTCAAATTATCGTTAAATATAAGATTACTTTCAATGGTGAGATAGCATGGCATCATCACGGTTCATGCTACAGCATAGAATGACTACAACATTGACATATATCGTCTACATTAGCGGTGCTACAACTGACAGAATTAGCAAAAGCACATCCATTATCTTGGACACATCATATATTATCCCGCTTGTTGATCCGGTTAACTCGATTCTTAATTCCTAAACACATTAAAACCTAAATTACTAAGCACTTTGAGATCTATATCCTATTAGACCCTTACTGCAAACAACTGATATTCGTAATGTCATTTTGGAACCAAATCCAATAACCGTTATATGAATAATATGATCATGAGCTCAAAGTTCAAATCAGGGAAACAGAGCTAAATTGAACAAAACTCAGATTGACATTAACGATAGGATAAATAAACTTAGGGCTTTAATTTATCACGTACCTTATGAGATTCTTCGAGGTAATACGAGGAGCTTTGATAGCTGCACCGATCAAACTACTTCCGGTTATATAAATCCCCCTGATACGCCCAAAACTATAGAATTAGAGAATCGATGTGTGTATACGTTTAACGGAATTGAATTGAGAGAGTTGAAGAGGATTACCAGGCGGCGCCTAGGACCGAGACGCCGATAGCCACGGCGATACCTATGGCGGAGAAGGTGTAGGGGGAGATCTTTATCAACGCTCTTGCCCATGACCCTGCCGCTCCGGCAACAATGGCGCCTGACATCGATCTGGAAACTTCTTGCTCGTTTGTAAGAGATCAACTATGGAGATTTACGAGAGAAGATCGAGATGTTGAGGGAAGAAGGATATTCACGTGGAGAAGAACTATCACTATGATTTGAATCGGGTTTGTGATATTCGGGTATTAATTTACCCGTATTAAAACCGAATACAAATTCATGAGTAAACTACTATTTTCGTCGTGGTTCTGAACTTCTGATAGATATCTGTTTTAGTCCAAGTCATTAATCTTCATCTATGTTTTTATTAACTTCTAATATCATTTTTATTAGATTAGATATAATTGAATTGTTAGAAACAAAAGTTTATAAATTTCGTTAGAAGTGTGTTGAATATTTACATCTCATTTTGGTTTTTAGGTGAGTTTAAGATCAGATTTCAGGTAATTTTTAGTCACAAAAATCATAAATCGATATACCTATAGGTATGCCCACAATCCAGCTAGTGACATACATACTAGGATCAGAGCCGGCCCTGAAAACCCTTAAAAATGTATGGGCCTTAGGCGAGAAAAAAAATAGGTCCTTGTAAACAAAAAAAGAAAAGTTTTAAAAGTTTATAAAACAGGTCCCTCTTCTTTCATAACAGCGAAATTTTAATTAAAAAAAATGAAACAAGGACTTGCAAGATTAGAACCTGCAACCTCCGTGTCATGATTTCAAAGGCTAACCAATTGCGCTGCGTTTCAGTTGTTTTCATATGTCAAACATTTAATATGTATAATAAAACTAACATATATATATATATATATGTATAACAATTTATTTTTTTAAATTTCGGGCCCCCTCCAAAACCCCGAGCCCTAGACGGTCACCTATCCGACCTATACCCAGAGCCGACCCTGATTAGAATTACCGATACTTGTCTTGTTATCATTCTTAGTTAGAAATGAAAAATAAGTTGCACACATTTGAATTAGGGTTAGATAATTTTTTAGAGGATAAAAAACATAAAATGAATATAACATGAAAAAAAATAAGATTTTGGTTTGGGCATCTAACACCTTTAAAAACGGATTATGTTAGGGTTAATTTGTTTGATTAAGTGGGTCATGTCTAAGTTGACATACTTATCCCGTTTAGTTAAATAGATCACTCACCAACCTGTTTAACGAAACAAGTCAACCCACCAACCCTTTTATGACATATTTAACAATTTCTTTTACAACCATCAATCCAATTAACACATTTGCATCTTGATTATCACCTATCAACCCAGTAACCCGTTTTACACGTCTAAATAAACGAGTTAAACATGTCGTGTTTAGCCTTAGGTTACACGATTTAACCGTTTGGTAGCTAGGATTGACATTTTACATTATTACAAATACAATTATTATGTTCGGGCCCCACCTATATGGTTTTAGTTGTGTGGGTTAGGCCGTTAGGACACATTAAGGACTTAAAACGACACAACAAAAAGTCGAAGGGTGTCAAAAGTAAATAAAAGAGGCGAATTGCAAAATCCACAATAGACCTCTCGAACCTTCGAAACCAAAGGCAAGAAACCCCCCTTTTAGCCTCCGCAATCGTCTTCTTCTCCGTACGATCAACGAGGAACAAAACATGGGTGCAGGTCGTGCCGCTTCAATATCATTAGACGGCGTGCGAGACAAAAACCTAATGCAATTGAAGAAACTCAACTCCGTTCTGTTTCCTGTTCGATACAACGAGAAGTATTACGCGGATGTTCTTGCCTCCGGCGAATTTACCAAGCTAGGTATTATGCTCCATTAAATCCAACAAATTTCTGAATCGTTATTTGATTTTTGGGCTATTGTTTGCAAATATCTTGGGTTCTGTGTTTGTATAGGTTATAATGATGGATTTTGAGGTGTTTGATGATTGTTTTTGACCTTTTCCTGTTGTTTGAATAAACTGGTTTGTGGGTTATGATTTAAATC
The DNA here is from genome assembly GCA_039602395.1 of Deinandra increscens subsp. villosa. Taxonomy (NCBI): domain Eukaryota; kingdom Viridiplantae; phylum Streptophyta; class Magnoliopsida; order Asterales; family Asteraceae; genus Deinandra; species Deinandra increscens. The sequence goes on from JBCNJP010000003.1 coordinate 6,601,187, forward strand.
AATAATGGCATTTGGGTTTCGGAAGAAAAAGCTTAAGTTTGACGGTTGATGAAAAGCCTAGTCTTTCCCAAAATGTGGAATGATATGATGTTCTGTTTAGGTCTTGCCTATTCGGGTCAATTTGAGTAGTGGTTATTTAGAATGATGCTATCATTTGTGTTAAGTTTTATTGGTTTTGTTTATGTATGTAACACAACAGGCAAATCTTGCATCGATATGGACACGAGAGATGTTAGGTTTGTACTCAAATACCATCAAATTCATTTTGGGTGCATTTGTTGTGGATGATAGGAGAACTGACCATTAGGCATGCTTAGGTGAGAGCAATCTCATGATGGATGGCCTCATGGGAAGTTTCCATTTGTGCAGCCTAAAACAAATCCGTGAGCTCCTTGAGAGGAAAAGGGACAATATTGGGTTGTATTAGGCTATGTGATATGTTGTCAAAGGTGCAAAGGGTAAGCCTTGGTCCTAGAATCAAGGAGATTAATAAAATGAGGGCTTTTACGGGAGGTGCATAGTATAAAAGTTATCATATTTAGGGGTTCTCGACATGTTTTAGGCTCTAGTTTAGACTGTTTTAAGTTGATTCTAAGCTTGTTTAGGGCTAGTGTAATTGTTTCAGGCATGTCGAGATGATTTTTTGGCCGTGATTTGGTCTGAAAGTGGAGTTTTTAAGCGAGGCAACAAGGTTGTGTTTGGGTACCTAGGCACACACCTTGTAGGCCTTTGACAACATAGGTATCCGGGACCGGATGTTGCTATGTGTTTGCGTTACATTTATTTTGCCACTCTTCAGTAGGGATCTGAGACTTTGATAGTAGGTTTTTAAATCATTTATCTTAGTTTTTAACTTTTTCTTGGTGTTGAGGTGTCTGGCTGGTTTTTAAGTCATTTATCTTTACTATCTTAGTTTTTCACTTTTTCTTGGTTTTGAGGTGTCTGGCTGGTTTTATGAACTCCTAAGCTTACTTCTTTTTTCATGTTTGTTATATTTTCTACCTTTTCAGCATATTACAGTGATATTTGTGTCGGCTCAATTGCATGCCGACTTGAGAAGAAAGAAGGTGGGGCTGTTCGTGTATACATAATGACATTAGGAGTTTTGGCACCTTATCGTGGCCTAGGCATCGGTGAGTATCCTAAGTTCCTAACTAGTAAATCTTTACTTTGACCTCAAAAGTCAAAGTCTACCTTGGATCTTTCAAACACCCAAATTAATTACAAACTGAGAACCTAATTTGCCTCATCAATATATATTTTTATGGCAGGTACAAAACTGTTAGAGCATGTTCTTGATTTAAGCAGCAAGCAGAGCAACATTGGTGAGATTTACTTGCATGTGCAGACAAACAATGAAGATGCCATAAACTTTTACAAGAAATTCGGTTTCGAAATCACGGAAACGATCCAGAATTACTACACAAACATTACCCCACCAGACTGCTATGTGGTTACAAAATACATTGGGCAGTCTGAGTTGAAGAAATAGATGGGTTCCACTTGTAGGATCAAGAACTGGAGTTGGAAGTTGAGATTTTGGCAATTGGACACTGATTCTTGTCTAATATTCAGTTGGTTTTTGTTTTTGAGGCCCATTTGTTCTTGATCATGTTTGTTGAGACTAATATATTATCATCTGTAAGAATGGTATATTGTTCAAAGTTATGAATTTAAAGCTTAGTTTTGTTACTGAATGGGGTGTTTGTATGTGTTCTTTAAGTTGTTACTGCATACATGTTCACAGTTTACATATTAACATTCAATCTTTTTTTGATGATTATAGAGGTTATAAACATGTGAAGAAATAGTTCTTGAAAGAGTTAAAGAGATTAGATTTTCACAACAGGCTAAAAGTTCTTGAAAGAAAAGTGTAGGAGAATGATTGATCCCTTTTTGTGAAGTTCTCACCTTTGTTTAAAGGTTCTTGTGGGGCGGAAATGACACACTTCATCGAAAAGACATTCGATAGTTTGAGACCACATTACTTGAATAATGTGAGTACAGATTCATGAGAGTTTCAACCAAGCCTTAAAATAGTGGTATACATGGATCTATGTTGGCCTTAAATAGTAATTTGTATACATGACAGTATATATATACACTAATTATGTATAATTTATACAGGTAGTGAAAGTTGAAGCAGTTATTCACAAAAATACCACCACCCACTTTCATGGGTGTTTCTTCAGTATGCCACCCCGCCGGAAAAGCTATCTCCGTCATGTAGAAGAGATTCTGTAAGCCAGTAACCATCCCAAAAGCCACCAACTCTCTGTGAAAACCATGAACAAATTCATACAATTTGGTAAACATACACACCATTTTAGCACCCAAAAAAAAAAATAACGAAATGTACCTGAACCATGGTAAACTGAAATGTTTCTTCTTCCTCAGGCCGAGCTCCTCGTATCCAAACCCTTTGCTTGTAACGATTCTGAATCACGATCAACAAATGTATATATAACAGAGCAAAAAATTCTTCTAGTTTAAGATATATTGTTAAAAAAAGATTAAAATTTTAACCTCTTCGACATTTAAAGTGCTCAAGATCTTTCTCTCCTTGTGATTTAGTAAAACTCGATATGTTGAATGATGGAAAAGCCGTCTAAACCTCTCAAACTGATGCACAACAAACGATTCGAACCATGATTAGCATATGCTTCATGCTAATAAGTTGCAGATTAGTAACTGACCTGTCCCAAATCAAAAGAAGGCCCGAAATATAGAGACCTTTCAAAAGGATCAAATCCAGCAAACTACAGGATCATGATAAACTTCAAATTAACTACCCATCGATAGAGAAAGACGAATTAGATTTTTAATTTTTTTTTAAAAAGCAGGAAATACCCGATACATGACTTCAACCCCATAATCTGGACGCGGTTGGTCATTAAACATCAATGCATCAAGTTGATATTGTACACATTCTTCTGCATTAAACTACATCCAGATATTTTATGTAAATAAAAATATTGTGATAAACAATAGTTAGATTCAGAAAACAGTGTGTTAATCAGAAGGTTACACTTAATCTTGGGCCAAATGGTCTCTTCCTGCGAGATTCCAACCTGCAGCAAGATTAAATCACCACTAATGAACAAAAAAAAGGTTGTAAATTATATTACAGCATATGGGTATCAAAAACTGAACTGCTAGATCTGTTATGGGTTCTGGTATAGATTGGTCTAGAATTGTTAGCATAGTTACAAAATTGATTAGCCGAAATTCAGAACAATATAGTACAAGATTTAGAGCAGTCATATGTTTAGAAGATGTGAATTATATTTTATATATTTATATAAATTGCCTGCTATATCAACCTAGTCCCAAGTCCCACCTTCCGCGTTTAAGCTCCAAGAATTTATCTTAAGATCATTACTTGCATTGTGAACCAAGAAAAACATATTTTTGGCTCTTTTCTTATTTCAGGAATTTTGGTCCTTGCTATTTTGATTTGCATAGTACTGATAACTTTTCTTATTTGATTAAGACCAATTTGTTTCAGTAAAAGCAACGGCTATTGTCATTCCTAACTCTACCAAACGCCGCATAGCATGTGAACATTCATTAAACATCTAAGGTGTTCTAGTGCAACAAGTTTAGTCTTAGTTGGAAAGGTTGACCGGAAAGGGTCTTAAGATTTACATTCTCCACAAGGTCATGATGAAGTTAATAAACCAAACCAGACCTCACACCTTCCCAAAAGAAAGCTTCATTTCATACTTTAAAAGGAATTTAGAGACCATTTTTCGGGAGAATTTACCATTTGCTAATCGCATTAACAAATTCAGTTCATGTAATGTTTATGTTTAGGCGCACTCAAGATCGTCAATTTTGTCATAAGATAAACTTCAAATAGGCCTCCCTTTTCAAGACAAGCCATCCACTTTTCTAACCATTGCATCAATCTCTTACAATAAAGAAAAATCAAACGCTAAACTTTCCAAAAATGAAAAAAATTGGATAAAAAGTGTCAACTATTTTTGCATTTATTTTCATACTCACTCCGACATGCTTTATACAACTCTAGTTCTTTTTCTAGCATCAAGAATACCAATTGTTAGTTTCAAACAGAAAAGCAACCATAACTGTTAAAGTAGTGGATTCCCCCTTTCATAAACAATGGAAGTTTGTAAAGCAGATTCTTTAATGGTAGGTGCAAAATATGCATAGTGCCATAGCATCTTTGTAACTTTAACCAAAGTTGTTCCAATGGTTCCACATAAACAAATTGCATGCTTCATAAATGGTGAATCTTCACATAATCAAATTCCAATCACATTCAAACATCAAACTTCTAGTTTTTTTCCTCACTTAAAAAAAAAAGCAAACTCCACACACTCTAAACCTACTCCTAAATCAACACCAATATCCTGAATTCCTGATATAATAAAAAAACCTAAGACTCCAAAGTGCAATGATCTCAAAAAACCTTTTCACCAAATCAGTGATTATAAAATTCAATCAAATTTACGCAACAATTTCCCCCAATATATCACCAGCTTAATTTTCAATGAAACCAAAATTAAGAACAGTAATACCAAATTCTGAACAGAGGAGGTTCGATGTAAGGATTGAAAGTTGAGAAAGAGTACCAATCGACGGAAAGAAAATCAGGAACATCGGCGGAAGCTCTGAAGCGGTAAGTTGAAGATTTGGTGCTGCAATTGAAGGACTTGGAGAATAGAGACGATGAAGATGATAATCCCAACGACATCATAATTGAATACTCCTCGAAGAATTTTGAATGGCCGTTGTTTTGTTAGGAAGAACACACCCTCGAATAATTTGGGGGAAAATAGCCGAGTAATTACCGGTAACATCATCTCACGATATTATCAAATTAAGATGATAATATCAAATTAAGAAGTTGTTTATAATTTAATTAAGAGTAAATTACGGATTTTGTCTCTGTGGTTTGCACAAATTTCACATATAGTCCTTACGTCTCATTTATTACGGATATGGTCCCAAACGTTTGTCAAACCGTTGCGGATATCGTTCCTAGGATGGATGGCCGTTAATTTTTTCTGTTAATCTCTTTAAAATTACACTTTTACCCCTCCTTTAAATAAAAAGTAAAAAAAATAAAAGGTAAAGACTATTTTACCCACCTCTTCTTCCTCATGATCTATCATCTGTTACCATCACCATCACCACCATTCTTTCCGTCCACCACCGCCAGCACCATCTTTATCACCGCCACCACCATTTTCGTCTAACGCCACCACCGATGGCCTCCAGTCCACTGATTCCGGTGGACGGAAAGATCGAACCCATCACAGTTTAGCCTCAGGTGATCAAGGCCCATACTCGGAATGTACACCTGGAAGTCGTCGCCGTCAGAACATCACAGGTCACGGCAGTTGACCGGAACTGCCGTTCTGCGGCCAGCGCGTTGGCAAGATTCATTCGCGGTGACGGGCAGGTACGGTCAGGGTCGGAGTTTGTGTCTGCTGAAACCATAGATCGGAGATGACGAAGTCATCTAAATTCCCGACATCAAACCTCGTCGGCGTCTGCTCAAACCTTGTCGGTGCCGATCAACAGACCATCTAAATTCCCGACATCAAACCTCAACGGCGCTAGTCAAACAAGTTCTTGAGATTTTCGTTTCCATCTGTAAATCAAAGATTCAAATATGTGAAACTTTATTATTTTTTGGGGGCTGTAATCAGTCATCATTTTAGGGGCTGTAATCGTAGTGAAGGAAGGAGGTGGACAGGAAAAAGTCACAGCGACGATGAATTGGTAACCACCACTCCGCTCCTTGCCGTCGCTCCGACATCCGCTGCTATCAACCCTCGTCATCATCCGCGCCCACCATCGTCAACCCTAATTTCCCTCGCCGTCGTTTGCCATTCCCCGATCTCCATCGACCGCCGACCGTCACCTGTCTATTCCGATTACCACCCCCACCCCTCGTCTCCAAGGATTCATCTTCGGAGGCGGAATCGGAAATGTCGAAGACGGAGCTGGAATCGGAAGTGTCGGAATCGGATTCATCGACAGCTTTCTACCGTTTTATCTTTTTCTTTTTCTTTTTTTTGGGTTTAATTCTTTTGTTTAATGTTTTTTTAGGATTTATTTATTTTAATATTTAAAGAGGGGTAGAAATGTAAATTCACACTCATTTAACAGAAAAAATTAACGGTCATCCATCCTAGGGACGATATCCGCAACGGTTTGACAAACGTTTGGGACCATATCCGTAATAAATGAAACGTAAGGACTATATGTGAAATTTGTGCAAACCACAGGGACGAAATCCGTAATTTACTCTTTAATTAAATATTATAATTCTATTCTATAAATTTATATATAGTTTTAGTTTAATGTTTAATGTTTAATCAGTCACATCACATCTCGTTTTTTATCATAATCTTTTTTTTTTAACGGCAAAACTTTTATTTCAACTAGCATGAAGCTAGAAAAAAACAATTTACAGCATGAAAAAAGAAAAAGAAAAGACAAGAACAGAAACAAAGAGAAGGAAGTAATGGTTTACAACATGATGTACGCACCTGTATTTTTATAAAATCCTACTATAAACATTAAAGATAACATGGATACCATAAAATTAAACATTCTACAATGTCGGAAAAAGTCTAAAACATACATAATACATGTTTAGGTCTAAAACAACGTTAGATCAAAACCAAAAACCAAAAACAACCTACGGCTCGTCTCCATCTTCGTCTTTGTAACTGTTACGATTGCTTTGATGTGGCATTATGGGGAAATTTAGATCCGGGTTCATTGCACGCATTTGATCCAAAAAGTGGCTCATTTGTTGAGAGACTCGTGCATTGACTCGAGCATCAACATCTTCATAAGATTGTGCTCCCCGTGAAGAAAAGGGTGACGAAGCAGACATTTCGGGTGTTGTGTACTCAACCGTTGCACAAATCCTCGGTTGATACCCATGTTTAGTACCCAAGACACGTCTTAGACACTCCACCTAAATTGAAAACAATACGTACCATCAAATTATTCCCAAAAGTTATTCCCTAAATTGAAAACAAATACAAGTGTTAACAAAATTTTCTAACATAGTAAATATACATCATCAATCGAACCATCCTCTCGCGTCTCATTAGCCCTCATTGTATTCCTCATTTTTTCAATCTTCGCCTATAAGAAAAGAAAATTAAAGATTTTTACTAAATTTCGACAGCATTACTGTTGTGAATTGGCTAACCAACTTGTTCAAATATACCTAATACACTTTAACAATTCTCAAACTCAATCTAACCTAAGTATTATAGTAATTAATATTGACAACGACATGTTAACTAAATCATATATATTAAATGAAATATTGTTACTTACCCAAACGGCTAGTATGTCAGCGTTGTTTGGGTTTGGACGGACATGATTGTTGTACCAGACTTGAATGGGACCAACATTCTCTGGTAGAACCGACTCATCATTTCTCTGTGACCAAAAGTAGCGAAAATAAATATGAACGGAACTAAATTAACAATAGTTTTATAATGTAACAAATCTTAATTAACTTACAAATTCATTAATATTGCTTGTGTTCGAAGTACTCGTTCCCGGAAAGTAATATGGTATACTCTCTGCATCAAGTGTCCGCTCCTCACCGTGTTTATCCCAAAAATCATAGTAATGAAAGAACCCGAAGATGAATATGTGGTCATGTATCTCCGAAGGAATAAGTAAATACCTATTCATGCATTTCTTACACGGGCAATATGCTTTGCCATCAATGTTTGCGATGGCTTTACAAGTCTCTATAAAGCTTTTAAGACCATCTTTGAAAGCCGGGAGTTTGCGATTTGTTACGTGAATCCAACTCTTATCGATTGTCATTACTGTTTATACATAGTATATTAGGAACTAAATTATATTACTAACTAAAGTATATATACGATCTAACTAACAATATCAAATCCATGTATATATATTCGGAATTTCAACTAAAAACTAAATTAGAGATAAACCTAAACATTCATTATTATTAGAAGTAATTAGCAAGCTTTACCTAAATTTATCATCAAAACCCAATAACATATATATTAAAATTATCTAAATTCATCACCAGAGATTAATCAAGACCCAATCATAAAAAAAACATCAAATTGTTTCTACTCATATACATTCATCAAAGCCCCAGTAACCTAAATCTTTGAATGCAACATATACATAGTATATTAGGAACTAAATCATGTTACTAACTAAAGTATATATACGATCTAACTAACAATATCAAATCCATGTATATATATTTGGAATTTCAACTAAAAACTAAATTAGAGATAAACCTAAACATTCATTATTATTAGAAGTAATTAGCAAGCTTTACCTAAATTTATCATCAAAACCCAATAACATATATATCAAAATTATCTAAATTCATCACCAAATTAATCAAAATCCAATCATAAAAAATTCATCAAATTGTTTCTACTCATATACATTCATCAAAGCCCCCAATAACCTAAATCTTTAAATGCAACATATAAATTAAACCCAAATCATCATATTTATCTGTTCATCATATGTCAAGATTCAAATCCATTGTACAAAAATATGACAAAAACACATTACTACTATACCAAAACTAACATCAAACCTATTAAAAAAAAGCATAAAAAATCACCATGAACAAACCACATTACTAAGTATCATCCACCAAATACAAAAATATGAAAAAAACATGAAAAATCATCATGAATCTACCTACTATACCAAAACTAACATAAACTAATTAACAAACCACATTACTTGTAAGTTAAAAATGAAGCAATTCAAGGAGGTTAACATACCTGCAAAATCCCCCAAAACTTGTAGTGAACAGTAACTTGAAAACCCAAAATCTATGTGAAAATCATCACATACATGTTCATAAAGGAGAAATAAAAAAGAAGAAGAGCATTAGGACTATGAAAATCAAAGGTTTACACCAAAATGTTAAAGGAAAATCGATCATACCTTAAAATCGCCAAATATCACCCAAAACGCGTTCTCATACTGAATTTTGCTGCTGCTGTGAACTGATCTCCTGTAAATTAGGGTTTTAATCGAGGAGGACTTTTACCGACTACATGTAGTCGGCAAAAGTCATAAACTTAGTCGGTAAAACTGGTGTGTGACGACGTCGTTTGCTTTAGCGAAAGAATTTAGAATAAAAAAATTAAATACCTTTCTCGACGGCAAAAGTCAAAATAAAGATGTCGTCAGCCTTAATGATATAATTAAAATAAATAAAAAATAAAAAGGGCTTTCCCAACTATATGTAGTCGACAAAAGTCACATAAAAATGACATCGTCCATATTTATGAAGTAAATAAAATAAAGAAAAAATAAAAAAACTTTTACCGACGACATGTAGTCAGCAAAAGTCAAATTCTACGGCGGTCCTTTTTTCCCCATTTACCCGCTAATAGTTTTCGTGAAATACATAAAATAAATAGAAAATAAAATAGACTTTTCCCAAGTACACGTTGTCGAGAAAAGTTAAGCGAAAATAAGGATTTTGATGAGTCATCTTTGTTGACAACGTGTAGTCGCCAATAATGAGGTGAAATAAAAAAATAGAAAAAACATATATATTTTGCCCTTTGCCGACAATATGTATTCGATAAAAGTCAAGTTTTAACGACGACACACGCAGTCAGAAAAAGTATAGTCAGAAAAACTCGAAATTTTTATAGTGCGTACATAGTCTAATATGTTATCTTCAACTCTTTTTAATTGTTACCCTATTTGAATATTTTCTCCACTACAATGCAAAAAGCTGCAGAACCGCTGCCGGAAAAAAAAAATATGTTCAATCCTAACTACACAATCGTTAATTATTTATGGGGTCGATATGTTAGTTGACATTAGATCATACATATACATATAACAATATATAAAAAATCATGGATATAACGTTACGATTTTAATATATTATTCTTGTTTCTTTTCTTAAATCTTTAGATCTTTACACATGCTTTTAGTTTCAACTTCAACCGTCACGTGATATTCTTGTTGGTTTTCTTTGGCCGAAAGTGCAGGGTGGGGCCCACTGCATGACCAAACACGTGCGTTTGAGTGTTTGACAGCTACACCAAGGCGGCTGGCTTTACCCTACAAACTCATTCCAAACTTTGCAACTTCAAGTTTAGTCGAAGGATGTTATTTTGACATTTTATTTTGACATTTTATTTTGACCTTCATAAAGTTGACCATATCATTCATTATTCTTTTATTTTGATTTAAGACATCTACTCCAAGGAAATATTGAAGGTAACGAACCAGATGTTGTTTTCCTTTTGGATCAATCATACGACAAACTTTTGAACAGTCTGTTTTCTTGTTTAATAACGAAAGGAAAAGAAAAGAAGAAAAAGAGAATTAAAAAGAGAAAATAAAGAAAATGAAAAGAAGAAAAGATAATATAAGTTTTATGTTTGTATAATGAAGAAATAAAATGATTAAAACAATGCCCTAATGTTCACCCTCAATTCCCCAACCACTTTTTTTTGGTAACTCTGAATCCCCAACACGACACAAAATCACGAAGAAACCTCATCAATAAGTTTCTCCTTAACTCACGTGTCAGAAATGAAAAATTTAAGCCTAAAAACTCATTACATTGTCATGTTTGAGTATTCCGATGGTTTTTAGTACAAAACATGATGTCCACATAAAATCCCATGTTTTCACAAATTTCAGGCGAGCCCGTGGCAATTTTTGAAGTGCTAAAGTGGGTATTAAGTTATCATTCTATCATTTAATAACTAAACTACATTAATCATATATAAACATAATGTCAAAAAGCACAGGACTTTAACGTTGTGTTCCCGAGCTAATTTAACGAAGGAAGTGAAAAGAAACATAAAAAAATTGTGCTCTTTAGTTTTCTTAATGAAAGGAAGTCGAGAGAAGAGAGGAGAAGAGGAGGGAAGTTTGTGCCCATGCATTTCCTTTCAAATAGAAGGATTTGGAGAGAAATTGAGATAATCAAAATTTAATTATTTGACAATTACCAAATTTGACTCAACTTGATTTGTTCCATATAATTAAAAGGGGTATAAAAGTAAAATGTTTCTTTTATTTCTCTTTCTTGTAACTCTGGAACACAAAAAAATCACTTTCCTTTCCTCTACTTCGAACTCGGGAACAAGAAACCGCATTATATACTTCCCTTTCTTTTCTCTCCTTCACTTACATTCTTTTCTTTTCCTTCCTTAAGTAAACTCGAAAACACAATGTAAGGGATAATAAGTTTAGCAATTAACTAATACATATTATTTTCTTTAACCCCAATTTAATCAAGTTACTACCTAGCAAAGGAAATGTTGTAGCCTAATCGTGGTGTTGTTTGAGGTGTTTCTCCTCCATAGGTTGATAGTTTAAGTCCTATATTGAATAAATGATATAAAATAAATTTGTTCAAAAAAATTAAGTTACTAACTAAAACATACATTATCTTTGTAATTAATACATATTGTTTGAAGATTAAGGGCTGTTTGGTAACATCTGCGTCATTAAGTGCTGAATCAGTAAGAGATCTGCGTCATTCAGATAGGGGTACATGTCTGACCGATTCAGATGACATTACGAGGCAAGGAATCGATTAAGATGTTATTCAGATGCGCAAAACAAACGACCTGAATCTGACCGATTCAGACATTACCTCTTAATAAGGTTATTCTGATGCAAACAAACAGCCCCTAAGTACATAACAAAGAAAAACCAACTAAACCTGGTAGAATCTTAAATCTCCTTCAATTGATCTTCTTTTGCTCATGGTCGTTGCTTGTATTTTTTAGTAATTCAGATGTTATCTCATTTACTCTTGAACACAATTAGGGACCGACCCAGTTGACAAAACCATGGAAGCGACAACAATGAAATCGACGCCCTACATTTTTCATGGTCCATGAAGTACAAATCATGGTTCGAGTTCCACAATCAAAGATTTCATTTTGGTCAAACTTCTGGCTAAGATCAACAAAGAATAGATGGATTCATGTAAGCTCGATGGTTGGTAGTGGGGTGATGCTATATAGAGTTCTAAAGTGGACGACAAATGCATAAAAGAGAGGAATCAACTGAGAAAAGCATGAGATGCCTATAATACTCCTCACGTGGGAGTCACATGGGGTGAAGTTAACAACGATAGTAACAGAGGTTGTCGACACAAAAAGCGTTAAGAAAATCACATACTTCTAAACGTAAATGATAAAAAGTTTTAATTTTAAATGCAACCTGATGTTTTAAATAAACGTCTAGAATGAAAATTACACTTCACTCTATAATCTATATAAAATTTTTATCAATCAAAATTATAAAACTTGGTCCAACAACCCACAATCATGGTCACCTGTTAGGTGTGAGTGATGTTAACATGCCCAAAATGATGGTGAAATAATTCTGTTTATTAAAGATGTAACATGATTCACAATAACTACCAAATCTCAAATGTTTCTCCCCCCAATTCCAAGAACCTTCTTCTAATTTTGCCGTCATGATGCGCTGTGATTAATTAGGGTTTATAATTTTATTCCAATATTAATTTACTTAAAATTTCACTTCGCCCCCACAATCTGGTCCAATTTCCATTCAATTTTGACAACCACAAAACAGCAGGACTCTGATTACCGATTTAAATACCTAAGCGCGTCTCTCATTTCCACCCCAATTTCTCTACTCATCGATCACTCCGCAGGTTAGATTCCTCATTTTGTTCATCTGATTTACCAATTTCATCACTTCGGTCTTTCTGATTTGATTTGATTTGATTTGATTCGATTAATCACACACTTTGATCTTTGAATCTTGATTAATTATGGGTTGTTTTCGAATTGATGAATTATGGGTTAAATCTTGAATCTTGATTTAGTGTGATTGTTTCTTGAATTTCGATTCACATTTTGCAGGAACTGCTGCAAATCTTAGATCTGAGGTGACTAGATCATAAATTCATGATCTTTAGATTCTGGGTTGGGTTTCTGAGTTGTTAATTTGTTTCAAATCATCAGATCTAGGCTTTAATTTGGTATCCAAAGTGTGTAGATTGAAATTGAATATCTTGATAAAATGAGTGAAGTTACAGAAGTCAAACCCTTGATTTCACAATCTACTTCTTCAAAGCTACCTGATTTCAAGAAATCTGTGAAGCTTAAATATGTGAAATTAGGGTACCACTATCTTATAACCCATGGGATGTACTTGTTTTTATCTCCTCTTGTGGTTGTTCTTGCTGCCCAATTGTCAACTTTCTCCCTCCAAGATGTTTATGTTGTTTGGGAGCATCTGAGATTCAATCTCGTATCGGTGGTCGTGTGTTCGACGCTTTTGGTGTTCTTCTCAACCCTTTATTTCCTAACCCGTCCTCGGCCCGTTTACCTGCTGAACTTTTCGTGTTATAAGCCCGAAGAAGAACGGAAATGCACTCGACAAATCTTTATGGAAAGATCATCTTTAACGGGCTCGTTTACTGAACAAAGTCTTGAGTTTCAACGAAAGATTCTTGAAAGATCGGGTCTTGGTGAGTCGACTTACCTCCCGGAAGCCGTGCTTCGAGTCCCACCTAATCCGTGTATGGCTGAAGCAAGAAAAGAGGCGGAGCTAGTGATGTTTGGTGCCATTGATGACCTGCTAGCGAAAACTTGTGTGAAACCGAAAGACATTGGGATTTTGGTAGTGAATTGTAGCTTGTTCAATCCCACCCCGTCTTTAGCTTCGATGATCGTTAACCATTACAAACTTAGAGGCAATATTCTTAGCTTTAACCTCGGTGGAATGGGTTGTAGTGCGGGTTTAATCGCCATTGATCTTGCGAAAGACCTTCTTCAAGTGAACCCGAATTCGTACGCTTTAGTAATGAGCATGGAAAACATCACTTTGAATTGGTATTTCGGGAACGAAAGATCAATGCTTGTTTCAAACTGCTTGTTCCGAATGGGTGGTGCTGCGATTCTCCTCTCGAACAAAACTTCTGACCGAAGAAAATCAAAGTATCAGTTGGTCCACACGGTTAGAACCCACAAAGGTTCAGACGATAAGTGTTTCTCATGTGTCACTCAGTTAGAAGATCCAGTCGGTAAAGTTGGAGTCGCATTATCAAAAGATCTCATGGGAGTAGCGGGAGACGCTTTAAAAACCAACATCACAACTCTAGGCCCGTTAGTTTTACCGATGTCTGAACAACTACTTTTCTTTGCAACTTTAGTCGCGAAAAAGCTGTTTAGAATGAAGATCAAGCCGTATATCCCGGACTTTAAGCTAGCTTTTGAGCATTTCTGCATTCATGCTGGTGGAAGGGCGGTTCTTGATGAAATCGAAAAGAATTTGCAGCTTACAGATTGGCACATGGAGCCATCAAGAATGACACTCAATCGATTCGGAAACACTTCTAGTAGCTCACCATGGTATGAATTGGCATACTCAGAAGCTAAAGGGAGAATCAAGAAAGGGGATAGAGCATGGCAGATAGCTTTCGGGTCGGGTTTCAAATGCAACAGCGCAGTTTGGAAGGCGTTAAAGACTGTTAATCCTGCGAAAGAGAAGAACCCATGGACCGACGAGATTGATCAGTTCCCTGTAGATGTTCCGAAGTTTTCCGCGATTTAAGCTAAAATTAATCATCTTTTTTTTATTAACTTTCAGTTTCTAAGCTATTGTTATTAATGGGTTTTTCTTTATATCTTCAAATTTACTTGATTGTACTCTGATTAGAGCTTCTTTATTAAGGGATGCTATGTTTTTTCAAGAACATGTTTAGAACCCATCTGTTTCTTTTTGTTTAGATTTGTAGGTGATGATGAGATGAATAATCAGTGTGACATTTGGAAATGATCTAGTGGTATTTTTTTAAAGTTTTCAGGTTGGTTTTTTTTGTAAATGCAGCTTTAAATGTGAACAATTGTTCTGTGATCTGTGCATTGAACATGATGAAGTAGAGTGCTTAAGTTTCAAACATAGGGACCATGGAAATTAACTATTTCTAATTTAGGAAAAGAGCAGCAATTACTGCTTTTTTTTTTAAGTGCCAACAGGATAAAGCCTACCAACCAAAAGTACATAAAAGTCAAAAAAATTTCTTCTTGCATTTAATAGAATTTAATAGAAGGGGAAATGATATATATCAAACCATATCATATCCATGTAAAGGTTGATTTGAGTTTGTTTAAGCTGGACTCGATTCAAGTTTTAAACAATAATAATGACTTAGTGCATGTTTGGCTAACCATGACAAATCAATTTATTGACTTATTGCTTTTCAAAAAGTCAATAAGTTAAAAAAAAATGTTTGGATAGTGCAAAAGCACTTTTTAAAACAACTTTTGGAGAAGGAGGTTTCTTTATTAACCCAAAAGCTAAGAAATCTTGGCTTTTAAAACTCCATTTGACTTTTGGATTAACAAATTACTTTTATACCCTCAAATAAACCCAAATATCTATAAAGGATGTCTATTTTGGTCATTTTACCTAAATAAGCCAATCCAAACATTTTTTAGAAACAACTTATTAACTTATTAGTTTTTCTCACCATAAAAGCTAATCCAAACATTTATTTACAAACTACATTTGTAAAAGTTAAAATTCAATAAGTCATTTTGTCTAAAAGTCCTTTTACACCCAAATAATCACAACCAAACATACCCTTAGAATGCAAATCTCAAATAACTTATAAAAAAACTTAGCTCGTTTAAATCCTGGTCCATCTTTTCAATAGTAGAATTTTTAAAAGAATAGGGGTTATTTGTTTAGGAAAAGTAACACCTCAAAGATAAACCAATTTTTGTTCTTGTAGCACATACTATTTTCCTTAAATTATATATAACAATTGGTAAAGTAGGTGTTTGATTATGAATGTGAAGAGTTTTGCTTATTTTTCTTAAGATATATAACATTAAAAACCGATAATTTATAATTTGAAATTTTATACGGTTAAGATGAGGAATCTAAATATAAACATAACGAATGTGTTGCAACATGTTGAACGATACCTAACAGATAAGCATCATATAATAATGACAATATAAAAAAGGCTGTGAGGACGAATATGTCACATGAAAGAGTTGAATCATGGGACCAAGTGCAACTTGTCTAATTCTAGGAATCAATTACTGAATATAACAATTATGCAAAGTTTTACCTACAAACATGTGAACAGTTTTTATCCTATATTTATCCTCATATTTTCTCATGTATAATCCATAGTTTAAAAAAGTATTTCTTTTAAAGACCAAAAAACACTTTTTGTAAAAGTTGTTAAAACATAGGGGCTTAGTTATTCTAAGAAGACTAATAAATCTAAGAGGCCTCAAAATTGGAATCATTAGATTTGTTATTAAGTTCTTATAAATGGTTGTGATTAAGTTGGTGGAATCAATATTACATAAAAATGTTTTTTTAAATATAAATATACAAATTAAAAAAAAATCTCTAAAGATCTAAAAACTTTTTAAAAACACTTTCTCTAACTACTAATTTAATTTCTATTCACGTCTCTAAAAAAATAATTATATAGCATTTTGTTATAAGAAAAAGATTAAAAAAGTTCTTTAAGTTAATGTTATTAGTTTTTTATAAAATTTTAAATTAAGATTTAATTATAAAGTATGTATAAATTAAAATTAAAGAGTTAAATTAATGCGGTGCATATTTTCCAAAGATCAAGAACTAACAAGTAAAATAATAACACATTCAAACATGCATTCTTTCTTAATTCTAGCAAACATACTCTTATATTTATATTGAAATTTATTGACTGATTTGATTTGTTAATGGGCCGGATTTTATTCTATTGCTTTGAAAACTTGGGTCCAATACTAATGGCAGGTTAAGCCCAATTTGATATTTTCTTACAATAAGCCAATAAGGTAATCTAGAAATGTAAGCTCACTGACCCAAGTAGTTTTACACTCGACTATTCCTATTAGAAAACCAAATTTCATAGGCCACCGGTGCTATGTAATTGTTTACATTTTTTGAGACTTCAATTGATGTGTCTTTAATTCTACATATAAGTCTAGCAAATTATCCCGTATTTAAATTAGTTTTTGATGCATACTCTAGAGAATTGATACTTAATGTATTTTGTATGTTTCAAGTTACAACGCGCTAAAACTGTATAACCGAGCTACTCTTAAGATTGAAGATTAACTAGAATGTCGATCAAAACAATTACTTTCGTAAAGTTTACAATTCACAGAATAAAAAAATTAATCAACGTTGTTGCTTTGTTATGAAAAAGATAATGGACGAGCTTGAATATGAACGGGGCT
Source organism: Deinandra increscens subsp. villosa (assembly GCA_039602395.1). Taxonomy (NCBI): domain Eukaryota; kingdom Viridiplantae; phylum Streptophyta; class Magnoliopsida; order Asterales; family Asteraceae; genus Deinandra; species Deinandra increscens. The sequence goes on from JBCNJP010000003.1 coordinate 6,618,442, forward strand.
GAATTTTAGATGAGACCAACTTGAAATTTCGGCCCATGGGGGTAGGAACAACTAACAAGATCAAAGAAATGGGTTAGATGGTTGACTTTAAAGCTTAGTATAATTGGGAGGGTTGCGGTGGTGGGCCAGCCAAGAAAACACTGCAATGGTGGAGAGCCGTAGAAAAGAAAAAAAAAGGGTGGGGGAATATCGTTAGGGAGGGGATGACGTGGCGTGTGGCCACCTGCGGTAACCCTAGGATGGTGTAGCGGTGGTGGTGAGGCCGTAGTGTGCGGCTCTCCCACTACAATAGAGGGCAACATTTGGGGAATACTTTTTGGACGGCAACACAATTAGGTAAAAATGCTACTATACGTAATTTTTTTAACTTATTTTTACTTATTGTACCACATCTTCTAAGTTTTTATAAGATATAACAAAAACATCTAAAATGTTATGTTAGAAATATAGAGAGGGGATAGACGGTAATTGTTGAATAGTATAAGGGGTAAATAAGTGAACTTGTAATAACTGATTGTTAGTAGGTTAAGTAGTAGAAGACGTATGAGGAGAATGTATCGAATGATTAGAGTTATTGCTTCTTCTTCATTGTTTTCACTGTTTTGTTGTTCTTCTATCTTTTTCCTAAATCTTTGATTACCAATTGTGTTCATAACATTAAAACTAAACCTTTGTGTATTAAAATAGAAGACGTATGAGGGGCATGTTCGTGTTCGTTCATTGAACTTTAAGCGAACATGAACACGAACACGAACATTAATCGAACAAAAATTTTCTTGTTCGTGTTCGTTCATTAAGGAAATTGTCATGTTCGTGTTTGTTTAAGACTAAACGAACGGTTTACGAACATAAACGAACATAATTTTAAACGAACACAAATTTAAGGGAACATAAAGAACCACACCTTGTTCCCAACAATGTCAATAATAAAGAAAAAAATCTAAACGAATGGTTCAAATGTTCATAAATCATTCTCAAATCGATAAAGACTCATCCAACAATCTTAATTTAAGTATTTTATTAATAACATTTCTTATATTATCATATTAATAAAAATAAACAAACGTAAATGAACATAAACAACACGCATACATCAACATAAATAAACGAACATAAATAAACATCGCACGAACATAAATGAACGAACGAGATAGTTGTTCATGTTCGTTCATTTAATTAAATGAACAAAAAATTTTGTCCGTGTTCGTTCATTTAGTAAATAAACGAACATAAATGAACTTCCCGTCAAACGATTCACGAACTATTCACTGAACGTTCGGTTCGTTTACAGGCCTAGCAGGCTACATGCAAACATAAAAGCATGAAACCCTTAGTTTATATTACGTTTTATGATGATATATGAATAAACTTCTTTTTCGAAAATAGCATATATTTTATAAGTTGTATAAAAGTAATTTAATAAATGAAGACACTTTGATAGTAACCTTATCAGGAGACAGCGACATTAAAAGGGAAGCACGTGGATAGTTATGAGTGGGTATCAGTTGTCTGGTGTGGGTCCCATTTAACAATAATTCCAATTAACCGACTACGACTCGGTTCGTCAGTTGGCATGTTCGATCGGACCCTGGGTGACCATCCATCGATTAGGATCGGGTTTCGAGTTAATTAAATTCAAACCAAAACCAAATGTCTGGTTTCTCGGTTTTAGAAACCGCATTTTGGTTTTGGGGTAGCACACCTAACATGAACATTCAATTTTATTCAGGAAAGGTTCAAATAAGTGCTCTAAGAAATGATTATCAATACGCAAATATCTTTACTAAAGGAATCATACTAAAAGAATCATGCTACATCTTTTCACTAAATTTTAATCCATAACTACGAAGAATGTTAACCAATATATACATATTTTCATATATTCATCTCATATATATCTTCTATTATTGTGTATGGTGATGCATATCTTCTATTTTGATATATAAATTCTAGAGATATTAGTTCCTCGGTTATTCTAAATAGTTGTACTCCATTGATATGTAGTAGTTGGAAACCTGTGTGATGTTGCGGAGACGATAATCTATAACACGGTATTCAAATCTGTTATGAAAGACAAGTTTTATATTTGACTTATTTTTTACTTTACATATATAAATCATTAGAATCAATTATCATTAAGTTGATTGTTTAAATATCCATTTTTCATTAAAAGACAATTTCAATTTTTTGTCTAAAAGACTATTATACCCTATTAAACTCTTAATCTTTTAAGTAAATGACAAGTTTATACTCCTCATATGATCAATACTATATTATAATACATATAAAAAAGATAAAATGTCATTTACTTAAAATTTTAAAGGTTTTTGAAAGAAACATATGTAAATTACCGTCACCAAATTAATAATCATGAAGGGAAGTAATAGATCTATAATAAAGATATAAATATTTTGTTAATATAAACCTATGACTAAAATACAATCTCAATTAGATTGTTCAACTATTTATGTGTTTATGTTCATACAATTATACAAAGACCATGTTAATTATCATATGATGTACTCTTAGTTAATTGTTCAACTATTTACCAATGTCTATATTAGTATGTTGTGTTTTCCGCTATATTATGAGACACCCCACTAGTAATATAGTGTAGTATATTTAATGTTTGTGATTTTAGTGGAGATCCAAGATAAGTTGTTATATATAGACGACAAGACACACGTCTAAGCTAGTTAGGTTGACAATCAATTAATTCATTTAACTAGAGAAGCTGCATGTTCTTGACAATATTATCACATATTGGAGATCGAATTTGCTTGATGTTGTTGGAACATATCAATATAATATACTGTGTCTTCTATCTTTAATGCTGGAATAAAGTATGAATATTACCTTATAACTACCATCTAATTATTAAGACTATGCGTTGTCATAAGGTATTTTTATAGGATGGTCATATGACAGTTTAGTTAGCATGAGACTTCATGGCATAAAGTGATGAGATATAGTTATAAAAACCTATCCACAATGATTACACAATTATTGTTTTTTTTTAATTTTAAATAAACAAATAAATCAACATAGTTACATTAAATAAAAACAAAATACATAATTTGATAAAAAAGACTATCCAAAACAACAAAAACTAGAAGAAAAAAAAACTAGTCGTAAAATATTTCATTTAAATACTTTCAAATGGTCTAACTTACTAAACGTCTTTGAATATGGTCGTTCATATTCGATTACAGATTTATTAATAACACCCTCGTCATGATTGTAATCCGGATCACCCAACAAGTTCATCTTCCTTGTGTATATAGCGTGAAATCTTGTAAAAACTGGGAGTAATCTCGTCCATTTCGCTTTTAGCACATCCAATGGACAGGTTTGGTGAAATGAGATCATCGTGAAACCCCATCTCCTCGTCATACATTAATTCTTTTAAACACTTCTCATCATATAATTCTTTTACGTAATCCCAGTAAATTTTACATTCGGAACCATTGGGATCGATTGGTCCCCATCTCCTCCTTAGCGGTTATCATACAAACGATTAACTCGAACTCCTCTTTCGCTCCACCTTTGTGACATTGTTGGTAGAAAATTTTAAAATGATTTATTAGAGAGGAGTAGAAGAATTGTAGAGTTTGTGTGATAAAAGTGTAAAAAATAGTAGGTTTTATAGTGGAGAAAAAGAGGAAAAATATTAAAAATATTAAAAATCTATCGTTTTACAACGGGTAGATTTTTAAATTTAAACTCAAAATAGACGCTATAGATATATAGAGAGAACCAAAATTGTTTACCCATAGCACCCCTAGAGGCGATTTTAGGACGCTATGAGGACGTTAAATTGGGCATTTCATATCCAGTACACGTAGCTTTAAGATATTATTTTTTGAATATCGGTAACAATAATTAATTGAAGGTCCTTATTTTAGCTAATTAATCTTTGTATTGATCGAATTTGTTGAGTCTAGCTAGTTTGCAATTTGTATATATAAAATGGTACATCTTGATCGAATGAAGCTACAACTTAACTTCATGACTCATGAGCTTCAGCATTATCGGCTTCTTTTACCATGATTTTTTCCTTTAAATACCAGTTTCAACAACTTTTTAAAAATAAAATAACTTTTATAAATTTTATTATTTGTTTAGATTAGAATATAAAGCGAACGTCTTTTTATATACGCATGTAATATTAGTGTATTTTTCTTTAAAAAATCAATATTTTTAACGTGTGGTTATCATATCAACACCGTGTCGATTATCATTTTTAACGTGGTATATTGGATCTGCATGGTGTTGTTACTATTTTATAAATGTGTTATTTAGTCAATAGTGAATTTATGTCTGAAAATAAAATTTGATTACATAGACTATGTATTGTTACAACTTACACGTCAAAGGCTGAACGCAAATGTTGATATTCGTGCCCAGAACCTACTTTTATAAATGGACACAAATACTCTCGCCCATTAGGTTATCCGTATTGGAGTGATGGTATAATGATGAATAGGCATGCCACACAGGATGATAAAATTATAAAAAAAAATATGTAGTTGGTTAGTGATAGTGTGATTAATGATTGTGTAAATGTGGTGTTTTATTCAAAGACTTGGTACTGCTCTTCGCCGCTTGCGGCAGTGTGACTGATGTGACACCAAACAAAGTTTCGTTTTCTTCCCAACAAGACATCCTGGTGGTTAAGTAGGATTCAATTGTAATAGTTATGGCCTACGGGTTTTATCAACAAAAGTTTAAGGATTTAAATTTTATAAGTTACGGGTGTATCGGCAAATAGTTAAGTAGTCATTTGTGTATATTTTATAGTTATAGTTAGTTACTTGTGAGGAATTGATATTGTAATTGTCAATTCACGAAGGATTCAATTGTAATAGTTATTGGTTTTATCCTCTGGCCGTTCACGAATATTGATTTTTTCTGGAATGGACTCGACTGATGGTTTGGTTACCCGTACAGTCTGTGCTTGCAGCGTGATGTAAATAACACTATTATGCTGGTATTCACCCCCGAATGACCTGGTTGAAGTTCAATGCTATTAAAAAAAACTAACTCGCAAGTTGTTTTAGTCAGTTAATCCGATATACTTAAACCGTAATAAGGAAATTATATTTCTTGTGAAAAAAAGGGTGATATTAGTGAATGAGATTTAAATTATCATAAACGAAGTTTAAAAAACAAATAAATAGTGGAACTAATCACCTTTTATTGGTTAACACACACGTTCTAACTTTCCATATTTAATATTTGTCTATAAAAGGACTTAGAATTTTTATTTCTAAGTCTAGTATTTGTTATCTAAATAATGCGATAACTAGAGACAAGATAAATTATTGAAACCCAAAGAAAAATTATTATGATTTTAAGTCAAAATATCGGGGTAGATCTAGGATTTGGGTCAGACACTATCTTCCAAATGGCAGTACATAAAAAAGAGAATTGGCCCACTTAAAGCCCAAAGACAAACCCATGCTTTTATTGTCTCTTTGCTTACTTCTATCTTCCCAAAGATTACCCTTGGGACCCATTTCCATATTATTGGACCATAGTTTATCATGCCTTGTCTTCTTATTGAAAAACTATTTCTTTACTAGGGATTAAAGAATATTAGTTTATCTATGAAAAAATCGTATTATTATTATTTTTCTTAGGTAATTTGTTTGAAAACAATTTAGTTAATGTTATGAAAACTAGGATAGTTCGAATAGTGTAATCGGGACAGTTAGTGTTGCGATCTAGTTACTAAAGATGGATTAGGCGAAAACTCGTTGGTTTTAAGTAAGCAGGATCTGAAAACGTTAAAATCCAGTGAAATTTTGATTTACACCGCCATCCTTTTTCAACCAAGCAGTTTTTGAGACCTTATTTTCCTGTTGTAGAGGTGAACTGTTGATCCACCAGTTAGTTAAGCCTTGTCATGTTCAGTACCTCACCACATGCATACCCTTCCACTGACTTCCCTCGACTGGTGACGAAGTGACGATCATAAACTTCATAGTTCTACGAGTCACCTGTTCAATATAGACATAAAAGGGGATATTTCACACAATAGTAACCAAGTTTCTCAAGTGTTCCACTAAAGTCATTTAAAATCTTGTCCCACTAAAGTGACTCGACTGTAATTAGGTGTTCCATTTTTGTATAATATTTTTAAATGTTAAACTTTTAACTTAGACAAGTGAAACATATATGAATGTTGGTTAATACTTAGTGATTATTTTTTAAAAATTTGACTTAAATTAATGACCAAATAGTAATCAAGGTTTATATATGTTTCATTTGCCTAAGTTAATTTTATAAAACTTTAATTTTTAATAAAAAATTATACAAGATTAGAACATCTAATAAAAATTAAATGACTTTTATAAGAAAAAAATTGATTGACTTTTATGAAACACTTAGAAAAATTTATTACTATTTTATAAAGTTTAAACTATATAATACATATTTTCTAAACACAACACATGTAGAACAGCAATGTATGACATCAATACTACAAAAAAAAGCAAATACCAAATAGATATACAAATGGTTTGCGTTTTTGAAATTTATATTTTTGATTAGTTATAGATATTTAAAAAAAAAAAGATAGAATCGTACTTAAGAAGTTTCTACAAAGAAAAAAGAGCCGAATATATTTTTATACTTCAATTCTTTTTATTCTATTATGATACCGTTTTATAATTTTATTGTTAATTTATTATATTTTTATATATGCAATGAAATTTTTGAAGTTTGTCCAATAGATGCTTGGCTCACATTTTTATGTTTTTTCTATAACTGCTTTTGTTGACACATTTTTCATACTCTAGTTTTTACACTAACTTTAAAGTTTTTTTTTTGTTTTAAGTTTTGTTGTCTTCTACTTTGGCCACGAAACTTTTAACTTTTCTACTTTCGTTTTTAGTATATTTTTATAGTTTTATACTTTCACTACAAGACTTTTAGACTTTTACGTTTTATACCCCTTAACTTTTTAACCCTCTAACTTTTAAAGTTTTTTTTTTGTTTTAAGTTTTGTTGTTTTCTACTTTGGCCACGAAACTTTTAACTTTTCTACTTTCGTTTTTAGTATACTTTTATAGTTTTATACTTTCACCACGAGACTTTTAGACTTTTACGTGTTATACCCCTTAACTTAGTATATTTTTATAGTTTTATAATTTCACTACAAGATTTTTAGACTTTTACGTTTTATACCCCTTAACTTTTTAACCCTCTAACTTTTAAAGTTTTTTTTTTGGTTTTAAGTTTTGTTGTCTTCTACTTTGGCCACGAAACTTTTAACTTTTCTACTTTCGTTTTTAGTATATTTTTATAGTTTTATACTTTCACCACGAGACTTTTAAATTTTTACGTGTTATACCCCTTAACTTAGTATATTATTATAGTCCTATATTTCACCACGAGACTTTTAGACTTTTACGTTTTATACTCCTTAACTTTTTAACCCTCTAACTTTTAAAGTTTTTATTTTTGTTTTAAGTTTTTTTGTTGCTTCTAATTTTGCCACGAAACTTTTAACTTTTCTACTTTCGCTTATAGTATACTTCTATAGTTTTATACTTTCACCACGAGACTTTTAAACTTTTACGTTTTATACCACTTAATTTTTTGACTTTCATTTAGTATACAAATTCAACCCCGCAGCAACGCGCGGGGTGGTAAACATCTCGTTATATAACAAAAAGAAAAACAGCATAAGTGGCTACTTTATAACAAGTAAAATGGAAATAAATAATCCAATATATTCCTATTTGGCGGATAATAATCTCAACTATTTTTTTTTTGGCAAAAAACGGTTCTACCTTTACACCTCATTATTTCTAATGGTATTTTCGTTAAAAAACATTAACACCATTAACGTGGATGACTAATAATGTCATTATCTAAACTCGTTTTATTTAAATAAACTTGAAGGGTAAATAATGTCATTTATTTATATTTTTTCTTATAACAATATTATTAATTATTAAACACTATAATTTTTTATTATTAAATTAATTAACACTATCATTCAATTATTGAGTTCAATTCTTTTTTTTTGAACGGCCAACAAAATATTATTAACAAACCACCGAGGAGATGGGCCAATGTACGGTACAAAGGGAAAAAATTAAAACAACATCAAATACAAAACACTCTTCATCACCAAAACACCAAAGTGACTCTAAATATCTGGTAGATTAAAATTCCGCCATTGTTCCCAAGACCACCATTTCTTTGAGCGTCCTGTGATCCAGAGATGACTAAGAATTTTTGTGTTTTCTATGATTTTTGACAACACCAATGGAGAATGATTGAAGACTATATCGTTTCTTGCCCGCCATATGCTCCAGATTGCCGACAAGATCACCCCTTGAATCAACTTCTTCCTTACAGCACTACCTCTGATGTACCGATGCATGAGTAAAAGGTCTAGAGCACTGAACATGTAAATCGGTTCAAGGCTACACCACCGACTCACATAATCCCACAATGATTGGGCCATTTGACATTCTACAAAGATATGGTCCATTGTTTCGTCTGCATCACCACAAAATGGGCACGAAGTTGACTCCAAGAATACCCCCCGAACCCTAAGTGCGTCAGCAGTAGGAACCCTCTTGTGTTTGATCCTCCAAGCCAAAAAAGAGACCTTTTTTGGGACCCAATTGTTCCAAACGAGAGCACCATCTTCAACCATGTTCCTTGATTCCAAAATCTTTTCTTTTAGACTTTTAATACTATATGAGTCATCGCCATTCGGATCCCAGCACCACTTGTCTTCTCCGCCAAATAAAGCAATCACAATTTAACCGATCCGATTTTCAAAATATCGAACAGATTTTAATTCTAGTTAATACATAAATGACGCCCGATTTCTAACAACACATGTGACCATCATATGCAAACATTAATATTTTAATACGTATTATGCCATTTAAGGGAATTTATATAATAATATCTTATAAATAAAAGCTCCACATGTCAAACCAGCATGAAAAGTAGGTATGACAATGAAACATATTAGACTTTTAGTTGAATAAATAATTGATAGAAAATTCATATTTCATGTGTGTCTACTTTGTTAGGTGCTAAAATACACTCTTTCAATGGATAAAAACATTTAAGTATTTGGCATCTATACTTAGTATATAAACTTGCTTAATATAAAAAGAAAATAGAAACAAAATTGCCTTTCCAAAAAGATTGCCACCCAAAAACAAGGCGATTCTCCTACGCCATTATTTCTATAATAAATCAAATTTAGTTATATATTTAATATTTAAATATCTATATATTATATATTTGACTAGATTACAAATTATAACCTTTACTTTTTATATAAATTATGGAATTTGGAATGAGACATTTCGAAAAGATATTTTTATTTCATATCTTTATTTGGAAACTTATTACGGTTTTTAACATTTAGTTAGGATAAGCCCCTTTCTCTAGACACCCAAAGAAATTTTCTGGACACCGCAACATACGACCTGTATAGCACGATACAGGTCGTATTACACTCTCTCAGCATTAATTACAACTCAGGACCAACCTGTATAGCACGATACAGGCCGTATACGCTGACTACTAATGATTACTAATGATTGCAACAAATGATGACACTACTAATGATTGAACTTATACTACCTGTATAATACAATACAGGTCGTTTGATACCTCGTACCACTACCAGAACCAATGATGATTGGATTTTTTTTGTCTGCAACTTATACGACCTGGATTACAGCATACAAGTCGTTTGTTATGATTTTTAATGTTTGGTTGTAATATACATGTCCGGCGCATACGGAAAAAACGTTTATATTTTAAAAAAATTTAAGTTAAACAAATATACATATCCAAAATTGATAAAAAAAAATTTAAACATACCGTCCTGTTAGTTTTTCGACATGAAAAAAATAGGCTAATACACATGTATAAAAAAATTGACACAAAAAATTTAAAAATTATGTCCTGTTAGTTTTTCGACATGAAAACACTAAAGAAGTTAATTGAAATAAAACTAATGCTTTAAAAAAAATTTGAAGAAAAACCAGGTTTTACAGCTCGTATAGTGCTATACAGGTTGTATAGGGTTTACGAACACTCTCAGGCGTTTATCCCCAAAACATTCATATCTGACAAGACAAACATTCCCAACCTGACATTTTTCTTTAAACACCGACCCGATACAGCCTGTATTGCGATATACACATTGTATAAATTAGCATTTATTGCGTTGACCAGCTTATACAACCTGTATTGACCTATACAGGCTGTATTAACCGGTGTCCAGAACTAAATCTTCAGGTGTCTAAAGCAGTCCCCTAGGATAATACTCATCCACTTGAGACTTATGTAATTGCACATGAATTGTATATGAATATATGATGGGCAAAACGTCATTTTAGCTAAAATTCTCCATTAATTAAAAAATTTAAAAAGAAAACTACAAAATATTAAAACCTTTTAGTGATCAAACATCTTTTTCTGTTGTTCTTTCCATAAAAATGAGGGTGAGATGCTTCAATATATCTTTACTTTGAACAAAATCGTATGTATTAAATGTAATAATCATGGATTTACGGTTTAGCATGAAGCTTCTTGCTCATCAAGATGCTTAAGCCATATGCATGATTGGGGTTAATCTAAAGAAGAATGAATTATGAGGTTTTATGGTAAGTGGTATGTTTGAACATGATGCGTCTTCCCGTGATGAGCTGATTTTCAATGTAAGAAATCATTTATTAAGACTTTATATATATATATTATAATAATGAATTTAGAGAAGTTATTGTAAGAAGTTTGGTTTCGGTAAGAAAGCTAAGGGGCTGTTTGATAATCTTTTACCGGATCCGGTAAGAGCTGATCGACCACTGACCCGGTAAGTGATCCGCTTGTTTGATAACCTCTGACCGAGCTCAGGACCGAGTAAGCAGCTCTGACCCATGGCTAATTACGCCCTAACCGAGTTACGGGAAAAAAATCTCATACCGAGGTCATCCAAGGGGAAACAAGCAAACATCACCTAAGAAGGGCTTAGGAGATGACATGTGATTTTTTTTTTAAATAGGAGGGGCAATTCAGGAAATTGACATTTTTATCAACTTCTCCCACTTGTTTTAAACTTTCATAACTTTTACATACGATATTATTATTATATTTTTAAAATTACACTATAAAAACGAGTGTTTTTTAATCTTTAAAACGCGTAGAGTGTTCTATATATAAAATTAAAAAAATTTCTTTTTCGATTTGACACAATGAGCTCAATATTTGACACAGTGTCTTTTTACTTGTCTTGTGCCATTGTGTCTATATACAAAATTTAGACAATCTGACACAATTAATATTAACTTAAGTTACTTAACTAATTCTCACAATATAACACAACTGAGAAGCTCATAAGACATAATGACGAAGATGATGATGCTTCAAGCAACTGATATACATAAGTACACAACATGACACAATATTACTAAGAGTTTTTTTTTTTTAACATAAGACACAATATGACACACTATTACTAATTCTTACACACAATATGACACAACTGACATGAATATTAAACACAATATAACACAATTGGATCAAATTCTTGGTCATAATTGATGAATTTTATGAAGTTTGACTTTTTAAATTTTAAAGTGTCATTCTTTGGATAATAAATTGAGTATCAATTCGATTGTGTTTGGATGTTTGAACGATTTTAGTAGTTTTAGCTTGTCAAGATGAATCAAATGTAAGTTACAGAATGAATTTTCATGGAGTCTTGATCAACTTTCAATTTTCACAACTTCATGTTCTTTATTAGGTTCATCAATGGTGATTTCATGAAATCTCAATGATATTGAATGAATTTAATTGGTACCTACATGTTTATTTTGAGATCTGGAATCCATTGGTGTAATCAATTTCGACTTTCATTCATGATTTGATCGAATTATGATTCAAGTTTTTTAAAGCAAAAAGTCGCAACATGTGTTCTTCTTGTTCATTATCATAACCTGATCAAAACCTATGCAATATGTATCTCTATGTGTTAAGTTTTTTTGTCACGAGTTCAATGCAAGTTACGTTTTTTTTTTACAAGAACTCATATGGTTTCAGCTTTTTCATTAGCTCAACACCAAACGGTTACAACTCAACACGAAGAACAAGGGAGGCGGGCAACAAGCTGCGCCACCAGCCCCTTCTGAATAGCAAAGCCTAACCGAGTGAAAACCACATTCAACCCCCTAGGGGTCGCCACATTCCCATGCATGACCTTCTGGATGCGGCTCAAAGTGTCCACAGCTTCCGAATCAAGGTAGCCGAATGTATCAAACGCAAAAGAGACAAACACGTGTTGATTCACCAGACACGCTTCTTCATGCTTACGCACCTTCCCTGCAGCGGCTTTCGTGGCAGCCTGGCCTGCCCGAAACCCCCCGTCCTTGAGCCTCACGAGAAGGAAAACCCCAGTAAGGTCAACACAGGCGTGCTTCCCGTTCTTCCAACCAAAAACAAGGACGTCCGCCGGACGAAGAGAGGATCGCCCGTCCGATGGGTCCGACATAAAATTAATCGGGGCTTCTTTCTTCGCAGAGATCCCAGCTCTCTTGAAAATGTCAAATAAAACATCCCGGACCAGATCATGTCGGTATTTGAAACCGGGGAGCTCTTTGCAATGGATCGCGTGTTCCCCATAAGCATCCAAGCATGCCGTTGCACACTGGGCATCTCTCATCTTTAGGGTACAGGGGGATCATAAGCCGATATTGAAGACTGGGAATAGATTGGGGAGTTTTTTGAAGGGTTGTCACATATTTACCTAATTACCCCTCCGTGTCTTTTAAATTTTAAACCTTAGTTACTAATTTAGAAGGGATAAATTACACACATAGATTTTCATTTAATTGAAGATCTATGTAATGCTAATTTTATTTATATTATTTAGTTTTATATACAATATTGTACAGGCATTAGTCATAACACGTGCCTTTTTATTATTTTTAAAGGTCAGGGTGTATTTTAATCATTGTGTCTTACGTTCAAGTCATTATGTCTTATGTTCAGATCATTGCGTCTTATGTTTAAGGTCATTGTGTAATATGTATTCATCATTGTGTTTTATGTTTTAACTCATTTCATGTTATTTTGTTATTGTTTTTAATGTATTAGATAATTTTATTATTATTTTATTATTGTGTTTTATATAGTAGAAGTATATAGTGATATTATTTTATAATTATATTGTTCAGAACTGGCGCATTCGTCTATCGATCTTAGTCTTAGAGAAATGGTTGGTAGTAAGGATGGATCCTTTCTTTCTATCTTGACGAACTTTCTATCTTGATGAAGGTTGGAAAATAAGTTATTTATCTTATTATTAGTAACGGATTTCTTTTATAGCCAGAACGACCCTCACAAATTGCAAACACTATAATTTTAGAAAAACAAAATAACCAACAGACAGAAACAATAATGAGCAAAAAGACACAATAATGCACTAGAAAACACAAAGAGTTTAAAAAACCAGATTTTTTTAAATTTAATATATACTAACACTGTACCCGTTTTAAAGATAAAAACGCTCATTTTTATGGTGTCTTTTATGACAACGAGGTATGAGAATACTAGCAACATATGGTTTTACTATAAGATACATGGTGATGATCTTGACACGGGGTTATTTCCATTGATAAATGATAATGACGGTGACTAGGCTAATCTCTTGCAATGATTTTATTGGTGTTAGGAAAATCTGTTAGATTTAAGTGTCCGAGTAACGATATCTGTCAACACCGCTATCAGATATTGATCCAAGGGGTTACACTGTCAGCAACAATAAACCCGAAACGAGAACTATTTAGAATATAAATAAATATTATAAACACAAATAAAGCAAGAACAAGGTGAAACCGGTAAACGATTTGAGGATTAATTGGATAGAATTAACCTAAAACTAATATTTAATTAATCTATATATATATAAAAGTTAAGCAATGACACTTTTTTGCACCTTCATAAATGTGAAATCATAAATGTCATGTACAACAAAAAAAACATAATGTATTGCATGGTTAAGCATGTGTTTAATTAAAAGCATGATACATGTTGATTCATCATCATCATCATCATCATCATCATAGTAGTAATTCTTAATCCGTAAACAATAATTCAATTGGTTATTAAATTAGTTATTAAACATGAGGGCTAATCACATTCTCAACATTCATTCAATTGGTTATGATTATTAAATTAGTTATTAAAATGATGACTACTCAAATTCTATCATCATAAAAATAAATATGGTTATTAATAAACATAATAAACATCATTTAACAATAAATAATAATCAATAAATAAAAACCCATCGGGTTCTTGCAACTCCTAATCAATAAATCTCATATTAATGATTACAATTTTCTAATCCTATATAAACTCATCCAAACCTCATTTGCTTACCCCCTCCTCCCCCAACCCCCACCCGCCATCTCCTAAATCATGTAAGTTAATTTTTTATTCAATTTTAGTTTTGTTGCTATTTACTCTTTGTTAAGGACCATATCCTTGCTTCCGGTGGGAAAAAAATGTACCACCGGAGGCTAATAATCGAGGATCATGACCTTGATTCCGACGTGAAGAAAATGTAACACCGCCGAGTGATCTCTGATCCGTTAGACTTTTGTGGCTTTGTCCGACGTGAATAAAATGTAACGTCGGCGGCTAATGTTTGACCCCTTACAATTTTTGTGTTTGAGCTTATTTCTCATTTTATCTTTGGTAGGCCTTTATATTTTTGTTAATTATAATATGTGTTTCATTGTTTTATGTAGGTAATAGGTAATACTGTGGTTTTGCCTCTACGGGATGAAGCCATGAAGCGCCTATTGTTAGGTATTTAATTACTCTTTACATATACATTTTACAACTTATAGTACCTCTTTCCTCACATTGTACTACTGCATGTGCAATTTTCAATGTTTAAAATGACAAACTTTTCTGTAAATGACCCATTTCTTTTACAAAACCATTCATATACTTATTTAGTAATATACAAGACTTTTATATAAATCTTTCTCTCTTACAAGTTTTGTGTACTTTAACCAAATAACCAAACAATTCAGTATGGGATTATATGTTTGATAATTAAATTCTTCACTGAAACTTCAGATTTCTTATAGTTATGAGACGGATTATGAAAGCAGTGGCATTTAAAGTTAGTGGATGGAAATGTTTGAGGGATGTTACAATCAAGTCTAAAAAGGTTACTAAATATTTTGCTTTGGTCATCTAGCATAAATGGAATTGTGGTTCAATTCTGTTTGATGCTGCCTGCGATTACATTTTGCATTTCTAATATTTAATGGTCTTAATGATATGCATATGAATTACTCATTAATAGTAAATAACTATACTAAATAATAAATCCTAAATAAAATGTATATACTAATGATATGATCTAAGCAAATAAAATACAACTATGAAAACAAAAATCATGTTGATTAATATGTTAAATAATGATCGGAAAAAAAATATCAATGTAAATGTACCTCATTTTGACCTGCAAAATGAAAATAAATAAACCCAGTGGCGGTGGATTGAGTAGTCAGCAACAAAGGAGTAGGGCATAGTCTATTCTTTAACTTTCTCTTTTTCAAAACAGTAGCATACGGCTGTTTTCAGAAAAAGAAACAATAAAAAACTAGGGTTGAGTACGTATTTTGGTTTGTTAAATAAACTAGATGTTTGCCCGCCGCAAGTTGCGGCGGGTTTTTTTAGTTAAGTATCTGTTACATGATCTTGGCCGTTGAGCTACCATCCAACGACGCGAATAATCAGAGTTTACACCTGCAATTGAAAACCCCATTTAGTGATTCTGAGAAAAGATGTGCAGAGAAGTCAAGCTCGAAAATTCAAATATGTGCAATCAAGAATAATAAATTATTCAAAATTATTTTTTTTAAACCTGTATGAAACAAATTATTTAAAATTGATTATCTGTTCCATAAAAAAAAGATCATATAATTATAATCAGAGCTACACAAACAACTAATCAAATATTCAATTCCATACCATAAATCCAAACATCCCTTGATAGCTAGAGTAGAATGCTTGCTTCCATACTTCTTCAGGATTGATGTCAAATTGGTACTTTCAGCACCCAAAGAAAAAATTGGTCTACTGCCTTGAAAGAACCTTAAAAAGCTTTTGGTAGAAAACTACACTGAGAATACATTTTATATCACAGCAGAACACTAATAAAAAATAAACATAAGAATGTGATTTCAAACCTTAAGAATCAGTAGTATTATAAAAACACATACAGTGTTATCTAACTGTAAAAAAGCACAACACTACCTGATATGTAGGTTGGACCCAGAAATTCATACACATCTAAAGGAGCATAACGCATAACGCATAACAAATGACATAACCCATGTAAAGGAGTATAAAGCACATAAAAACAGCGTCATAACGCAAGGAAGTTTTTACACAACTGGAGGCTACAATTCATGAAAACACATAGTCTGATGCAGTTATACTTCAGTTATGGTTGACCACTGAGTTAAAGAAACCTGCACATCAATGAACTAAGGTATAAAATTGATGACCTAAGAGAATCCTGCAAATTTTATGAAAAAAGTATATGAGGGTATGCTTTTTATAACACCACAATGTAAACTGCAGCATCAAACCTGGATTGCTGAAGCAACGCAAGGCTACAAATCACGCAGAACAAACAAACTTGCAGAAATTCAATAAGAATTAGCCAGGAAATTGATGTTGGATCACAACATCATTTAGAGCTGATAATTGATGAACCAACACATAAATTAATTTCTTCAAAGTAGACCATAAAAACGCTGAGAAATTGATAGAAGAGATGGATGAATGATGATACTTACCTAAATAACCCCTGGGAAAAACCCTAAAAAAGCTAAATGACGAATCGGTTACCTGAGATGATCATATGCTTAAGATAACGCCGGTGAGCAAGAATTGACGATGTAACCAAACGCTGTGCCTGAAATTGTTGGAAAGAGACCACCATTAGAAAATATCCTCTTAAACAAACTAACGGAGGGTAGAAGAAAGCAAACAAAATCGAAAGAAAAACCATAAATTTATAAGAAATCGATGTGATAAAGAAATCTATCCCTAAATCTAACCAAGAAACTACGTGGACACCCACCATTTCACTTCAAAACCCTAAATTGAAGAAATCGACTTGCCTGTTCTTTTATCCTTGATTTTCTTCTTCATCGGATCGTCACACTCAATAGCGGTGTCCTTTATCCGACTAATCTTTTGCGGGTGCTGCATTTCTCTCGATAAATAGCTCAGACGACCTCTTAATCAAAACCCTAAATGAGAACGATGTGCGTGTAGATAGAGAGATGGAGACCTAGATCCGATACGGTGGCTGATATATCAGAAATTTTTTATTTTTTTTTACTTTAACATTTTGGTTTTTACGAAACATCTTAGGGGCAACTGAAAATAACTATATAAAAAAGTTTAAAAATTTATATATTATCTATATATCTATATATATATATATATATATATATATATATATATATATATAAAGTTAAGCAATTGCACTATTTTGCAACTTCATATTTGCTAAATCATAAATGCATAGTTGATTTTTACTATCCGAATCTGTATCCGAAATTTCGGATATCCGAATTTTCGGATACAGATTCGGATAGTTAACCGGATATCCGAATTTCCAAACAATAAAAAAAGACAAGTAAAATACATTCAATCTATTACTAGATCCAAATGAACAAATACTATAATACAAGTTATTAATACCCAAACACCAACAAGAAACAAAAATATGCACCTGTTTGGATTAACAGTTCCCATATGCAATTAGTAACAAAGCATACGCATAAGTTGAATGCATGTATATTATATTTGAATTAACTGTGTAAATGAGCCAAACATATACCAAGTTATGAAATTAAAAACCAATTGCCATATGAACCCAAAGTTCCAAACAGCAGGTCCATTTTGTGGCAATAATTTATTCCTTCATCCATTAGATACATGTCAAACAACCATGGTGATCCAGTGAATAAGGTCAACAATATTGAATTCAAAAATAGCAAAAGTAGCCATGGAGATTAGTAACGACCTACAGTTCCTCATTTAGCCGAAATAAAACATATCTTTATTTAAAACCAATCTTAAATTCATCCAAATAAATATAAAAATTGAATTCAAAATGGCAAAAGAAGTAAACATTTGCTATCAAGTCGATGAGATCAGTAAACCCTAAAGCTTTAACTAAACCAAAAATTTAACTCAAAATACCAAATAAAACCCTAAAGCTTCAACTAACACCAATCTGAGATGATGAGATCAGTAACTTTAATTAAATTATAATCGTAGATATGCAAATACACATTGAAATCAAATTGTATTAAAACAATCCATTTTTATGTTCGAGAATGGAATCTGTAAGTTTCGAGAAACAGAAATCGAAAGAAAAAAACGTATTCCTGCTATACATTGAATTAGGGTTCGAGAATCAAATCATCGGATTCGACCGACACAACTCGAAAAAAAAACGTGCTCCAGCTATAAATTGAAATTGGATTCGAGAATCAAATAATCGGAGCAAAAACGAAAACATACATTGAGAAGTTTGATGTTCTTGATTGAATATACCTTGAGGCGTCGACGATCAGAGAGGAATGGAGGAGCGGCTGTGAGGGAATCGGGAATTGAGAGATTTAGGGTTAAGAAAACCCTTAAAGCATCAAGCGTCGGGTTAGAAGCCAGTGACCCGATTTCTGTGTGAGGATCCGCGAATTGTAAAACGGATTTTGAAGGGATTTGTGTCCACACGTGTATACAAATTATCAAATAGTGGTGACCAATTGGAGGGTTGTGGTGATGCCACCTAGGATTGAAAACTTTTCTTTTATTAGAATAAGAAGATTAATATCCATGAATTATTTTTTAATATAGTATATATTTTAGATGTTGTGAAAGTATTATGAAAGAACATTTAAGAGAATGACTTATATGAAATTAAAAATCCTTTTGTAGCGAATAATTTATTAAAACATGTCACATTGCACAAAATGTAATATTCCATATCTTGATATATTATTTATTTCATAGTGACTTTGTTTTTATTATGTCAAGTAACTTTAACTACATTTATGTTCTACTAACACAACAAGAATTTTAAACACAACCATCCCGTGTACAAGGAACATTACCATCACAAGGATCTTGAACGAGCTGAAAAGTATTTAGTAACAACTATTCACTTTTAACTATGTGGACTGCTTTTCTGTTACTGAACTAATAGGAGTTTTAGTTAGAGACTCACTTTGTGTGAAAGATTTAGCACTATGGATAGGAGTGTCAAAAGCTGTAATTGTTTAAGTCTATAACAACTGTTTGGTTTCGGGACACGTATGAAATAAAGATATCAGATGTTTAGTATTTCTAATAGTTTGAATGAGTTTGGAATGGTCATTGTAAACTTTTTATTGGGACAATGACTTAAGTATCCTTGAAACATTGAACGTTTACCGGTTAGGCATTGTGCACAAACTTCACGAGGAATGTGCCCAACGGATGAAACTGCCCTATTTTATGTTTGTTACTATTTGTTGGTTTGCTTTCATGAAACCGGTCTACTCTGACAAACTTAAACTATTTCTATGCTACTTCTACACAGTTGAACTACATCTTTTTTTTTAGCCAAATTGAAAAGGAAAGAGTTACTGGTGTGAAAAGGCCACCAGGTATGCATGCTCTGTTTGACTCCATACATCCTGAAGGTATCAGCTACCTCAAAGAAAAGAAGAGTAAAGCTCATGTGCAAACTACTCAGCAAAAGAAGCCAATGATCAACATTATCAGCTGCATATAACTCTATATATAAATATATGTGAGAATGTAAAGAGCAACAGACTACACTTTAGCCTCAAAAAAACATAATTGCAAAAAGGTTTAGAAATTACAACAGGCTACACATAGAAAATGCATAATTACAAAAAAAAAAAACAAAGGTTTAAGAATGTGAGATTTCAATCCTAATACAAAGCATACTACAATATCAATCTTCCAATGTCGATTAAATTTGGACAACAAATACTAAAACCATTCCAAATACATGAGCAGTAATTCATTAGTAGAAATTAAAAATGGCCAAATCATTGGCTAGCATGTGGGGAAAAAAGGAAAATCTCAAATACAATTAGAAGAACTAAAGAAAAGTAATAGACAAAGTAATGACTAAATTTAATCATAATTTATGTAAATTCCTATTAATGATATAGATAGTGTCACAAACATATATAGAGGACAATGACGAGAATTGATGACGATGACAGGCCGAAGTCGAGAGAGGAAATTGAGAATCGTGAATCACTGAGTTGCAATTTAGGTTAGGATCTTAGGGACTTAGACCACCCACAACGGGGCGTCTTTGGTGTCGCCTTTCGCCGATGTGGCTCCGCCCTCCGAAAGGATTGTGATGGGGGAGGTCACTGGCAGCCGCCCTTGGCTCCAAGCCCTTGATTAAAGGCGATGAAGGGTTAGAAAAGATGAGTCCCACTATTTTGTTTTTCCTTTTTGTTTTAAACCCTCAAATATAATTAACCCACTTTTTTGTTTTCTTTCTTTTTTAAATTATAAAATTTAAGTAAAATAAATATTAAACATAAATTATATCAGACGTAATTAAAGATTTACACTTAAGTAAAATAAATATTAAACATAAATTATATAAAACGTAACTAAAAGTTAAATATGAATATAATTACATTTAGTTAATTATACATAAATATAATTACACTTAATTTATAATTGGAGGATTCAAATGAATATAAACTTAAATAAATCTATATAAAAGTTAAACAACAAAGTTAAATATTATTAAAATTAAATATAATTAAACCTAACTAATAAAACATAATTATTATATATGACAACCAAATTTGGTTGATGAATAGTAGGTTTTAGTTTTTTATAGTTTGGCCACAAAACTTTAAGATTTTGACAGTATCTACCCCTTAAACTTTTAAACATTTTTTAAATGAAATAATAAACTTTAGGTTTTTATAGCTTAGTCACATATGTTTCATACTTTTACATTTTGTACTTTTTAACTTTTAAGGTTTATTTTTTGTTTTAAGTTTTGTTGTCTTTTACTTTGCCACGAATCTTTTAACTTTTCCACTTTCGTTTTTAGTATATTTTTATAGTTTTATTCTTTCACTACAAGACTTTTAGACTTATACAATTTATACCCCTTAACTTTTCAACCCTCTAACTTTTAAAGTTTTTATTTTTTTAAGTTTTGTTGTCTTCTACTTTGACCACGAAACTATTAACTATTCTAATTTTGTTTTTAGTATACTTTTATAGTTTTATACTTTCACCACGAGACTTTTATACCCCTTAACTTAGTATATTTTTATAATTTTATACTTTCACCCCGAGACTTTTAGACTTTTACGTTTTATAATCTTTAACTTTTTAACTCTCTAACTTTTAAAGTTTTTATTTTTGTTTTAAGTTTTTTTTATCTTCTACTTTTAGCACGAAACTTTTAACTTTTCTACCTTTGATTTTAGTATACTTCTATAGTGTTATACTTTCACCACGAGACTTTCAAATTTTTTACGTTTTATACCACTTAACTTTTTGACTTTCGTTCAATATTCAAATTCAACCCCGCAGCAACGCGCGGGGTGGTAAACATCTCGTTATACATGATTAAAAAATTAAAACTAACTAATAAAACATAATTTAATAATAATAAGAATATCAAACCCTGATTTTGAAGTTTCAACAAATTCATAAAGTACACTTGCACATAGAGAGATAGTTCTTGAAGAGCAGAAACCCCCCAAATTCTTGAAGAGCATAAAACAAAACGGGAAAATATGTTTAAATTTGCTACCGTTGCCCCGTCCTTGAACAATCTAACTTTTTGATCATTTGTTGTTGGTAACAAGTGGTGACATGTTAATTAGCAATGGTAGGTTTACTTCTTTTAGACATTGTACTTATGGTCTTGCATAATCTCAGACTTGGGGCATTTTATACACTTTAACTTTGCATACATGTTTTCATGTTGGTGTATGTCTTTGTTTTGTTGTGCCTTTCAAAAATTTTCAACATTGCCTTACATTGGCCCTGCCCATACATCGCACAATTACCCCTGCCCGTGCATAGCACGGGGTTTTATAATTTTATATTATTTATTTAATTTTTTCATTTTTTATTTTTTTTACATTTTTATTTTTTTAAATGTTTTATTTAATAAATTATTTTTAGTTAATTATTTATAATTATTTATTTATTTATTTAAACCGTTGAACTACAACTACTTTTTAAATTATATATGCATGGTGTGTGTTGTCTTTAGCAAATATAATGAATATAAGACTATTGATAATGCCAAACAACTATTAGTGCACTCACATGCTTTAAATATTTATTGGTCTGGGTACTGATTTGTAAGGTAATAGTGGTTAAGTGATTCATAAGGTAATAGTGGTTAAGGCGGTTCTACACTTTGGATTAGTTCAATTTTGGGTCCAGATTATTTGGACCGGTCAAGAAGACGCTCACCCTCGCCTAAGAATGAAAGGGGACTGGTGCTCATTCTTAGAGAAGACGAGGCTTCCTCGACACAAGGTTTGATGCTTCGAGTTTCATGAAGACCTGCCCTACCCGGATGATACCGCTCATTTTAAGTTTTGTTATGTTTGGCATCGAAATGGTTTTTATGAACGGAGAGGTCACGACACCTACTTTAGTTATTCTATTTATTATATTAGTCAATCCACTTGATACAGTTAACACACTTATATTTTTCAAGCTTTGTCATAGTAATAATAGGATATATGAATCATCCTGCAATCATGTTTTGACATAGGATGTTATAAGCATTAGAATCTGTAACATGGAACTTTTGAATGTTAAACACGTGATATTGTGTAAATTTTCTTTTTAGTTTATAAATAATTTAGACCAGCTTAGATTTAGATGCTTTATAAGGTTTTATTTATTGCATAATTCCTCATACACTTAGCATAATCTTCTACCATCGATTAAGGATGAAAACAGACTGGGCAGCATTCTTCCAGACAACGGGCCTTCCTCGACACAAGTTGCTACGCTTCCAACTTAATGAGGAACGTGCCCGGCCGGATGGAACTGCCCTGTTTCATGTCTGTTACTATATGTTGGTTTGTTTTCATGAAACTGATAAACTTTGACAAACCTATCTCTTTCTATCTTACTTCTACAACTTAGACCTACAACTATTTTCCTAATTATATATGGATGGTGTATATTATCTTAGCAGATACACTGAACATATGACTATTGCTAATGCCAAAAAATAGTTAGATACCTTCTTTACTTACACTGTTACGTTTTTTACCAAGCACTGGTGTGATCAAAATCATTTCACGTATGCAAACATACTAAGCATGTTAGGGTCGGGTAAAGTTCCCCCCCGGCCGTGCATCGCACGGGCCTGAACACTAGTTTAATCAATATTTAAACCTAGCTGGGATTGAGGATCAAAAGCCTATAAATAGTGGGTCTAGGATTCTAATTACTAGTACCACAAAAACCCAAAGGATTGGTGTTTTAGTCAATGTTTAAACCTAGCTGGGATTGAGGATCAAAAGCCTATAAAAAAAATAATTTTGGTGTTTTAACTTTCAAAAAAAGCATTTTGGTGTTTTAACTTAAAAAAAAGGATTGGTGTTTTATCACTAGCAGCAATTTATGGTTGTATTGAGTAGTTTTATAGATTTCACATAAACAAAAGGATGTTAAATGCTATTTGGTACTCATGTTAATGCATGGTGTACAACCTATCTTTCTTCCTTTGGGTTGTTTGTCAATTAGTATAGCTTTGTTTTCTTATTTTTTTAATATTTGTAAAGCCAAGAAGAAACATAAAAGTGTAATTACAATAAATTTTCAATACTTCATTACAAATAATATTGTTTGCAATTGACACAACAAAATACATTTAAAAAACAAACTATCCGTCGCAACGCACGGATAGTATCCATCTTGTTATATACTATACAAAATCAAGATGGAAAGAACACTAATACTACGCGTTATTTCTTTTTATCTTTTGTCTTTTCTAAAAAATAAGTAGTAAAAAAAATTGGGTTTGTCTTTCTTGAATAGTATAATAGTTAAAAAAAATTTGTTTTCGTTCCTATTTAAAAGCACGTGTTTTTTTTTCTATTTTTTATACTAATACAATGAGTTTAAAAAATGAGTTGGTGTTGTAATAAATAGAGTCATGTAAAATTATTTTTAGGTCTTAAACTTCTTATTTTGAGATCACACAATGAGTTTAAAAAATGAGTTGGTGTTGTAATAAATAGAGTCATGTAAAATTATTTTTAGGTCTTAAACTTTTTATTTTGAGTTCACGTCGTTTCAACATTTCTATTTTCTTTAAGTTGCGTCTACAACTGTATTTTGTACTCGTGTTATCACTGCGACAACGTATACGAGTACTTAAAAACTAGTTAGATGATTTAAATTACAACATTAAAACATTAAAAGTATATGGTTAAATGGAGCCTTTAAAATTAAATAGTGGGGGGTCAAGGGCTGCAAATCATGTTGGATATACAGTTTACATCCACATGCAACTTGTTCACTTCAAGCAAACACAAATCAAGATTTCATTATGTCATATCAAATTAAAATTGTCAAACTTTATATAAAAGATACTTGGGATTGAATTAGGTAATGAATAAATTTTAGAAATGATCGAACGAGAGGGGTTATTGTATAACGTTTGGTTTGGGTAAGAAGAATAAGAATGAATCATAGTCATTAAATCTTCAACTAAATGAAGATCTATGGCACAAAGTTTACCTGTGTAAAATTAAAGAGAAAATTAAAAATAAAAATAAATAAAAGGGTAGTTTTGACTTTTTATCAGGTTTTTCTCATTTTTTAAACATTCATAACCTTTAGATACGACATTATTTTTTTTTTAAATTACACCATAAAAGCGAGCATTTTTATCTTTAAAACACATACATTGTTGTTATATATAAAATAAATAAAAATTATTCTTTCGAATGTATCAAAATATTTAGATCATTGTGTCATTGTGTCAAAATGTTCAGATTATTGTGTCATACTGTGTCAAAAATGTTCAGATTATTGTGTCATATTGTGTTAACATGTTTAGATCATTGTGTCATATTGTCTCAAAACTCGAAATAGTAGTTTTCTTTTTAATTTTATATATAGCAACACTACATATAATTTTGATAAAATGACATAATGATCTGAACATTTTGACACAATAACACAATGATCTGAACATTTTGTGTCAAAAATCAAAAAGAGTGTTTTTTTTTAAAAAATATTATATATAGTCAACACTATACACGTTTTAAATATAAAAAAACGTTCGTTTTTGTGGTGTATTTTTATTTTAAATAATGTCGTATGTGAAAATTAGAAATGTTTAAAAAAGAAGGAAAATTAACTAAAAGTCAACAAAGATGTTTAAGACCAAATTATCTATCATTCCTTATTTATTAGATCAGGATTAAATGGCTCGGATTCTTTCTTATCTTTCTTATAAAACGAAACTTCTCATTTGAACCTCTCATTAATGATCAAACCATATTCTTCTTCTTTTTTACTTTTTAATTATTTATTTTTTAAACGGCGAATCTATCCTACACATACTCCTGAACTACTCCACAAATTATATTACCCCAATTACCATTGTCTGGTTTTGAACCCAAAATCTCAAACTAAAAAGAAAAAGATTTTGATTAAATAAATTCATCTAAAGGGTTTATGTGTTTTGATGTAATTTGGGTTTTTTTCAACTTTTTTTAACAAAGATTTTTGTTACTCCATCAAATTTCACATTCGTCAAAGTTTGAACCTTAGTTATTATAAATTTGCACTAGCGTACACACTTTTTTATTTATACTTTATAAAGCATAAAATAAAAACAAAAAATAGGAAAGAGAACAAAAAAAAAGATAGCATTTATGTTATAGGTAAAATTTATCCTCATTTTAATATCTCTAAACAATGTTCTACAAGTGAGATATCACCTGATTGTTTGTTTGTATGTTGGTTTATTTGTCATGTAAAATATAAGTCATGATCATATTTATTAACTAATAAATTAGTTGAAAATTGAAATGTTAAGCTATAGAATTGTACAAAGGATTTAGACAATCGTGGAGAGCAAATTCTGTAACCTAGAAACGAGCGGAAATGAAGATTTTAAGTGCATATAACATGGACCCTTGATGCTTTGCGCCACCTTAGGAGATAGAAACTCATCAAACCATGTGACACCCAACCCACAAGGGTGCAACCCTCCCTAGTTAATACCTAACCTAGCTCAAGCCTTTTTGCATCTTAATTTGCTCCTAAAAGTCTTGATCTATCTCTAACAAGGGATGGTTAGGTTGTAACCCAATAATAAAAGATAAAGAATCTTTAAAGAATATTACCAGGTTTTAGAACCTGACAGGGATAAATTTATAATGAAATGATTAGAGAGAAGTATAAGTTTTCTGTTCAGAAAAAATCTAACACGGGGATTGTTACTTCGTGCTTTTAATCGACACTTACAAAAACACGGTGATATGATAAAGAAATTTTAATGACGCAAATGGTTAACTTGTATATAAATCTATAGAAATACGAATAAAAATCTTTTTTTTAACGATTTTGCTTTTATTTAAATTAGAATTTAGTTTTTTTGTTAATAACGTCTTATTAATTTTGCTATTCGAAAAGGGTAGCGACGCAACTTGTTATCCGTTTGCCTTATATTTTAATGTAAACGTTTATGGCTTTTATAAACCTAAAGGGAGAGAGACATCATTATTACTTTAAAGATAACGAGGAATCAACCGCGCGTTGCAGCGGTTGTGTATTCAAAATTTTCAGACACGTAGAGAATTTGACACTCATATATTACATAGCAAAATTGGGTGGCTGTATATGTATATATAACATTCAAAACATCCGACTGCAGTGTTGTATTTAACATGCAAAACATCCAACTAAAGTGTTTACAAAACATTTGACCACTGGTGCTGGTGTTGCCTAAGCATTTGGTGGGTATCATATGAAGAAGTCCCTGGGAAAAAAAACAGCACGCTGAGTACTAAGTTCGTAGGTGGAAATAGTGCTGTAATTTTTCAATATATCCGTTGTTTCGTGATTGAAGTTGTGCACTGGGATAGAGGTTAGGTAAGAAGCGAACCGGTATGTGTAGGAAGAGATCTTTTGACTCTGGTTGTTGTCGATTGACGGTTTGATTGCCTTGCTGGTATTGGAGTTCGTGGGGTAGAGAAGCAGTAGGGCTTCTGGGTGTTCTTCCAGAGGGGGCTTGTGTTGATGTGGCGCCTGATGTGTCACCTATATGCTCAGCTCGATTTAGTTTGAAACTTGTCAGACCAATTTGTGTGTACAATTAAACCTTTAGATGAAACCGAAAAAGTTTTTCTTTTGTTTGTATTATTGTTGCAGGTAAGGTTTTGAAATTGGTGTTGAATTGTTAATATCTAACACATTTGTGACATGACGATAATGACGTGAACCTGAATTTTCTGTTGAGGAAATACCTCGCCTGCGTGAGATTTGATGTGGCCGCATAATCTATATAAAAATTCTAAAAGATAATAAAGGTTTCTATCATAGTATATGTAAACCGCGCATTGCAGCGGTTAACCGGTTACGTTAAGTATTAATAAAGCTATTCAGATTTCCGATATAATTAAAAGTATTGACTATTTGTTTTTTATGTTAATTTTTTTCACTTTGTTTACGTGTATAAAAAATTTGATAAGTCAATTTTAATATCTTTACAATATACGTGATATGAATAATACTTGAAGTAAAAAAACATATAACAAAAGGTGAAAATTCATTTAAGTAACTGTAAAGAGAAAAGTAATTGTTGTTTCTATTTTTAAAGAGAGAAATGGTAGATAAAATACATGCCTCTGTTCCAAAATGAAGAAAACCATTCATCCAAGAAACTTTCAAGCTTTCATCATCTTGTCCAAATGCTTTTAGATTTGGATAGTCCAAAAGGTCTAAGTCATTCTCTCCTCTAATGAATTATTCTGTATTATTAAAGCTTTTAATAACAAAAAAATGTAACAATCTATTAAATCTGACTACAATTGAGGTTTATTTAAGACATTATCATTAACTTTACATTTATACAGACTGGCTTCTGATTTCATTTCATAACTGTTAAATTACATCTTATTAAGAACAACTCTTATTAAGAACAACTAATGCTAGTTATCTTAAACCTTTATGTTTTACATATATTTACAACTTTCATAGATTATAATTAATATGCAAATTTCCATATAAGCATAGGCACTTTCTGATTTTCTATTGATTCAATAACTATCATCAAATAAATCTAGAAAAGGCACATAACATAAAAGACAATAACATATCACACACAATAATTTCCTAAATGATTTATAAACAACATGCATTTTTTTTTAAAATTTGTATTCATTTATCTTTGAAAAAAAATTCCATACAGAACTAAGACAATAAACATAAACATTAGTATCATTCATTTCACATTTCATGTAAAGAAATTTATCATTTTGATTCCCAAAAGAACAAACATAGTTTCAATGTTTAGTTCTTGCTATTGATTAGTTTTATTTGATTGGATTTTTTTATATATGTGAATGATAAATACATGTATAAATCTCCCATATGTTACTGTTACTGTTAGTAGATTATATAATTCATCTTTAGGTTATAGAAAGTTACAAACATAAAGGTGCTAAAAGGGCATGTATTGTTCACAGACCCTTTTTTTCTGTTTTTCCATATGGTCTATTATGAAGCATGTTATATATTGTCTAGGAATTTATTGCAATAAGTATGTTAAGTGTCTTTCTTTTCCTATGAAATGTCATCTCAGCCTACCACATCTCATACTACCAAAAAAAAAAAGATACACTCACAAATCCCATTCAAATAACCTATTTCAGTGTTCACTTTCAATATAGACCAAAAGAAACAAAATATAAATTCAATGATAAGGATTATGAATCTTAAAATTTTTTAAAAAATCAACAAAATGTCTTAAACTTGTATTACAATCCCATTCAAATAATTTAATCACTGTTTCCCTTCAAAAAGGAAATAACCTATCCACAGTTTCCCATTCAAATAACCTATCAAACCTAAGAATATTAATAAAAATCAACACCAATAACCAATATTATAACTATTAACTGTATGACAGTTAGAATATGATAGATGATATAATTAGCTCTAAATTGAATTCAAAATCTTGCCTCTACCTAAAAAGAAAGTTATTGCTCCACAAAACATGTCATGAAACAACAATAAAACAAAGACAGATCAAATTATTCTACAAACAGATTATTAAAAGCCATAAATTCTATAATTTTCAATGACACCGGTGATTCAATATTCAGAAGAGAGCAGAAAGAGTTGATTACCTTAATAAGCCAATAACAGACGAAAAGTTATGTGAAAAGTGAAATTAACCTCCACGGAGCTTCCAATTAGCTTCCTGGGAAATTAATTAGAACCTACAATGAAAGAGGGAAGCATAGATTTAATCGGAAAGCAGACAAAAATTAAGAAGCAAAAGCTACCTTCGTTGATGAATTGCAGATTGATCGTCGAAATCGAAAGCGGAAAACGAAAAAGAAACAGAGGACGGCGATGATAAGGACCAAAGATAATACGTGGTGCCCTAGTGGCATTCGTAGATTGAGTCTGCAAAAAAAAAATATATGTCGGTCCCTTAAATATCACGTAAATAACCGGTCAAATTGTTTAAAAAAAGAGTAAACTCGGAACAAATCTGGTTCGAAACTGAGTCTAGACTGCTGAAACCGAAAGACCTAACCATTGTAACAAATCAACGATTATTGTTTTTTGCGTAAACACTATATATATATGTAAAGTACGTAGTAGGAAAAAGTCAAAAAGTCAACACAAGTTGTCTAATGTATTAATATGGTAATTGTTTTAATTAAATGACAAATTGGATTTTAATATTTCAAAGTATGAGTTACTGGTCCGATAATAATTTATACAATCACTTAGAATATCACTCCTGACTTCCATTTGTTATCAAAAGCAATCCAAATAGCGTAATAATCATATATTCACACTTGAATAACAACCAAAACAAAAAATGATAAAATTATATTATATAATATAAAGAATTAAGTTATAGAAAAGCAAAGATTAGCGAACGTGATGAGATAGATAATTTAACAAATGTAATGAAAAGATAGTTTATTAAAGTAATTAAATAAAGATAAGAGGAATGGGGGAAGAAGCTGCAAGACATATGTAGTCAGTCACTCGATCTAATTATAGTTTTGACCTTTTAAAGTCAAATCATATATATTTATATTCGTATGCATAATTGCATATATATGCGGTGCATGGGATAAATTGACGTCCTACCTGGCTACCTTCGTTATTATAATGGACTCTATGCCTGGCAGTTAAAACGACGGGATATCGGTGAGATATCTGTTATCGGACAACCAAAATATCGGTACAAAAATTCGGTTCAAAATATCAGTAGCGATAATATCGGTCGTTTTTGCTGATATATCACCGTTTTTTAAAACAAAAATTCGGTGATATATCGCTAAAAATACGGCCAGCCTTTTTTTTTCTAATTAAAAATTCAAATTAGGGATTTAGGGTGTAATTTTACGTGTTACGCACTTACGCTCTCTAACTCTCAACTTCTCAAGCCCTAAAGGCGACATCCGTTCGCTCTCTTCGCTCCCAAGTGCCGTCTTCAGCGGCGCTTTTCCGGCGAATCGGAAGAAGATTTCACGAAATATCCTTAGATTGTGTTTTAACTTTAAAATGAAAACTCTTTTGAATGTTGACATTTCGTACTTCGTATTTCTATAATTCTATTAATATCGACCTTTTTGGATATTTATATTTCGTAGCCCTGACCACCCGTTACGCTACCCGACGAAGATAGTTTTTTAGCGCTTCCCCTTAATTTCTGCCCTGAAAATGTGATTATGGCAAAACCTCGGTAATTTGTGAGTATATGTTGCTATTCTAGTGTATTTGGATTGACTATTGATCAATACAACTTGTAATTTATATTGGTCAGGTCCGGAGATGCGGGACGCATGTTGGTATCGATAAGGTAATAAGTTGCAAACCTCAACGGAGGGTTTGGGGGCAGCGCCCTCAGAGAGCTGGTCCAAGGGGCAGAGCCCCTGGCCGGAGTCGAAGGATCTGAATTTTATTTAAGACAAAAGTGCATTAATGAAAAGTTTAAGGACTGAATGTGTAAATTAGTTCAAAATTCGAATTTACGATAACTACGTTAGAACGTTGATCTAATAGCAGTTATCTAAAGCAGTTGTCTAATACGCTCCTCTAAAATCATCGACATTGGTCATACGTATTCTTCTGGTTCAATTTTTCTCAATAACCAACAAAACTCTCTGGATCCTTTCATCGCTTCCAGATCGTATCCGATTGAGTATTCTCGAGTGAATCACAGAATATTCAATCCGAAAGAGATTATACGCTTTCTGGAAAATCCAATACATCTAAAAAATTCTAAGAGTATATATATTTTTAACGGTTAAACATTATCAACTTTATGTCTTAAGTGGGACTAAAACTCAACATCTTTAAGATAAAGAACATATATGTTAGATGCGAATATATTGAGAGCTTGATGTAGCATGAAGAATGAGAAGCGGGTCGTCACCACTTTTTCCGAACAAACTGAAATTTCTATCTCAGTATATTGGCTCTTTAATGATTGATTATATAAAAAAGTAATAAAAAATAACGAAATAATATTTATCATAAATACCATAAATTACTTAGACTATAATTTTAACTTTTATAGTTATTAAAATTAATAACGAATTTTCCTTAATAATCTAATTACGTAGACAATTAATTTCATGATTAACGAACTTCTCAAAAAAAAAATTTATTTGATATGATTTCATATATATATATATATATGTTACATACTTTTAATAAAACTTTAAATTTACACGACATTTTACTAATTAATTTTTCAAACGATAGCTATACTTTTTTTAGTATCTATGTGCCCTCTCATAAGTTACAAATTCTCATTAATGTAATATAAAAAAATATAATTTTAATAAAATAATTTACCCCATTCATGAAGTGACGGACTCCATTGGCCTTCGTAACCGATGTTCGGGTGTCATGTCTATCCTTCTTTTTTGTGATAAACTGCTTCGAGCGAGGGGCAGTTTCGTTAATATCTCAAAGCTTGAGGGCATTTCCAGAGGCTTGCATGCATATAAACTGGCCTTTGCGCACCCAGTTTTCCAATTCAAAGCAACTTAATTTATCTCCCTCTTCTCTCTCTCTCTCCTCCAAATTTATAGGATTTGCATTTATGGAAGCCGCCGCCGCCGTGCTGTCGGTGTTGCTGCTATGCGCCACCGTCTACTCCGCCGGCGCAGTCACCGACGGTAAGCTATACACTCTTTTCACAGCCTACGTTATAAGTATATAAGAAAAAGAGGTCTTAAATCCATCAATTTCCACTTTTAGTAACCGTTAAAAGTGTTAATATGGGTTGACATAATAGTACAATACCAGCACTAAAACACCGGATCTTATTAGAACTTTACGGGTAGATATGTTTGGGCGAGAATAGTGCTAGAAAGAGTGCTATTATGATTTACTTTACATTATGAGGTTTCAAGTGTCAATATAGATAAAGTTGTAGATTAATTATATAAACTTTTTAGTAGGTGTAGTGTGTGTTAGCTGTTAGAAAGAAAAAAGAAATATAAAATGAAACTTTCACAACCGTAAAATGCCTTGATACACGATGACAAAAGGTTATGGTTTCAAATCATAGAAGGTGAATTTTGTAGGAATTGATGTTCAAAAAAAAAAAGATTGATAAACATAGTGAGGTAAGTGGCTACATAACCGTTTTCGGGTCTCCGTGGTCTGAACAACGCTCTGCTGAATTTTAACATTTTTTTTCTCAACCAATCATATAATTTCACGTTATTTTTCTCTCTTTAAATAAAACTCTTTATTAACACAATCATCATCCACACTATCACTCACCCTCTACACACTCTTTTTATCATTTTATCACATTTTACGAGGCATTCTATGTGCGTGACACACTTTTAGGCTTTATACTATCACACCACTACGAATAGCCTTTAACAATATCAAGTGGATAGAAATAGTACTTGCCAGTCATTGGTCCATGTGGCGGTTGTAGGTGATTACTACGTTACAGGTTAATATATATCTTTGTTTTTTTCTAAACGTAACATATTTAGCACATAAGTTGGTTGTGTAATTTGTACAGTCATGTAAATGTTGTTACGCAATATTTATTGTATTTTGTTTTCCTTACGATATATCAAGGCAATCTTTTATTTATCCGTATTATCTTCCCGACAACGCACGGATGATAAATTTAGTTTAGAACAAAATTTTTAAATGTTTATGCGGGTTGTCTATGATTTTATATTGTATTTTTCATATATAACCAATTTATAAAAATGTAATTGTAAAACTATTATTACTTGGTTATTTCTCACTTTGAAAGACAAAGTGAGTAGAAATTCGCCTCAATTCGTGTAAAATTGTTTATTTCAAACTATTATATTAGTTAATAGTATTTTAAAATAATATTAAATATATTATTTTATTTACAAAATTTAAGGAAATAAAATATTTAATTTTATTTTCCTTTTTCTGAGAAAAAAACAGCTATCGAAATGGTCAAATTTGGCTGTTAGTTGTACACTAGACGCATCAGATGGTTGTACAAAGCCTGCATATGCACGTGGGTGGGCACATGCTCACGCCACGCTGTCTAAAACTAGAATGAAATTTGATTGAAGTCGACGTGATATAATTTAATTAATTGTTTCCCTTATTTAATATTCTTGTCCAACAGTTTTAATTCCCTATTTAATTAAAAGAAATATGTTAAATATGTTTCTTGTTAAAACGAGTCGAGCTAGAGTTTAAATTTCTTTAAATTAAAGGTCAACTGTGATTGACCGATTTAATACCGATTTAATGATACAGGGTTGTTATGGAACGGGAACTTTGAGCTCGGGCCAAAGCCTTCCGACATGAAAGGCTCGGAGGTGTTGAAACACAATGCGATCCCTGGATGGAAAACTTTCGGTTTCGTTGAGTATATCAAATCAGGACAAAAGCAAGGCGACATGTTGTTGGTCGTCCCTGAGGGAGCCTATGCAGTAAGGCTAGGAAACGAAGCGACAATCGAGCAGACCATAAACGTGACTAAAGGAATGTATTATTCCATCACGTTTAGTGCTGCTCGAACATGTGCTCAAGAAGAGACACTGAATGTGTCGGTAGCACCTGATTTTGGGGTGCTACCGATGCAGACATTGTATAGCAGTAGCGGATGGGACTCATATGCGTGGGCTTTTCAAGCGGAATATACTACCGCTACTATTAAGTTACATAACCCAGGCGTCGAAGAGGATCCCGCATGCGGTCCGCTTATTGATTCTATTGCCATCAAAACTCTATACCCTCCTAGACCTTCAAAAGGTAACTCAATTTTATAAACTTCACTAGTTATATATAACATTATACTTAAGAATAATAGTTAAGTAGTACGCTAATTATATGTATAACATTTATTAGCTA
Organism: Deinandra increscens subsp. villosa; assembly: GCA_039602395.1. NCBI lineage: Eukaryota > Viridiplantae > Streptophyta > Magnoliopsida > Asterales > Asteraceae > Deinandra > Deinandra increscens. Next base: position 6,653,164 of record JBCNJP010000003.1, read on the forward strand.
CTTATAAATAGTACTATAAGAATAATACTTATAAATAGTATGCTATATGTATAACATTTATTAGCCACATATAATTAAATAGTACTTAAGAATAATACTTATAAATATAGTGTACTATTCACTAGCTTAGCCTAGTAGCCAGGGGCGGACCCATAAGGTAAGTGTAGCGCCCGCTACACCGAATTTTTACCCCGACGTGAATTTTTTTTTTATAGGTTTCGGTTTTTGCGACCCCGAAACGAATTTTTCGCGACCCTGGAAGAAATTTTATGGCTTTTACTTAAAAATATGATCAAAAGCCTCTTAAAAATATGATTAAAAGCCCGTTAACTACCTAAAAAAAAATTTCGGTACGTTGTCCGAACCCGTTAGTCCCGCTACCCCTGATATCTTTCTGAATCCACCACTGCTAGTAGTAAATGGTAATAGCTTAGCCTAGTAGCAAATATGTAATAATTATGAATGGTAAACTTTTAAGACCTTTTTTATCACCAAGATTTAGTTTTTAAATAGTGCCCAACTTGAATATTCATTATCTTAATAGTGAAAAAGAGGGTTGGGGTTAGATAGATCAAAGAGGATATTGGAGAGAAAATAATTGTTTATTCTTTTAGGTTTTTTAATAAAAAGGATGATTTAGTCTATTCGTGTTAAATTAACAGAAAAATTAAGAGAGTTATTGCCGCGTAGCTGATTGATATAAAAATGAACCCAAAGAGTAAAAAAATAATTTTAGAACTTTTTTTATAAACAACGTTATTTGAACCAAATTAAGAAGTGCTCTAAATTTTAGCAATAATGTTAATTTTAACGTATGTCAATTAACTTTCTTTTACAAACTAATGAGCGTTTGAGCTTTTCTAACAGAGGTTTGGTTTCTGGTCTTTAACCTCCTTAAAAGCCAGGTGTCAAACTTAAGTTATGTTTTATCTGGCGAAAAACGTTTAAGAAAGAGATTTGAAAACCTTTCACCACTATACATAGCCTTAGCATGCTATTAATACAATTATGAGTTTTCTATCAACAAATTTCCATTAAAAAAGGTATTTATGATCTCTCTAGAGTTTTGTTAACAAGCATTTAGAAAGTAGGGTCATTTCACCCTTAATAATTGAATGGTGACCCTATATATTTATACAAGTTGTAATGATTTTTCAATTACAAAATCCAGCATTTAATTGTACCTTTGGGCTTTGTCTCACAAATTAAGTCCATGTACTTTGATGTCATTGATGCATGCATTATGAGTTATGGATGAAAAGTTGGCACATCATTAACCTATTAAATCATGTGCCATGCTCCCATGTTAATATGTTTTTTTTAGCTACACGACACTATCTATTAAAAGAAAAAAACTAGCAAGACGTTAGATAATATGTTCTTATATCAATATGAATTTTGAATTTATGCAGAAAACATACTGAAAAACGGAGGATTCGAAGAAGGTCCGTATATCTTTCCAAACACGTCGTGGGGTGTGTTGATCCCACCAAACATCGAAGACGACCATTCTCCACTCCCAGCTTGGATGGTCGAGTCACTTAAAGCCGTAAAGTACATTGACTCTGACCACTTCTCTGTGCCACAAGGAAAAAGAGCAGTCGAGCTTGTGGCTGGTAAAGAGAGCGCTATAGCTCAAGTGGCTAGAACCATCGTTGGGAAGACTTACCATCTTTTGTTCACCGTTGGTGATGCTAGTAACTCGTGTGAAGGGTCCATGGTCGTTGAGGCATTCGCGAATAAAGAAACCTTAAAAGTGCCATATCAATCCAAGGGTAAAGGTGGATATAAGCGTGCGGTTCTTAAATTCGTGGCAACAAGTACGAGAACCAGGATCATGTTTTATAGTACGTTTTATACAATGAGAAGTGATGACTTTTCGTCGCTTTGTGGGCCTGTTGTCGACGACGTGAAGCTTTTGAGCGTCCGAAACCCTCGTAAACTTGTTTGAACGGGTCGGGTCGGGTTTGAATTTGGAAGCACTTGGATTACTTGCACTTAAAGAGTGTTTTTTTTTATTTAGTAAGGAATAAACAAGTTTTTTTTGCCTTCTAAAACTAGTATAATACTAAGAATGGTATATAAAGGTAATTGGGAAGCGGTGTGATTTTGATTTCATATGTAACTTTACTTTGATATATGAAAAAAAAAATAGAACATATTGTGTATTTATTCTCCTTGTACATGCTTTTTTCTTCATTTAAATCGTTTGCGTGCGTGTACATATGCGTATTAGCGTATATGTGTCGTATATATACGTGTAGGCATGTATGTATATGTGTGTCTTCATGTGTGTATGTGTAATATGTGAATTGTGAAACAAAAACATACCATACTATGTAGGAATAACTAGTAGGTACAATATAAGAGGTAGATCTTTACCACTTTTATATGTATGAATATCAAGATTTCAAAATATGATGTAGATTTGTATGTAACCTGTCATGGACCTCCATGCCTCCACATAACTCCAAAGTAAGTTGCTGATCATCTACAGTTAACCTTGTTCATTCAACGAATCATATGTCGACATTATGCCCATCTCGGGCCCGACTGGCTATGGTTGACACAAATTGACTGGTTATCAAATTGATCGTATTATTGATTTACTGGTCGGGCCGGATGAATTTGTCAGATGGTTATGGTGTAAGCCATGTTTTGATTGGTTATCAAATTGTGGCTCTACCGATTTACTAGCTGGCCGGATGAATCAAACAGAAAATCAGTCGTAACTGGTTTTAGGGAATGTTACTAAATGAAATATATATCTATAGGTTTCTAGCTCAATGGCTCCGGATGTGTATATTGTGATGTTTCTCTCTATGAGGTTGAGGATTTAAGTCTTATAGTAGATAAGAATGTAATATATTCGTAAGTAGATTATTGTTATTCAAGAAAAAAGTAAATGAAATATATTGTTTGAAAACAACACAATAAAGAGGGGTAGTCTAGGTAAGAAGCAACACAATGAAATATATGTTCCTCCCATGGGCCGGGTCAAAACCACATTCAAATATAGTTTTTCCATTAACCCATTTGAGCAACACAATCTTGCATGGACATGGCCCATTTTAACAATACTAGGTTCATGCTTTGACCCATCTCATTTGGGCTCGAACCCATTCGACTCCCATTTCGTCGATTAGTTGAGCTTTGGATCTTCTCATTCGACTCCACATAGGTTACAAACTCAGGTGTCATTTTTCATATGACTTCTGACGCTTTCATGATCTATGATGTTGCTTCTTATCATGGTTTCGGAGAAGATATCATCGATAATGATACAACGCTCGAAATCTTCCATACTTGTCCTTACTTCTTTTTTTAAACAGCAAATGCCCGGATATCTGGGATTACTCTGGTAAATGAATCACCCTTTCGTCTGAATAACAAAGCGTGAGACCCGGCCAATCCACGAGCCAGGAGAAAATTCCACAATTGGAAAAACCCACTGGCTCAACCTGAAGCAAATCGCCCCGGGCAAGACTTGAACCCACAACCTCCTATATGAAAAGTCATGAGAGCACCAATAGGGCAATGTCATTCTTTACTTGGTTAGACTCATGACCACTTTAACTTATAGTTTGGTAATTTTCAACTAGTAAATTTCCAATAAATAACCTCAACTAGTTTATCGTGTAACTTGTATTAATTATTTTACCTATATACAAATGAGAAAGCTGTTTGTTCTTTGTTGTTTGAGGTACAAACCTATATTGCATTCTTTTTTGGTAGAACAATGTGAAGCTAATTATTTAAATATACAAACACTAAGCTAATTACATTTGTAGCCGTTCAAAAAGAGGGGATACTATCATAATTTAACACATATGGTTTCATTTAGTTTCCTAGCTTAAGGTGGCCTGGTTGGCAAGCTATTCCACTATAAATAGAGATGTTAAAGTTATGTTTTCCTTGTGCTTAGATCACAACAGAAGAAGAGATCAAGAAGCAAGTCTACCTAGGCTAAAAGTAACAGAATCAACAAAAAAAGTCAGGTTCACTTTATTTTAAAGCAAGATCAACAAGTTCAGCAAGAAAAGCAGCAAGAAATCAACAAGTTTTAGCAAAATAGCAAGATAATGCATGCAGCAAGAAATCACCACTTTTATAGGGGAGCATTCACCATTTTGCTAGACTACAAGGCCATGTGTGACTAGACAACTTAGTAACCATCACTACGAATACTACAACTACCAACAGAAAATTGGTCGTTACCAGACTCATTATGTTCAGACATTCTTACAAAACTACATCCAATACCACCATATGTTTTGCTCTTCTTTTTCTCTATTTCATAATAACCATTTAAACTATAGTTGAAGGTTTACCTCAAAAGCACCTACCTTTTCGAATGAACGTCTTTTGACTTTGAATTTGACTGCATTCTTTCACAGCAGGTTTAACTTTTTTAGGTTTGGGATGAAATGAGCAAAAAGTGGCAACCCTCTTCAGCTTCTTTAATCTATAGCATCATCATAGACAAGTAAGCAATCATCTTCCTTATGCAAATATTCATAAAAAGCTCATTAAATCTTGAAATCTATATCTATTTATAGTAATCAATAGATATATGAATATTAGAACTTTATGAGAGAAGCATATGTAGAAATAAAACAAAAAAAAAACACTGAATAATAATTACCTACCGTTTCCATATACGATTTTTGCAAATCACCATTACACAGGCACCTCCACTTTGTTGCCCTTTTATATCTGAGATATTCAACACAAATCTGCACATAATTAGAAGAAGAAACAGAATCTAAACATGTGGTTAAGATGACACAGATAACAAAAGCAAACAACAGATTTGAAACAGTCATTGCTAGTTTCTTATTAGGTCAGATGCGAAGATCCAGAGCTTTGATCAAAGAGAAGATATTATCATAAGTTCATAACCCAAAATCTATTTTTCTGATGAATATTAATTCTCTCATCAATCCAGATAAGCAAACATTATATATACATGCACCCACTGTCATAGTAGATCTTGCTTTTAGAAACTATAGTCCCCCAAATCAAAACAGAAACAATATAGGAAAAAATCAATACTTTGAAGGCAATGAAGCTATCAACAAGTAATAGCAAGCAAGCAAGCAACAGATAATCTCATAATTGATGGATTAATTATGATTAGTGAATGGTTGATTGATAAGTGAGGCATAAGTCAAAGAACAGAAGATAATTACTAGTTTATTATTATGAGTGAGTACGAAAGTATTAGTGAGTTGTTTATTAATTATTTGCATGTTGTTAGGAGTTAAAGAGTTAGAATTGGTTTGCAAGTTTTGTTTTAATATATATAGAGATCGTTGTAATTGGTTTAACATGTAGTTTTCAACCAACAAAAAATATAGAAAGAGCCATTGCTGTGTTAGTCACAAAACACAGTTGTATTGCGTTGCTCGATCCAATTAATTTCCAACAATAATCCCCACACGGACACACAAAGTTGAGTTAATATCATGAGAACACATCGCCATTACCTCTACAGCAAAAGGTATGATCAAATCAAAGGCTTGAGCGTTTATATCCGAAACCTTAAGTAAATAGAATCAACAAAAGATACAGAAATAACTACAAAAATCAAAGATATTACAGGCACAATTCAACCAAAGTTAACAAATCACTAACTATTTTCTTCAAACCAAAACAGAAATATAAAAATATAAAATATAAAATCAATAAAAGATACAGTAATAAC
>JBCNJP010000003.1:6659370-6688849 GCA_039602395.1 Deinandra increscens subsp. villosa
AATTATTATATATGACAACCAAATTTGGTTGATGAATAGTAGGTTTTAGTTTTTTATAGTTTGGCCACAAAACTTTAAGATTTTGACAGTATCTACCCCTTAAACTTTTAAACATTTTTTAAATGAAATAATAAACTTTAGGTTTTTATAGCTTAGTCACATATGTTTCATACTTTTACATTTTGTACTTTTTAACTTTTAAGGTTTTTTTTTTGTTTTAAGTTTTGTTGTCTTTTACTTTGCCACGAATCTTTTAACTTTTCCACTTTCGTTTTTAGTATATTTTTATAGTTTTATTCTTTCACTACAAGACTTTTAGACTTATACAATTTATACCCCTTAACTTTTCAACCCTCTAACTTTTAAAGTTTTTTTTTTTTTTAAGTTTTGTTGTCTTCTACTTTGACCACGAAACTATTAACTATTCTAATTTTGTTTTTAGTATACTTTTATAGTTTTATACTTTCACCACGAGACTTTTATACCCCTTAACTTAGTATATTTTTATAATTTTATACTTTCACCCCGAGACTTTTAGACTTTTACGTTTTATAATCTTTAACTTTTTAACTCTCTAACTTTTAAAGTTTTTATTTTTGTTTTAAGTTTTTTTTATCTTCTACTTTTAGCACGAAACTTTTAACTTTTCTACCTTTGATTTTAGTATACTTCTATAGTGTTATACTTTCACCACGAGACTTTCAAATTTTTTACGTTTTATACCACTTAACTTTTTGACTTTCGTTCAATATTCAAATTCAACCCCGCAGCAACGCGCGGGGTGGTAAACATCTCGTTATACATGATTAAAAAATTAAAACTAACTAATAAAACATAATTTAATAATAATAAGAATATCAAACCCTGATTTTGAAGTTTCAACAAATTCATAAAGTACACTTGCACATAGAGAGATAGTTCTTGAAGAGCAGAAACCCCCCAAATTCTTGAAGAGCATAAAACAAAACGGGAAAATATGTTTAAATTTGCTACCGTTGCCCCGTCCTTGAACAATCTAACTTTTTGATCATTTGTTGTTGGTAACAAGTGGTGACATGTTAATTAGCAATGGTAGGTTTACTTCTTTTAGACATTGTACTTATGGTCTTGCATAATCTCAGACTTGGGGCATTTTATACACTTTAACTTTGCATACATGTTTTCATGTTGGTGTATGTCTTTGTTTTGTTGTGCCTTTCAAAAATTTTCAACATTGCCTTACATTGGCCCTGCCCATACATCGCACAATTACCCCTGCCCGTGCATAGCACGGGGTTTTATAATTTTATATTATTTATTTAATTTTTTCATTTTTTATTTTTTTTACATTTTTATTTTTTTAAATGTTTTATTTAATAAATTATTTTTAGTTAATTATTTATAATTATTTATTTATTTATTTAAACCGTTGAACTACAACTACTTTTTAAATTATATATGCATGGTGTGTGTTGTCTTTAGCAAATATAATGAATATAAGACTATTGATAATGCCAAACAACTATTAGTGCACTCACATGCTTTAAATATTTATTGGTCTGGGTACTGATTTGTAAGGTAATAGTGGTTAAGTGATTCATAAGGTAATAGTGGTTAAGGCGGTTCTACACTTTGGATTAGTTCAATTTTGGGTCCAGATTATTTGGACCGGTCAAGAAGACGCTCACCCTCGCCTAAGAATGAAAGGGGACTGGTGCTCATTCTTAGAGAAGACGAGGCTTCCTCGACACAAGGTTTGATGCTTCGAGTTTCATGAAGACCTGCCCTACCCGGATGATACCGCTCATTTTAAGTTTTGTTATGTTTGGCATCGAAATGGTTTTTATGAACGGAGAGGTCACGACACCTACTTTAGTTATTCTATTTATTATATTAGTCAATCCACTTGATACAGTTAACACACTTATATTTTTCAAGCTTTGTCATAGTAATAATAGGATATATGAATCATCCTGCAATCATGTTTTGACATAGGATGTTATAAGCATTAGAATCTGTAACATGGAACTTTTGAATGTTAAACACGTGATATTGTGTAAATTTTCTTTTTAGTTTATAAATAATTTAGACCAGCTTAGATTTAGATGCTTTATAAGGTTTTATTTATTGCATAATTCCTCATACACTTAGCATAATCTTCTACCATCGATTAAGGATGAAAACAGACTGGGCAGCATTCTTCCAGACAACGGGCCTTCCTCGACACAAGTTGCTACGCTTCCAACTTAATGAGGAACGTGCCCGGCCGGATGGAACTGCCCTGTTTCATGTCTGTTACTATATGTTGGTTTGTTTTCATGAAACTGATAAACTTTGACAAACCTATCTCTTTCTATCTTACTTCTACAACTTAGACCTACAACTATTTTCCTAATTATATATGGATGGTGTATATTATCTTAGCAGATACACTGAACATATGACTATTGCTAATGCCAAAAAATAGTTAGATACCTTCTTTACTTACACTGTTACGTTTTTTACCAAGCACTGGTGTGATCAAAATCATTTCACGTATGCAAACATACTAAGCATGTTAGGGTCGGGCAAAGTTCCCCCCCGGCCGTGCATCGCACGGGCCTGAACACTAGTTTAATCAATATTTAAACCTAGCTGGGATTGAGGATCAAAAGCCTATAAATAGTGGGTCTAGGATTCTAATTACTAGTACCACAAAAACCCAAAGGATTGGTGTTTTAGTCAATGTTTAAACCTAGCTGGGATTGAGGATCAAAAGCCTATAAAAAAAATAATTTTGGTGTTTTAACTTTCAAAAAAAGCATTTTGGTGTTTTAACTTAAAAAAAAGGATTGGTGTTTTATCACTAGCAGCAATTTATGGTTGTATTGAGTAGTTTTGTAGATTTCATATAAACAAAAGGATGTTAAATGCTATTTGGTACTCATGTTAATGCATGGTGTACAACCATATCTTTCTTCCTTTGGGTTGTTTGTTAATTAGTATAGCTTTGTTTTCTTATTTTGTTAATATTTGTAAAGCCAAGAAGAAACATAAAAGTGTAATTACAATAAATTTTCAATACTTCATTACAAATAATATTGTTTGCAATTGACACAACAAAATACATTTAAAAAACAAACTATCCGTCGCAACGCACGGATAGTATCCATCTTGTTATATACTATACAAAATCAAGATGGAAAGAACACTAATACTACGCGTTATTTCTTTTTATCTTTTGTCTTTTCTAAAAAATAAGTAGTAAAAAAAATTGGGTTTGTCTTTCTTGAATAGTAAAATAGTTAAAAATAAATTTGTTTTCGTTCCTATTTAAAAGCACGTGTTTTTTTTCTATTTTTTATACTAATACAATGAGTTTAAAAAATGAGTTGGTGTTGTAATAAATAGAGTCATGTAAAATTATTTTTAGGTCTTAAACTTCTTATTTTGAGATCACACAATGAGTTTAAAAAATGAGTTGGTGTTGTAATAAATAGAGTCATGTAAAATTATTTTTAGGTCTTAGACTTTATATTTTGAGTTCACGTCGTTTCAACATTTCTATTTTCTTTAAGTTGCGTCTACAACTGTATTTTGTACTCGTGTTATCACTGCGACAACGTATACGAGTACTTAAAAACTAGTTAGATGATTTAAATTACAACATTAAAACATTAAAAGTATATGGTTAAATGGAGCCTTTAAAATTAAATAGTGGGGGGTCAAGGGCTGCAAATCATGTTGGATATACAGTTTACATCCACATGCAACTTGTTCACTTCAAGCAAACACAAATCAAGATTTCATTATGTCATATCAAATTAAAATTGACAAACTTTATATAAAAGATACTTGGGATTGAATTAGGTAATGAATAAATTTTAGAAATGATCGAACGAGAGGGGTTATTGTATAAAGTTTGGTTTGGGTAAGAAGAATAAGAATGAATCATAGTCATTAAATCTTCAATTAAATGAAGATCTATGGCACAAAGTTTTCCTGTGTAAAATTAGAAGAGAAAAATAAAAGAAAACAAATAAATAAAAAGGTATTTTTGACTTTTTATCAAGTTTCCCTCATTTTTTAAACATTCATAACCTTTAAATACGACATTATTTTTTTTTAAATTACACCATAAAAGCGAGCGTTTTTTATCTTTAAAACGCATACAATTGTTGTTATATATAAAATAAATAAAAAATTACTCTTTCGAATGTATCAAAATATTGAGATCATTGTGTCATTGTGTCAAAATGTTCAGATTATTGTGTCATACTGTGTCAAAAATGTTCAGATTATTGTGTCATATTGTGTTAACATGTTCAGATCATTGTGTCATATTGTCTCAAAACTCGAAATAGTAGTTTTCTTTTTAATTTTATATATAGCAACACTATATATAATTTTGACAAAATGACATAATGATCTGAACATTTTGACACAATAACACAATGATCTGAACATTTTGTGTCAAAAATCAAAAAGGTGTTTTTTTTAAAAAATATTATATATAGCAACACTATACACGTTTTAAATATAAAAAAACGTTCGTTTTTGTGGTGTATTTTTATTTTAAATAATGTCGTATGTGAAAGTTAGAAATGTTTAAAAAAAGAAGGAAAATTAACTAAAAGTCAACAAAGATGTTTAAGACCAAATTATCTATCATTCCTTATTTATTAGATCAGGATTAAATGGCTCGGATTCTTTCTTATCTTTCTTATAAAACGAAACTTCTCATTTGAACCTCTCTAATGATCAAACCATATTCTTCTTCTTTTTTTACTTTTTAATTATTTATTTTTTAAACGGCGAATCTATCCTACACATACTCCTGAACTACTCCACAAATTATATTACCCCAATTACCATTGTCTGGTTTTGAACCCAAAATCTCAAACTAAAAAGAAAAAGATTTTGATTAAATAAATTCATCTAAAGGGTTTATGTGTTTTGATGTAATTTGGGTTTTTTTCAACTTTTTTTAACAAAGATTTTTGTTACTCCATCAAATTTCACATTCGTCAAAGTTTGAACCTTAGTTATTATAAAGTTGCACTAGCGTACACACTTTTTTATTTATACTTTATAAAGCATAAAATAAAAACAAAAAATAGGAAAGAGAACAAAAAAAAAGATAGCATTTATGTTATAGGTAAAATTTATCCTCATTTTAATATCTCTAAACAATGTTCTACAAGTGAGATATCACCTGATTGTTTGTTTGTATGTTGGTTTATTTGTCATGTAAAATATAAGTCATGATCATATTTATTAACTAATAAATTAGTTGAAAATTGAAATGTTAAGCTATAGAATTGTACAAAGGATTTAGACAATCGTGGAGAGCAAATTCTGTAACCTAGAAACGAGCGGAAATGAAGATTTTAAGTGCATATAACATGGACCCTTGATGCTTTGCGCCACCTTAGGAGATAGAAACTCATCAAACCATGTGACACCCAACCCACAAGGGTGCAACCCTCCCTAGTTAATACCTAACCTAGCTCAAGCCTTTTTGCATCTTAATTTGCTCCTAAAAGTCTTGATCTATCTCTAACAAGGGATGGTTAGGTTGTAACCCAATAATAAAAGATAAAGAATCTTTAAAGAATATTACCAGGTTTTAGAACCTGACAGGGATAAATTTATAATGAAATGATTAGAGAGAAGTATAAGTTTTCTGTTCAGAAAAAATCTAACACGGGGATTGTTACTTCGTGCTTTTAATCGACACTTACAAAAACACGGTGATATGATAAAGAAATTTTAATGACGCAAATGGTTAACTTGTATATAAATCTATAGAAATACGAATAAAAATCTTTTTTGTAACGATTTTGCTTTTATTTAAATTAGAATTTAGTTTTTTTTGTTAATAACGTCTTATTAATTTTGCTATTCGAAAAGGGTAGTGACGCAACTTGTTATCCGTTTGCCTTATATTTTAATGTAAACGTTTATGGCTTTTATAAACCTAAAGGGAGAGAGACATCATTATTACTTTAAAGATAACGAGGAATCAACCGCGCGTTGCAGCGGTTGTGTATTCAAAATTTTCAGACACGTAGAGAATTTGACACCCATATATTACATAGCAAAATTGGGTGGCTGTATATGTATATATAACATTCAAAACATCCGACTGCAGTGTTGTATTTAACATGCAAAACATCCAACTACAGTGTTTACAAAACATTTGACCACTGGTGCTGGTGTTGCCTAAGCATTTGGTGGGTCATCATATGAAGAAGTCCCTGGGAAAAAAAACAGCACGCTGAGTACTAAGTTCGTAGGTGGAAATAGTGCTGTAATTTTTCAATATATCCGTTGTTTCGTGATTGAAGTTGTGCACTGGGATAGAGGTTAGGTAAGAAGCGAACCGGTATGTGTAGGAAGAGATCTTTTGACTCTGGTTGTTGTCGACTGACGGTGTGATTGCCTTGTTGGTATTGGAGTTCGTGGGGTAGAGAAGCAGCAGGGCTTCTGGGTGTTCTTCCAGAGGGGGCTTGTGTTGATGTGGAGCCTGATGTGTCACCTATATGCTCAGCTCGATTTAGTATTGAAACCTGTCAGACCAATTTGTGTGTACAATTAAACCTTTAGATGAAACCGAAAAAGTTTTCCTTTTGTTTGTATTATTGTTGCAGGTAAGGTTTTGAAATTGGTGTTGAATTGTTAATATCTAACACATTTGTGACCTGATGATAATGACGTGAACCTAAATTTTCTGTTGAGGAAATACCTCGCTTGCGTGAGATTTGGTGTGGCCGCATAATCTATACAAAAATTCTAAAAGATAATAAAGGTTTCTATCATAGTAAATGTAAACCGCGCATTGCAGCGGTTAACCGGTTACGTTAAGTATTAATAAAGCTATTCAGATTTCCGATATAATTAAAAGTATTGATTGTTTGTTTTTTATGTTAATTTTTTTCACTTTGTTTACGTGTATTAAAAATTTGATAAGTCAATTTTAATATCTTTACAATGTACGTGATATGAATAATACTTGAAGTAAAAAAAAACATATAACAAAAGGTGAAAATTCATTTAAGTTGCTGTAAAGAGAAAAGTAATTGTTGTTTCTATTTTTAAAAGAGAAATGGTAGATAAAATACATGCCTCTGTTCCAAAATGCAAGCAAAACCATTCATCCAAGAAACTTTCAAGCTTTCATCATCTTGTCCAAATGCTTTTAGGTTTGGATAGTCCAAAAGGTCTAAGTCATTCTCTCCTCTAATGAATTATTCTGTATTATTAAAGCTTTTAATAACAAAAAAATGTAACAATCTATTAAATCTGACTACAATTGAGGTTTATTTAAGACATTATCATTAACTTTACATTTATACAGATTGGCTTCTGATTTCATTTCATAACTGTTAAATTACAGTAATTCTATGCATATTGCAAGTTAATTTGCTATGTGTTTGAGGTTCTAAGATCTTATTAAGAACAACTAATGCTAGTTATCTTAAACCTTTATGTTTTACATTTATTTACAACTTTCATAGATTATAATTAATATGCAAATTTCCATATAAGCATAGGCACTTTCTGATTTTCTATTGATTCAATAACTATCATCAAATAAATCTAGAAAAGGCACATAACATAAAAGACAATAACATATCACACACAATAATTTCCTAAATGATTTATAAACAACATGCATTTTTTTTTAAAATTTGTATTCATTTATCTTTGAAAAAAAATTCCATACAGAATTAAGACAATAAACATAAACATTAGTATCATTCATTTCACATTTCATGTAAAGAAATTTATCATTTTGATTCCCAAAAGAACAAACATAGTTTCAATGTTTAGTTCTTGCTATTGATTAGTTTTATTTGATTGGATTTTTTTATATATGTGAATGATAAATACATGTATAAATCTCCCATATGTTACTGTTACTGTTAGTAGATTATATAATTCATCTTTAGGTTATAGAAAGTTACAAACATAAAGGTGCTAAAAGGGCATGTATTGTTCACAGACCCTTTTTTTCTGTTTTTCCATATGGTCTATTATGAAGCATGTTATATATTGTCTAGGACATTCTATTGCAATAAGTATGTTAAGTGTCTTTCTTTTCCTATGAAATGTCATCTCAGCCTACCACATCTCATACTACCAAAAAAAAAAAGATACACTCACAAATCCCATTCAAATAACCTATTTCAGTGTTTACTTTCAATATAGACCAAAAGAAACAAAATATAAATTCAATGATAAGGATTATGAATCTTAAAATTTTTTAAAAAATCAACAAAATGTCTTAAACTTGTATTACAATCCCATTCAAATAATTTAATCACTGTTTCCCTTCAAAAAGGAAATAACCTATCCACAGTTTCCCATTCAAATAACTTATCAAACCTAAGAATATTAATAAAAATCAACACCAATAACCAATATTATAACTATTAACTGTATGACAGTTAGAATATGATAGATGATATAATTAGCTCTAAATTGATTTAAAAATCTTGCCTCTACCTAAAAAGAAAGTTATTGCTCCACAAAACATGTCATGAAACAACAATAAAACAAAGACAGATCAAATTATTCTACAAACAGATTATTAAAAGCCATAAATTCTATAATTTTCAATGACACCGGTGATTCAATATTCAGAAGAGAGCAGAAAGAGTTGATTACCTCAATAAGCCAATAACAGATGAAAAGTTATGTGAAAAGTGAAATTAACCTCCACGGAAATTCCAATTAGCTTCCTGGGAAATTAATTAGAACCTACAATGAAAGAGGGAAGCATAGATGTAATCGGAAAGCAGGCAAAAATTAAGAAGCAAAAGCTACCTTCGTTGATGAATTGCAGATTGATCGTCAAAATCGAAAGCGGAAAAGGAAAAAGAAACAGAGGACGGCGATGATAAGGACCAAAGATAATACGTGGTGCCCTAGTGGCAGTCGTAGATTGAGTCTGCAAAAAAAAAAATATATGTCGGTCCCTTAAATATCACGTAAATAACCGGTCAAATTGTTTAAAAAAAGAGTAAACTCGGAACAAATCTGGTTCGAAACTGAGTCGAAACTGCTGAAGCCGAAAGACCTAACCATTGTAACAAATCAGCGATTATTGTTTTTTGCGTAAACACTATATATATATGTAAAGTACGTAGTAGGAAAAAGTCAAAAAGTCAACACAAGTTGTCTAATGTATTAATATGGTAATTGTTTTAATTAAATGACAAATTGGATTTTAATATTTCAAAGTATGAGTTACTGGTCCGATAATAATTTATACAATCACTTAGAATATCACTCCTGACTTCCATTTGTTATCAAAAGCAATCCAAATAGCGTAATAATCATATATTCACACTTGAATAACAACCAAAACAAAAAATGATAAAATTATATTATATAATATAAAGAATTAAGTTATAGAAAAGCAAAGATTAGCGAACGTGATGAGATAGATAATTTAACAAATGTAATGAAAAGATAGTTTATTAAAGTAATTAAATAAAGATAAGAGGAATGGGGGAAGAAGCTGCAAGACATATGTAGTCAGTCACTCGATCTAATTATAGTTTTGACCTTTTAAAGTCAAATCATATATATTTATATTCGTATGCATAATTGCATATATATGCGGTGCATGGGATAAATTGACGTCCTACCTGGCTACCTTCGTTCTTATAATGGACTCTGTGGTCAATATTTAATTAATAATCAGTGATTATGGCAAAACCTCGGTAATTTGTGAGTATATGTTGCTATTCTAGTATATTTGGGTCGACTATTGATTAATACAACTTGTAACTTATATTGGTCAGGTCTGGAGGTGCGGGGCGCATGTTGGTATCGATAAGGTAATAAGTTGCAAACCTCAACGAGGGTTTGGGGGCAGAGCCCCTGGCATGGGGTCGAAGGACTGAATTTTATTTTAGACAAAAGTGCATTAATGAAAAGTTAAAGGACTGAATGTGTAAATTAGTTCAAAAATCGAATTTAGATAACTACTTAGCAGTTATCTAATACACTCCTCTAAGCAGTTGTCTAATATGCTCCTCTAAAATCATCGACATTGGTCATAGGTATTCTTCTGGTTCGTTTTTTCTCAATCACCAACAAAACTCTCTGGATCCTTTCATCGCTTCCAGATCGTATCCGATTGAGTATTCTCGAGTGAATCACAGAATATTCAATCCGAAAGAGATTATACGCTTTCTGGAAAATCCAATACATCTAAAAGTTTCTAAGAGTATATATATTTTTAACGGTTAAACATTATCAACTTTATGTCTTAAGTGTGACTAAAACTCAACATCTTTAAGATAAAGAACATATATGTTAGATGCGAATATATTGAGAGCTTGATGTAGCATGAAGAATGAGAAGCGAGTCGTCACCACTTTTTCCGAACAAACTGAAATTTCTATCTCAGTATATTGGCTCTTTAATGTTGATTATATAAAAAAGTAATAAAAAATAACGAAATAATATTTATCACAAATACCATAAATTACTTAGACTATAATTTTAACTTTTATAGTTATTAAAATTAATAACGAATTTTCCTTAATAATCTAATTACGTAGACAATTAATTTCATGATTAACGAACTTCTCAAAAAAAAAATTTATTTGATATGATTTCATATATATATTATATATATATGTTACATACTTTTAATAAAACTTTAAATTTACACGACATTTTACTAATTAATTTTTCAAACGATACTATACTTTTTTTAGTATCTATGTGCCCTCTCATAAGTTACAAATTCTCATTATGCAATATAACAAAAAAATATAATTTTAATAAAATAATTTACCCCATTCATGAAGTGACGGACTCCATTGGCCTTCGTAACCGATGTTCGGGTGTCATGTCTATCCTTTTTTTTTGTGATAAACTGCTTCGAGCGAGGGGCAGTTTCGTTAATATCTCAAAGCTTGAGGGCATTTCCACAGGCTTGCATGCATATAAACTGGCCTTTGCGCACCCAGTTTTCCAATTCAAAGCAACTTAATTTATCTCCCTCTTCTCTCTCTCTCTCCTCCAAATTTATAGGATTTGCATTTATGGAAGCCGCCGCCGCCGTGCTGTCGGTGTTGCTGCTATGCGCCACCGTCTACTCCGCCGGCGCAGTCACCGACGGTAAGCTATACACTCTTTTCACAGCCTACTTTAGTATATAAGAAAAAGAGGTCTTAAATCCATCAATTTCCACTTTTAGTAACCTTTAGAAGTGTTAATATGTGTTGACATAATACATACCAGCACTAAAACACCGGATCTTATTAGAACTTTACGGGTAGATATGTTTGGGCGAGAATAGTGCTAGAAAGAGTGCTATTATGATTTACTTTACATTATGAGGTTTCAAGTAGTGTCAATATAGATAAAGTTGTAAATTAATTATATAAACTTTTTAGTAGGTGTAGTGTGTGTTAGCTGTTAGAAAGAAAAAAGAAATATAAATTGAAACTTTCACAACCGTAAAATGCCTTGATACACGATGACAAAAGGTTATGGTTTCAAATCATAGAAGGTGAATTGTGTAGGAATTGATGTTCAAAAAAAAAAAAGATTGATAATCATAGTGAGGTAAGTGGCTATGTAACCGTTTTCGGGTCTCCGTGGTCTGAACAACGCTCTGCTGAATTTTAACATTTTTTTTCTCAACCAATCATATAATTTCACGTTATTTTTCTCCTTTAAATAAAACTCTTTATTAACACAATCATCATCCACACTATCACTCACCCTCTACACACTCTTTTTATTATTTTATCACATTTTACGAGACATTCTATGTGCGTGACACACTTTTAGGCTTTATACTATCACACCACTACGAATAGCCTTTAACAATATCAAGTGGATAGAAATAGTACTTGCCAGTCATTGGTCCATGTGGCGGTTGTAGGTGATTACTACGTTACAGGTTAATATATATCTTTGTGTTTTTTCTAAACGCAACATATTTAGCACATAAGTTGGTTGTGTAATTTGTACAGTCATGTAAATGTTGTTACGCAATATTTATTGTATTTTGTTTTCCTTACGATATATCAAGGCAATCTTTTATTTATCCGTATTATCTTCCCGACAACGCACGGATGATAAATTTAGTTTAGAACAAAATTTTTAAATGTTTATGCGGGTTGTCTATGATTTTATATTGTATTTTTCATATATAACCAATTTATAAAAATGTAATTGTAAAACTATTATTACTTGGTTATTTCTCACTTTGAAAGACAAAGTGAGTAGAAATTCGCCTCAATTCGTGTAAAATTGTTTATTTCAAACTATTATATTAGTTAATAGTATTTTAAAATAATATTAAATATATTATTTTATTTACAAAATTTAAGGAAATAAAATATTTAATTTTATTTTCCTTTTTCTGAGAAAAAAACAGCTATCGAAATGGTCAAATTTGGCTGTTAGTTGTACACTAGACGCATCAGATGGTTGTACAAAGCCTGCATATGCACGTGGGTGGGCACATGCTCACGCCACGCTGTCTAAAACTAGAATGAAATTTGATTGAAGTCGACGTGATATAATTTAATTAATTGTTTCCCTTATTTAATATTCTTGTCCAACAGTTTTAATTCCCTATTTAATTAAAAGAAATATGTTAAATATGTTTCTTGTTAAAACGAGTCGAGCTAGAGTTTAAATTTCTTTAAATTAAAGGTCAACTGTGATTGACCGATTTAATACCGATTTAATGATACAGGGTTGTTATGGAACGGGAACTTCGAGCTCGGACCAAAGCCTTCCGACATGAAAGGCTCGGAGGTGTTGAAACACAATGCGATCCCTGGATGGAAAACTTTCGGTTTCGTTGAGTATATCAAATCAGGACAAAAGCAAGGCGACATGTTGCTGGTCGTCCCTGAGGGAGCCTATGCAGTAAGGCTAGGAAACGAAGCGACAATCGAGCAGACCATAAACGTGACTAAAGGAATGTATTATTCCATCACGTTTAGTGCTGCTCGAACATGTGCTCAAGAAGAGACACTGAATGTGTCGGTAGCACCTGATTTTGGGGTGCTACCGATGCAGACATTGTATAGCAGTAGCGGATGGGACTCATATGCGTGGGCTTTTCAAGCGGAATATACTACCGCTACTATTAAGTTACATAACCCAGGCGTCGAGGAGGATCCCGCCTGCGGTCCGCTTATTGATTCTATTGCCATCAAAACTCTATACCCTCCTAGACCTTCAAAAGGTAACTCAATTTTATAAACTTCACTAGTTATATATAACATTTATTAGTCACTTATAAATTTATAATACTTAAGAATAATAGTTATAAATAGTACGCTAATTATATGTATAACATTTATTAGCCACTTATAAATAGTACTTAAGAATAATACTTATAAATAGTATTCTAATTATATGTATAACATTTATTAGCCACATGTAATTAAATAGTACTTAAGAATAATACTTATAAATATAGTACACTACCCACTAGCTTAGCCTAGTAGCAAATATGTAATATTTATGAATGGTAAACTTTTAAGACATTTTTTATCACCAAGATTTAGTTTTTAAATAGTGCCCAACTTGAATATTCATTATCTTAATAGTGAAAAAGAGGGTTGGGGTTAGATAGATCAAAGAGGATATTGGAGAGAAAATAATTGTTTATTCTTTTAGGTTTTTTAATGAAAAGGATGATTTAGTCTATTCGTGTTAAATTAACAGAAAAATTAAGAGAGTTTTTGCCGCGTAGCTGATTGATATAAAAATGAACCCAAAGAGTAAAAAAATAATTTTAGAACTTTTTTTATAAACAACGTTATTTGAACCAAATTAAGAAGTGCTCTAAATTTTAGTAATAATGTTAATTTTAACGTATGTCAATTAACTTTCTTTTACAAACTAATGAGCGTTTGAGCTTTTCTAACAGAGGTTTGGTTTCTGGTCTTTAACCTCCTTAAAAGCCAGGTGTCAAACTTAAGTTATGTTTTATCTGGCGAAAAACGTTTAAGAAAGAGATTTGAAAACCTTTCACCACTATACATAGCCTTAGCATGCTATTAATACAATTATGAGTTTTCTATCAACAAATTTCCATTAAAAAAGGTATTTATGATCTCTCTAGAGTTTTGTTAACAAGCATTTAGAAAGTAGGGTCATTTCACCCTTAATAATTGAATGGTGACCCTATATATTTATACAAGTTGTAATGATTTTTCAATTACAAAATCCAGCATTTAATTGTACCTTTGGGCTTTGTCTCACAAATTAAGTCCATGTACTTTGATGTCATTGATGCATGCATTATGAGTTATGGATGAAAAGTTGGCACATCATTAGCCTATTAAATCATGTGCCATGCTCCCATGTTAATATGTTTTTTTTAGCTACACGACACTATCTATTAAAAGAAAAAAACTAGCAAGACGTTAGATAACATGTTCTTATATCAATATGAATTTTGAATTTATGCAGAAAACATACTGAAAAACGGAGGATTCGAAGAAGGTCCGTATATCTTTCCAAACACGTCGTGGGGTGTGTTGATCCCACCAAACATCGAAGACGATCATTCTCCACTCCCAGCTTGGATGGTCGAGTCACTTAAAGCCGTAAAGTACATTGACTCTGACCATTTCTCTGTGCCACAAGGAAGAAGAGCAGTCGAGCTTGTGGCTGGTAAAGAGAGCGCTATAGCTCAAGTGGCTAGAACCATCGTTGGGAAGACTTACCATCTTTTGTTCACCGTTGGTGATGCTAGTAACTCGTGTGAAGGGTCCATGGTCGTTGAGGCATTCGCGAATAAAGAAACCTTAAAAGTGCCATATCAATCCAAGGGTAAAGGTGGATATAAGCGTGCGGTTCTTAAATTCGTGGCAACAAGTACGAGAACCAGGATCATGTTTTATAGTACGTTTTATACAATGAGAAGTGATGACTTTTCGTCGCTTTGTGGGCCTGTTGTCGACGACGTGAAGCTTTTGAGCGTCCGAAACCCTCGTAAACTTGTTTGAACAGCGGGTCGGGTCGGGTTTGAATTTGGAAGCACTTGGATTACTTGCACTTAAAGAGTGTTTTTTTTTATTTAGTAAGGAATAAACAAGTTTTTTTTTGCCTTCTAAAACTAGTATAATACTAAGAATGGTATATAAAGGTAATTGGGAAGCGGTGTGATTTTGATTTCATATGTAACTTTACTTTGATATATGAAAAAAAAAATAGAACATATTGTGTATTTATTCTCCTTGTACATGCTCTTTTTCTTCATTTAAATCGTTTGCGTGCGTGTACATATGCGTATTAGCGTATATGTGTGCGTATATATACGTGTAGGCATGTATGTATATGTGTGTCTTCATGTGTGTATGTGTAATATGTGAATTGTGAAACAAAAACATACCATACTATGTAGGAATAACTAGTAGGTACAATATAAGAGGTAGATCTTTACCACTTTTATATGTATGAATATCAAGATTTCAAAATATGATGTAGATTTGTATGTAACCTGTCATGGACCTCCATGCCTCCACATAACTCCAAAATAAGTTGCTGATCATCTACAGTTAACCTTGTTCATTCAACGAATCATATGTCGACATTATGCCCATCTCGGGCCCGACTGGCTATGGTTGACACAAATTGACTGGTTATCAAATTGATCGTATTATTGATTTACTGGTCGGGCCGGATGAATTTGTCAGATGGTTATGGTGTAAGCCATGTTTTGATTGGTTATCAAATTGTGACTCTACCGATTTACTAGCTGGCCGGATGAATCAAACAGAAAATCAGTCGTAACTGGTTTTAGGGAATGTTACTAAATGAAATATATATCTATAGGTTTCTAGCTCAATGGCTCCGGATGTGTATATTGTGATGTTTCTCTCTATGAGGTTGAGGATTTAAGTCTTATAGTAGATAAGAATGTAATATATTCGTAAGTAGATTATTGTTATTCAAGAAAAAAGTAAATGAAATATATTGTTTGAAAACAACACAATAAAGAGGGGTAGTCTAGGTAAGAAGCAACACAATGAAATATATGTTCCTCCCATGGGCCGGGTCAAAACCACATTCAAATATAGTTTTTCCATTACCCCATTTGAGCAACACAATCTTGCATGGACATGGCCCATTTTAACAATACTAGGTTCATGCTTTGACCCATCTCATTTGGGCTCGAACCCATTCGACTCCCATTTCGTCGATTAGTTGAGCTTTGGATCTTCTCATTCGACTCCACATAGGTTACAAACTCAGGTGTCATTTTTCATATGACTTCTGACGCTTTCATGATCTATGATGTTGCTTCTTATCATGGTTTCGGAGAAGATATCATTGATAATGATACAACGCTCGAAATCTTCCATACTTGTCCTTACTTTTTTTTTAAACAGCAAAAGCCCGGATATCTGGGATTACTCTGGTAAATGAATCACCCTTTCGTCTCCGAATAACAAAGCGTGAGACCCGGCCAATCCACGAGCCAGGAGAAAATTCCACAATTGGAAAAAACCTCACTGGCTCAACCTGAAGCAAATCGCCCCGGGCAAGACTTGAACCCACAACCTCCTATATGAAAAGTCATGAGAGCACCAATAGGGCAATGTCATTCTTTACTTGGTTAGACTCATGACCACTTTAACTTATAGTTTGGTAATTTTCAACTAGTAAATTTCCAATAAATAACCTCAACTAGTTTATCGTGTAACTTGTATTAATTATTTTACCTATATACAAATGAGAAAGCTGTTTGTTCTTTGTTGTTTGAGGTACAAACCTATATTGCATTCTTTTTTGGTAGAACAATGTGAAGCTAATTATTTAAATATACAAACACTAAGCTAATTACATTTGTAGCCGTTCAAAAAGAGGGGATACTATCATAATTTAACACATATGGTTTCATTTAGTTTCCTAGCTTAAGGTGGCCTGGTTGGCAAGCTATTCCACTATAAATAGAGATGTTAAAGTTATGTTTTCCTTGTGCTTAGATCACAACAGAAGAAGAGATCAAGAAGCAAGTCTACCTAGGCTAAAAGTAACAGAATCAACAAAAAAAGTCAGGTTCACTTTATTTTAAAGCAAGATCAACAAGTTCAGCAAGAAAAGCAGCAAGAAATCAACAAGTTTTAGCAAAATAGCAAGATAATGCATGCAGCAAGAAATCACCACTTTTATAGGGGAGCATTCACCATTTTGCTAGACTACAAGGCCATGTGTGACTAGACAACTTAGTAACCATCACTACGAATACTACAACTACCAACAGAAAATTGGTCGTTACCAGACTCATTATGTTCAGACATTCTTACAAAACTACATCCAATACCACCATATGTTTTGCTCTTCTTTTTCTCTATTTCATAATAACCATTTAAACTATAGTTGAAGGTTTACCTCAAAAGCACCTACCTTTTCGAATGAACGTCTTTTGACTTTGAATTTGACTGCATTCTTTCACAGCAGGTTTAACTTTTTTAGGTTTGGGATGAAATGAGCAAAAAGTGGCAACCCTCTTCAGCTTCTTTAATCTATAGCATCATCATAGACAAGTAAGCAATCATCTTCCTTATGCAAATATTCATAAAAAGCTCATTAAATCTTGAAATCTATATCTATTTATAGTAATCAATAGATATATGAATATTAGAACTTTATGAGAGAAGCATATGTAGAAATAAAAACAAAAAAAAAACACTGAATAATAATTACCTACCGTTTCCATATACGATTTTTGCAAATCACCATTACACAGGCACCTCCACTTTGTTGCCCTTTTATATCTGAGATATTCAACACAAATCTGCACATAATTAAAAGAAGAAACAGAATCTAAACATGTGGTTAAGATGACACAGATAACAAAAGCAAACAACAGATTTGAAACAGTCATTGCTAGTTTCTTATTAGGTCAGATGCGAAGATCCAGAGCTTTGATCAAAGAGAAGATATTATCATAAGTTCATAACCCAAAATCCATTTTTCTGATGAATATTAATTCTCTCATCAATCCAGATAAGCAAACATTATATATACATGCACCCACTGTCATAGTAGATCTTGCTTTTAGAAACTATAGTCCCCCAAATCAAAACAGAAACAATATAGGAAAAAATCAATACTTTGAAGGCAATGAAGCTATCAACAAGTAATAGCAAGCAAGCAAGCAACAGATAATCTCATAATTGATGGATTAATTATGATTAGTGAATGGTTGATTGATAAGTGAGGCATAAGTCAAAGAACAGAAGATAATTACTAGTTTATTATTATGAGTGAGTACGAAAGTATTAGTGAGTTGTTTATTAATTATTTGCATGTTGTTAGGAGTTAAAGAGTTAGAATTGGTTTGCAAGTTTTGTTTTAATATATATAGAGATCGTTGTAATTGGTTTAACATGTAGTTTTCAACCAACAAAAAATATAGAAAGAGCCATTGCTGTGTTAGTCACAAAACACAGTTGTATTGCGTTGCTCGATCCAATTAATTTCCAACAATAATCCCCACACGGACACACAAAGTTGAGTTAATATCATGAGAACACATCGCCATTACCTCTACAGCAAAAGGTATGATCAAATCAAAGGCTTGAGCGTTTATATCCGAAACCTTAAGTAAATAGAATCAACAAAAGATACAGAAATAACTACAAAAATCAAAGATATTACAGGCACAATTCAACCAAAGTTAACAAATCACTAACTATTTTCTTCAAACCAAAACAGAAATATAAAAATATAAAATATAAAATCAATAAAAGATACAGTAATAACTCCAATTAAACAAAATTAAAAATTAAAATCAAAGATATTAATTCAATCAAAAACACTAAATTTGGGGAAATGATTAAACAACAAAATTACCAGATCAATAACCTTTTTTGAAACTGGCAGAGAAATTTGTACTGGTGAGCTGTTGATTTTTTTTTTTTTTGAACAACAGCCATGTACTAGAAACGCCAAACTAGCAAGGAGCTAGATTGAAAAGATACAAAGAGAGGAACACAAAAATAAAAATAAAAACATAAACCAAAACAGATTACTTTACAACTAAAACAGAGCGTCACGATGCCACGAATTCCAATCTAAATCTGAAAAATGGAATGCTTATAAAACTCTTGGATCACCGATTTTGTTTTTGTGTTTATCGGTTTTCGTTGATGTTATATGAGATTTTTAAGAAAATAAAATTAATTTGTGAATTACAACAATTCAAAATATGTGCAACTTTAACATCGCACAAGAAGCGTCTGCTACAAACATGCCTGAAATGATACATAAAATCAGATAGGATCAAACACGTACAGGTTTTCATCTCACTTCATTCTATTTCAAGGAAGCCATTAATCTCGTATATCTAATTAATCACATCACCCTTATATTCAAACACATCAGTAGAATCAGTAACTAAACATTTAAGATTACAAGTTAAAAAATACTTCACCTGAATGAAGGGAGCCAAATCTCCAGAGAATGTCTTTGTATGCGGCATTACTCTTGTTTCTGTGACTCGAATTGAAGACATGAGCAGAATAAACAAAAAGTCATAAAAACAGGCTCCATGACGAATGTGCATTATAATAAAGATGAGGTATAACCGTATAAGTAAAATAATGGATATTGTTATCTAAAAATCTTCTTTTTTATTTATTTATTTTTAAATATATAAAGGATGATGCTTAGCACTTGAAAATAATTTCTAGTGTAGTCCACTTACGGTTGACTTCAAGTTTCTTGTCACAATAAACCTGCATCGCAATTAAGACATCCATATGATATAGGATAACCATGCTTTCTACTAAATGAAAAATAATTCATTTGGCCAAATGGTTCTTTACTAATTACAACACGATAGCCATCATTATATAAAAAACCTTTAGCAACATCAATTATCTAAAGTAGTGAGCATGGTGATGAGAAATCAAGGCTAGCCTGAAACAGCAAAAAATAAGCTAATAACTTTAAATAATGACAGGTCAATGAACCATCATGTTTTAATTGTTCAAGTATGTGCCAAATGGCAACAAACTGACTTATATGGCAACAAATTTTCTTATCTGTAGCAAATGGATATATGCTGAAATGTCCCACTCTTTTTCCAAGAGAAAGGCAGCCAAACCAGAATCTTGTTTGGACCCTTTGGAAGCAAGGGATGCATGCCTCCAATTGTCACTCTGGAAAATGTACACCACCATCAATAACATTCTTTAAAATAAAGAAAACAAATTCTTAACAAGAACTGAACCAAAGTATCAATGTTGAATTTCACTTCAAATAGATCAGATACATTGAATTAATAATTACAACTTTAAAAAGACAGAGGAAGCTACTACATGTAAATACTTAATATCTCATATTACTTGTTACAGCATTATTGGAATTGTACAAGAACATCCTAATCTTAGAAGTGGCAAAAAGAAAGAAAAAAAAAATGAAAAAAACCGTCAATTCACTTTTAATCAAGAATAGGAGCTCCAGATGAAATTAAATGCCTTAGCTCTGTCAAATGTTCATCATTTGAAATATGGAGATTAATACGAAGATTAGTCAATAGTGCTTCTTTTTCCCAACTTAATGGGCCAGAAGCATATAATGCCTCCAATGTGGAACGATATGCATGCAACTCTAACCTATGAACACTCACCGCAACTTCATGTTCAACCCGTGAAGTATTAAAAGATTCCCCATCACTAGAAAGAACGTCTGCATCATAATGACTAGACAACTTATTATAACCATCACTAAGAACACTACAACTACCAACAGAGCATTGGTCACTATCAGACTCATTAGGTTCAGATATTCTTGCAAGACTAAATCCGACAACACCACATGATTTTCTTTTCTTTTTCTCCATTTCATAATAACCATTTACACTATTGTTAAAAGATGCTTGCATGCATTTGTTACCCTCAAAAGCATCTACCTTTTCAAATGAATCATGCTCAGCAAGTTTGACTTTCTTAGCTTTAAGACGAGTTGAGCAAAAAGGGGAAGCCCTCTTCAGCTTATTTAATATAGTATGATCGTAGACAGGCAAGCAATCGTCTTCCTTTCGACAAATCTTCATAGAAAAACTTGGTTCCACTTCATTGGTTCTTGAAATCTATGTATAGTAATCAATACAACAAATGGATATTAGAACTTAAACGGAAAAAATGTGTAGAAATAGCTAGAAACAAAGAAAAAAATAATCACCTTTCCAACTGAAATCCATTGACCATCACACCATGATTGTGGCGCCCTAATCCTCGTTTCGTGGGCCCTAATTTCATGGGTGAACTCATGTGGCCTTAGCAAATATCGACCTCCTTTTAAGACTTTCGAAACAGTTGCAATTTTCCATGAATTATCATCAAATACTTCCACGATATCACCAGTTACCCAACTTCTTTTACAACTGATTGCAGGCTGATAAAGCCTAATGTTCCCTTTAGATATGTCTTCCACACCATGGTAACCATGTCCGTCTGCAGAAACGGTTTCTGCAACACGCCATGATGCTGGCACCTCCTCGTTCATAACCTCCACTTTTCTAGCCTTTTTAATTCTCATGGTATATTCAAACCCAAATCTGCCATAATAAAAAAAACAAATTAAATCTAGATCAGTGATTAACATGACACAGATAGCAAAAGCAAACAGCATATCTGATAACAACAATCACTAGATCCCGATCTTTGATCGAAGAGAACATAATATCACAACTCAACATCCAATTTTCTGATGAATCTTAATTATTTCATCAATCAAGATTTGCAAACATCATATACATATATATACACACAACTGTTACAACAGATCTTGCATATAAAAGCATCAATACTTTGAATTTGAAGGCAATGAAGCTATTAACAAGTAATTGAAAGCAAAGCAACAGCTAATTTCATAATCCCCACAGGAACATAATAAAATCATGAGAACACATCTAATCCCCAAAAGCTAAACTCATTAAGCAAAAAACTCAACAAAACGATACAGAACCAACTCCAATGATCCAACCAAAACTGAAATTAAAATCCTAATTACTACGAAAATCATAAAAAATCGAAGAAATCATACACACAATTCAATCAAAACCACTAAATTGGGGGAAACGATTAAAACAACAAAAATGATCAAATCACTGACCTTTCTCCTCAAATTGGCAGAGAAATTTGCACCGAAGAGCTGCTCGTAAGACGAATTGATGTTTGATCGACTCTTGGATCACCGATTTTGTGTTTCGTGTTTCTAGGGTTTGGTTGATTTTAATTTATTTGGGAATTTTAAGAAAATAAATTTAATTTGTGAAATATATATGAGGAGGGAGGGTAATGATGTAAATTTACATATGGGTTAATCCTAAAAAGGGGGAAATGTGCGAGAGGGGGGTGCGTAATGCGCGCAGTCGTACACAGAAGGGATTCCTAATTTGTGTGGGAGAGAAGTTTAATCTCAAAGGATTGTTTTCCTCACGCGTTTCATTGGCGCGTGTGTTTCAAACTACTCCTTTGAAATTTTCTTAATGGCAGTATTAGCCCTTCAAGTTTATATAGAGTCGGTTGATGGACCATTAAATTAAGTTGGTAGAAATTGAAAGTTATATGTACTAGAGATAAGAATAGTGAGGTGGATGGGTAGTAATTAGTAAATAAGTTTACACGGAATAAGAAATGAAGTTTTTTGAGATATTTTAGGAATGAAACGTGTTCACAGAAGATATAGATTGAGACGGTTTTAGCATTTATAGAGGAGATATATGATAACGTTAGTAAGAACTGAAGTCTCAAGATTGGGGGTGGGGCGGGATTGGGGGATGTCGAATTTGATAAAATTTGTTAAACTTGCATATATCTTTAATGATGGGATTGATGATAAGACTTTTCTGTAGATGTAGGATAAATACTACAATTTTTTTTAAAGGGTGCAAATAACTGGTAATAGGGTCGCTTGAAGATTATATAATAAAGGTCAAGGATTTTGTTAGAGATGTAGGTTTTGTTTTAATGCCTTAACTTTGTCAAACCGTTTGTCTGTGTTTCTATATTCATGTTGGTACTAGCTGTTTATATGGTTCATGATTATATTTCTCCTATAGTGCATGTTAATTGTTGATATCTTACTGAGTATGTGTTGCTCTTGTTGATAGTATTACTAGTTTTATCTTGGTTGTTATTATAGATAGTTTGGTTCTTATTTAGTATTTTTGTTTGTGTTTTCTTATACAGTCTAGGGGTGTTCATTATTAAAATCGGATTCGAATATTTTGAAATTACAATCAAACTGAATTTGAATTCAAATATCAATTTATTCGAGTCGAATCCTTATTCGAACCAAATAACTAATTCAAATGCGAACAGAATTCAAGTTTAGTTATATCACTATTTACACAAAATAACTAATTCAAATGCGAACAGAATTCAAGTTTAGTTATATCACTATTTACACACTATTTGTGTAAATAGTTTACTATGGTTTTCGTTCTTTCTATTAGCAGGCTTTAGGTCATTTTATAAAGAGTACGGGGTGTTATATGACCACCATTTCTTTTTATATACAAAGAAGCAAAGGAGAAATAATATATACTCATCGCACGCTTTATCTCCTTTCTCACACAATGAATAAAACGTTAAATAATAAATATTATTTATTAAAAAGAAAGTTAATGACAATGAAGCTGGCCTAAAGTTAAGGACGGAAGGTACATATATATTAATGGTGCATTCACCACAATATGGACCAGTATTTAACGCAAGACTCTCCGTAACGTCATGTCGATTTGGCCCTGTTGTTTTGTTAGACGTCGCCCGCCATGTGTTGCGATGCTCAATTTCCATCCGTTGAGTGTTGTCTGTTGTGACATGTGTTACCCTTAATTTTATTTTTATTTTTCTTCTTTCACATGCTTAATATTAAATAGGTATTATGTGAGTCTCATGTGGGAAGAATTAGTATGTTAGCACTGAGAGTAAAATGTGCATGTGAAAAGAATAAGTAAAAAGCTAATGTGACATTCTAAGTAGACACGTATTTGAGAAGAAACCTATGTAATGTAATGATTTATATTCTCGTAAACTACAAGTATATGATATATATAATTAGGTAGTTAAAATTAGTACTCATGGCTTGTAGCCTACTAATATGGTGATTATCTAGATAAAAATGATGAGGACTTAAATCTATATCTATAATAATTCAAAGGTTGTTGAAATAAGTAGTTGGGGATATCACTACAAGAAATAAGATCAATAGTGGCGACAAATGTCGCCGCTATGCTTAGAAATGTCGCCACTATTGCTTGTAGCGGCGACATGTCGCCGCTATTGTGTCGCCGCTACTGCTGTCGCATATCGCCGCTATTAGTCCACTAGTCGCCGCTGTTGAGTATGTCGCCACTATTGCCTTCCGTCGCCACTATTGATGTCGCCACTATTGCTCGATATTCTACAAAACGAGTTTTCGTTTGTATTTTATACATTTCCAGTTTTATATCCAAACACGCTAATAAAACTACAGATTGACAAGATAAATTCATACAATACGCCATCATTAATAAACATTCAAGTCGTACAAAAACCATTAAGGTCCGAAACAAGTTTAAAAAGTTACACACCAACACAAACTAATATCGTGAACATATATATAACATAGAAACTAGTTACTTAAAGATGATGTGCCATCGATCAATCACCATCGTTGTTTCCTCCGCCATCGTCGTTGTTTCCTTCGTTGTCGTTTCCCACGTCATCGTCATTTCTTTGTCGTTGTGTTCCAACATTCAAACCCGTTATTTGTGAGAGTTGCTCTTGAAAATACGGGTCTTGCATCAATTCCTTAATTTGATCCTACAAAAATATACAAACATTTGCATCAAACGAGTCATTTTACAAACATGATTAGTACATACTAACTTTATCAATACTTGTATAGGGCAAGTAAGATTATTTTATCAATACATGATTAGTTTAAGTCATTACTGATGAGAAAAAGTCCAATAGAGTAAATGATTGATTAGTTCATGGCTATATAGACACTCAGGAAACTGGATAATTT
This sequence comes from Deinandra increscens subsp. villosa, assembly GCA_039602395.1. Lineage (NCBI taxonomy): Eukaryota > Viridiplantae > Streptophyta > Magnoliopsida > Asterales > Asteraceae > Deinandra > Deinandra increscens. The sequence continues at coordinate 6,684,367 of JBCNJP010000003.1, forward strand.
CATGATTTGCATTTCTATTAGAAGAATACAAACACCTAATGGTACCATAAAAACTGTTCCATTGGCATTGCAAGTATAGAGAAAAATCCAATCCAAGTATATACTTCCACTAATTTTTGCCCCTTGACCAAACATATACCAAATACAGTATGGACAAATAGAAATGACACAAACACCAATAGCAAGAAATATCTTAATGTATATAATGCAGCAACATCTAGATGATAAGTATCCTATAAGCTAAGCAAAAACGTAACAGAACCAAAAACTAACCCACATCAGTAGCCAAAACCGTGTTCCACCCAAATCAGTAGCAACAGAACCGAGAACTAACCAAAATTGAGAGACTTTCTTGAAACAACTAAAAATCATGGGTTTTCTGGGCTAGAAATAGCAACATACCTTGAAAACTAACCAGAATTGAGAGATGACATTGATGAGCGATGGTGGTGAGCAGTCATTAGCAGCGACGGTACGTGGTGGTGCAGGGATGAGCGACGTGTTGGTGCAGCAAGAATTGAACCGAGGAACGATGGTGAGAAAGCGATGGTGGTGGTGCAGCAGCCCTAGACTCGTCGGCAGTGGAGAGGACGGTGGTGCAGCAGCCCTAGACTCGTCACCGGTGGAGAGGGAGATGATCGACTCATGGAATTTTGGGGGAAAATGGAAGATGGCGGCAGCGGGAGGGAGTATAAGCCCGCTAAAGAAAACCTGGTTCAATAAGCCCTAGCCGTTAGATCACAAAATAAAATGGATGGCCAGATCTGAGGGGGAGTCGGATCAAGGTATTAGCGGCGACACGTCGCCGCTAATGAGTCGCCGCTAAAGACTGTCGCCACTATTGAACGACGTCGCCACTAAAGACGTCGCCACTATTTCCTCTATTTCTTGTAGTGATATTATTTTTCATGCCTCAAACTCCAGGTCTATAATTTTATCGAGTACATAATTTATATGACGGAAGGCTAGTACATTATTACAAATAATATATAAACAGCTAGCTTTAGTACACTAGCTATAATAGCTACATACCTCATAGAATGTCATGTTAGAGTCATCAGGAACATATTGTCGTTCCAATTCCGAAAGCACCAACTTGAAACAAAAACAAAACCCGTTTGTTTCCCGGCTTAAAATGACGACCTAACAACGAAAGGCGACGGTCCAGCTAGGCGGTGGCAGTCGACAGTGGAAGGAATCAGATACATAAACGGTTGATGATTCAAGTCTTACTATGAAGACATGTATACCTGCAGAAACAAAACAGAGTGCTTAATTGTGAATTGCTAATGTGTTGACTACCAAAAGTCAAAGATTGCAGTTTTCAACTTGATCATTTGTGCGTATTTAGTGGTCTTCTTGATATTAAACATAAACAACTATCGTGAACTGCATAAAATCGAATGACTATGGGCAAAGTGCTTGTTGTTTAGAGTCATCTGCGTAAAATACTAAAATGCACTTGAATCGGTTATGATTTGCTAATGTGTTGACCAGCAAAAGTCAAAGCGAATTCTCTTTTAGAAGAAATTTAGTAGAGATAAGCATACACATAATAAAGTCTAAAATAGATTTCTGAAATGCTATAATATATGTTGGTTAATTTACGACTTCAACGTGTAGATATGTAAGGGTTAAAAAGGGCTTAATTAGCATACCGTTGTCGAAACGTTACTTGCTCCGGGAACTCAAACTCCTTGGGTCATAAAGAAAGCGTCTGAGTTTTGAGACTCGAGACCTTGCACAAGACTACGTTTTTGACTGTTTTGCGGGTTGTCTTGTTCTTCTTGTCAGATTCGTTTGCGACCTCCACTTGAGACTATCGTGAAGTAGTCTCCAACATATCATGTGCGAAAAAGACATTGAATCTGTATCGCTGCATGAAACCGTATGGTTGTGGTTGTTTCGGGGTTTGTGACCCTCTCAAACTAGCCAATGTAGGCAAACAAGCCATCATCAATTGGTGTCAGTGGTGATTGTTCATCATCACTCGTTCGTCGTGGAGCATGAAAATGGGGATTGGGTGAACACGAGTAAACATTTTGAGTTATGTAAAAACTTTAAAAGATATAGAATATGGAAGATAGTGATGAAATGTAGCTTTGCAAGTTGCAACTTCCATTATGCCATTATGGTATACTGGTAAAAAGCCTATGTTCTCTATTGGAGAGACACATGTTCGATTCTTACGAGCAACACTTTGAAAAGGGCATTAACGATGAAGGAAGACTTGAGACTAAAATGTCACAAGTTCGATCCCTGACCTCGCAAGTTTTACAAACCCGACCGCTCGCGAAGGTGGATTTTCCCTGGAATGAGCTCAATTGGTGCAAATAGTTCTCGAGTTTTCCGAGCCATTCGTTGACCGTTTAAAAAAAATGATGTAGTATTTATAGGTAATGTTAGAATTTTTTTTTTATGAAAAAGTAGTCACTAAAAGAGACGTTGAGCAGTTATTTTTTTAGGTTTTTAAAAATTGAGAGTGTTAATTCTAAAACGCCAACCACCGATTGGGGACCCAAAAAATACCTCTTCACGCTCGTTCCCTTTACATATGGACTAACATCTATCTATACTATATAATAAACACCTAACATCTATCTATATCTATACTATATAATAAACACAAGTTTTTAATGTGTAGGTGGCACAATTTAAGGTGTGCCACCTAGGATTAGCTTATGTGTCATTTTTATAGATTTTTGAATTAAAAAAATAAATGGTATTTACAAAAAGGAAAGATCTTAATATAAAAATCAAAAAATTAATTTATTTCCATACAAAATTATCCATATTTGTTTTACAATACCATAACTTTGATTCATCATATCTTCTTCATTTCTCAATGAAAATTTGATCCGTAAATTGCTTTGGATTCGTGAAAGAAAACCTAACAAAACTAGATCCATATTTCTTAGGTTTCGATCAACGAATGATGGTGAAACGAATCAAAAAGCAAAGTCGCGACTTTCTAAACTCACCATTGATGAACTTAAACTCCAATTCGATCATTCGTTTAATAGTTAGAAAAAAACTTTCATCTTTTAATTCGTTTAATTTTCTTTTATATCACAGCCTCGGGTATTTACCCGAGACACTAACTAATTTAACTATAAAAAAGAAAAAAAAAGGAAAAGAGAAGGTGGTTGGTTGGTTATCTCTTTCTTTGTTTTGTTAAATCCAATCCAATCCGTTGACTGATTGTTTCTTTGAAATTTCAATCTGCTGCTACTTGTGGAATCAAAGAAAGAATGAGGGCGGAGACGGTGACTACGCTGATACTGGTAAACCTGGCCGGAATAATGGAAAGAGCGGACGAATCCTTGTTACCGGGAGTTTACAAAGAGGTCGGGGAGGAACTCCACGCCGACCCCACCCGATTGGGTTCCTTGACCCTTTTCCGATCCATAGTTCAGGCCTCCTGCTTCCCTCTCGCTGCGTATTTGGCAGCCCGCCATAATCGTGCTCACATCATAGCTTACGGTGCTTTCCTCTGGGCAGCAGCCACTTTCCTCGTTGCTTTCTCTTCTTCGTTTCTTCAGGTACCTGCCTTTCTGTTTTATTTATTTAGATATGAGATGAAAGCAAAATTTAATTTAGATATGGTGGTTTTCTAAGTTGGTTGGTGATACAATTAATTATAACAAGCTTTCATAATATAATCGTTCCATCTTTTATGAGTGTCTAGTACCTACTTTTGTTTTTTTTGTTTTTTGTTTTTTGAAACGGCAAGCTTTATTAAAACTAGCACACTAGCAAGACACACGGATCGATCGTTACAACGATTAACATACCAAACAAAACTCCAGTTTTTAATCTCCACAATAACCCGTTGAACCGAAGGAGGCCTTTGCTTGAATATTGCCTGGTTCCTTTGCATCCAAATGCTCCATAAGCCGGTGAGGAGAATGATCATCAAGGCCTTCTTTTTTCTGGGGAGGCAGACCGCAACACTTATGAAGCCCAACAATGTCCGCCACCGAGAACGCCATAATCTGCGGGATTTTGCACCATTGCGCGATGACTTGACACACCGAATCAAAGAAACGACAACGTGTGAAAACATGGGACGCTGACTCTGGAACCTCATTGCAAAGCACGCAAAAATCGTTACCGATCGGGATGTTCCTCCAAGTGAGACCGTCTTTGGTAAGCAACTGGTCAATGATCGCCATCCAAACAACCATGTTAACTTTAAGTGGAACAGATTTAGGCCACTCGAACGAGAAGGAACACTCATCCGGCAGCGAACTCGACAACAACTTACGAAGACCCTCGACTGTGAACAGCCCCTGCTCGTCACTCCCCCATCTCTATAGGCCATTGACCTCCACCATTTGATCTTGCACACAAACCCTAGCACAATGAAGATCCAAAATGGACTTGATAATCGCCCTCCAAACTCCTGTGGCAGCCGACTGACAAGGAAGAAAAGACCTCAAATTCGCCCTTCCATGAATACTCCAAATGATACGTCTCCATA
>JBCNJP010000003.1:6689349-6717923 GCA_039602395.1 Deinandra increscens subsp. villosa
TTTCTTAATTAAATAAGTTGACAAATTAAAATCCAAAAGAATTAATGGCTTTAATTTTCTTCAGGTTGCAATATCTAGAGGTTTAAACGGTATCGGCCTTGCAATAGTGGGGCCGGCCATCCAATCTTTAGTAGCTGATTCAACCAATGATGAAAACCGTGGTATGGCTTTCGGATGGCTACAACTAACTAGTAACCTTGGTTCAATCATTGGTGGTCTTCTTTCGTTATTGATAGCATCCACCACATTCATGGGGATTCCCGGGTGGCGGGTCGCCTTTCATCTTGTTGGAATCATTAGTGTTTTTGTCGGGATCTTGGTTCGCCTTTTTGCCGACGACCCACGTTTCTCATCACCCGAAAATGAAAATTTCATCACAAAGAGTCAAACTTTTCAATGGTCATATGTCAAAGAAGTGATGCTGGAAGCAAAGTCAGTTGTAAAGATCCAATCTTTTCAAATTATTGTTGCTCAGGGTGTCATGGGCTCGTTCCCATGGTCTGCCTTGTCATTCGCACCGATGTGGTTGGAACTCACGGGCTTCTCTCACAACAACACCGCTTTCTTGATTTTTTTGTTTGTGATTGGGAATTCAGTTGGCGGGTTGTTTGGTGGGCGGGCCGGTGATGTGTTGTCAAAACGGTTTCCAAGTTCCGGACGGATTGTTTTGGCCCAAATCAGCTCCGCTTCGGCTATTCCTTTAGGGTTGCTGCTTTTGTTGGGTCTAAAACATGATGATGATCATGATTTGTTGGTTCCCCATGCTCTTGTGTTGTTTATTATGGGCTTCTTCATTTCGTGGAATGGTCCGGCTACAAACAAGTAAGTTCTGTTGACATTCATTCATTTTCTTCTGATCAAGTCATAACTTTAAGCGAAAAAGACAAAAATAGCCTCTTTGATCAAGTTTGGAACGAAAATAGCCTCATTAAATTTTTTTCCCAACTTTTAGCCCTACCTTAACGGTCGCTAACGACCTCCATTTAAACCCAAAACGACCGTTCCTGATGACCAACCACGGTGCGACATGTGTCCACCACGGTCGTTAATACTTTGGAAAGGTCGTCGACGACCGTCGTTTTCCGTCAAACGACCACCGACTACGTGTGTGGTCGCCAACGACCACGGTCGTTTGACGGAAAACGACGGTCGTCGACGACCTTTCCAACGTATTAACGACCGTGGTGGACACATGTCGCACCGTGGTTGGTCATTAGGAACGGTCGTTTTGGGTTTAAATTGAGGTCGTTAGCGACCGTTAAGGTAGGGCTAAAAATTGGGAAAAAAATTTCATGGGGCTATTTTCATCCTAAACTTGATCAAATGGGCTATTTTCGTCTTTTTCCCTAACTTTAATCAGTTTTGTCTCGTAATTTGTTTTAACCTGGTGTGTGTGTGTATACATATATAGTCCTATTTTTGCAGAAATCGTTCCGGAGAAATCGCGAACAAGTATCTACGCATTGGATCGGTCATTTGAGTCGATATTATCTTCATTTGCTCCTCCTATAGTCGGGATATTAGCCCAACATGTTTACGGTTACATACCCATTGAAAAAGGTTCTGAAAGTGTCTCAACGAACCGAGATAACGCTATGTCGCTAGCTAAAGCTCTCTATGTTTCAATCGGGTTTCCAATGGCATTATGTTGTTTCATCTACTCATTCCTATATCGAACTTACCCGAGAGATAGGGAACGGGCCCGGATGGAAGCTCTTGTTGAAGCGGAGATGGAAACATTGGATGGGAAACCGACTTTTGGGTTTGATGGTGATCATAGAACAACGAGTGGCGGAGACGATTCAATCGTGTTAGATGAAAGCGAGCGGAAGATGTTGCTTTATAGACACTTGACATTTGCCGATATGGTGGTTTGAAGTTTGAATCCATTATTTAGAGGAGGAGAACCGTTTCATGGCCTCTAGATACAGGAAATATATGCATGATATAGAGAGAGATTGCTTCAACAGTTAGTTGTATAGAAAAGAAAAAAAAAACTTTGTATTGGTACGCTTTAGTAGTGTAAAGGAAAACAAGCTTGAGTGAGTTCATGCATTATTTTATACTAGTTAGTAACCCGGGTAAATACCCGAGGGTGTGACTTTGTTTTTTGATTTGTTCGCCATCATTCGTTGATCAAAACTTAAGCAATATGGATCTAGTTTTGTTGGGTTTTCAATCATGAATCCAAAGCAATTTACGGATCGATTTTTTGTTAAGAAATGAAAGAGATATGATGAATTAAAGTTGTGTTATTTTAAAAATATATGTATGGGTAGTTTTTATGTGAAAAAAATTTAATTTTCTATTGAATTATTTAATTAAAAAATCTCACAAATTGACACATGGGTTTATCCTGTATGGGACACTTAAAAGATGACATTTGTACTTTAAAAACTTGTGTTTAATAGTAGTATAGATTAGGGCTCATTTAACAAGTGACCTCTAAGGGTGGGGTGTGGTGCGGCGTGGAGCTTGGCATCGGCATCGGCGATGCTCGGCAACCACACTTCCCCACTCGGCGTTCTCGGCGTCGGCGTCCAACAAACAAAAATCGGCATATATTTGCCGATTGTTACCGAGAGAGGTTGAGGGGTTTTCGACCGTTCAACGGTCATTTTTTTTACCGTTAATTTTTTTTAATCAATTCAAATACTATATATAACCTCACTATATCTCATAATTTTTATACATCTTATTCTTCAATTCAATCACAAAAAACCTCTATATTTTTCTCACAAACATGGATCGTCCTCGCCCAAAGTATATAATCCCACCCGAACCGTTGGCTTTAAATTTATGCCGGAACAGCCACATACAGCGAATCACCGGGCTGTCCCGCGGTCTTGGCACTAACTCCCAAGTGTTATTAACCTGCAACGCACTAAATTCATTGTTCATAGCTCGAAGCCAATTGGGATCCAGTAAGGCTTTAAGATAGGACGTGGGAATGGGTGAAATGTCGGGAGTGGCAGAGACATTTAAATTGTAACGGGGATTCGGTTTAGTGATGCCGGCCTTCGAGCGGGTAACCATAGGATGGGCAGCGGGTACGGGTTGAGAGGGTGTGGCAGGTACGGATGTCATGGGAGGGGGGTGGCGTGGGGGTCGGGTTGAGGGAACTGGGCCGACGAGGTATGTGAGGGGGGGGGGGGGGGCGAAGAATTATTGGCGGATGGGGGGGGGGGGATGGGCTTGGGCTGGAGGGCTGTGATGGATGTGTGAAGTAGGGGCAGTCGAGGATGGGCTTGTGGGTGGGGTAGGAGAATGTGGTGCGGCTGGGGTAGGGTCAGAGGTTGGAGGTTGAGGGATTTACGGTGGAGGTAAAGAATGGGTATATTGAGTCATCCAAAAAGGTGTATGATCTATCGGCTTGTGGGTCGGCAAACGGAAAGGTGTTTTCATCGAATATGACGTGTCGGGAAAGATGAACTCGACCGGTGGATGGGTCAAGACATCTATATCCGCGACAGTTTGCCGGGTAACCCAAGAAAACACAACGAACTGATCGGGGTGCCAGTTTGTGTGGTTGAGTGGCGGACAGGTTCGGGTAGCATGCGCACCCGAAAACCCATAAGTGATCATACGACGGATGACGTTGATAGAGAGAGAATGCCGGTGTGCAGAAGTTGAGGCGTTTGGATGGTAATATGTTGTGAAGGTGAACAGCGGCATGTAGGGCCTCAACCCAATAAACGGGAGGCACGTGACCATGGATTAAAAGGGCTCGAATAATATCGTTGAGTCTCCGTATCATTCTTTCAGCCTTACCGTTCTGTTGAGATGTTTGAGGGCACCGAAAACCGGAAAACGAGTCCATGGGTATCCGCAAAATGTTTGAACTCGTTACGAGACAAAAAAATCTAAGATAGTTCCGCCAGGATGACCTAAGCGGTTGTGCCATGGAAACTGAGAGACCGAAATGTTGATGGAGGCCGGATCGGTGAATGGGTATAAGTCCCCCGTGCTATTGTGGCGGGAAATGAGGTTGCCACTCTGGGGGTCCTTCAAAGAAAAACCGTATGGGTCAAATTCAATTGAAACATTATTATCACGAGTAAATTGACGAACGGATAAAATATTTTTGAGAGCTTGAGGGGAATAGAGGATATTTTGTAGTGAAAAGGTTTTATGGGGTAAGGTGTAAAAACCGTTCCCGGATCCCAAAATAGGCAGTCGTTGACCATTCCCAACAAATATAGACGTTGTAGATAATGACATTGGAGTAATAATATTACCTGGATTTGCAGTGACGTGGATTTGCATAAATGTGGGTGGGACCGAATCGTTACTTGAAAATATATGTTTTTCTTTGGATTTGTATACCAAAAACGAAAACGTTGATACACTTATGAAAGCCAAGTTTAAACAAGATCTCACAAATTTGTTTGATGTGTATGTTGCCAAATATGGTCAAACGTCAACGATTCATCAAAGTATGAGGCAACATACACAACAATCGGGTGCGGGTACAAGTAGTGTTGGTAGGGACTCCGTTTCGCATTTGTACAACATGTTTGCAAGCACAAATGCTAAAAGGCAAAGGGGTAGCACTCCGAGTAGCGAACTCGGAAAGGTATGAGGGGACCGATTTTCTATCCGGGATTGGGATGGAAGGTTTTAAAGACTTTGACATATTGGCTTGGTGGAAAGCAAAGGAAGTAAGTTTTCCTGTGCTTTCCAAAATGCCCAGAGATTTACTAACGGTCTAAGCTTCCACGGTAGCTTCGGAATCGGCTTTTTCTGTTAGTGAGAGGGTGATATCGGTTAGGAGGACAAGGCTAACTCCGACTTTTGTTGAGATGTCGATATGCTTGAAGGATTACTTGGATAGCGTGGAAAGGATTCAAAATGTTGCTCAACTTGAAGGCGAGTTAGAATATGAAGCAATGTTGTACGAAGATGAGGTTTCGGGTGGTTTGAGCGAGGGGATGTCCGATGCGGAAGCCGGTTGGGACTACTACTTGAGATCGTCGGAATCTTCCTCTTCGGGTTCAGGAGAGTAGAACCGGTTCAAGACTTCAAGTCGACGAATGCAACTTGTTCAAGTTCAACGAATAACAAAATAAATTAGTTGTTTTTAACGTTTATGTTTAATGTTTTGAGTTTTAAACTCATTTGATGTTTGTGTTTTATGTTTGTAATGCTTTAATATGAAGGTATGCAATAAAATATGTAGTTTTTTTTAAAAGTTTTTTACAAGTTTTTTAGATTTTTTAGTTGAAAAAAAAAACCCAACTCCCGTCCTAACCGGAATAACCGGTTTTTTTTCCAACCGGTTCTCTAACCGGTTCTTCACTTCAGCCCTCCAAACCGGTTTGAGCCCGGACCGTTTTTTGCATAACCAGTTACATTGTCCCCAAATTAGTAACCAGAACCGGTTACAAAAAAAACCCGGTTTGTGCACCTCTAATCACATCTCTACATTCCAAAGGGGAAGTCGGCTGACCCCTTCTTTTACATTTAGTTTTGAGCCACTTTTATTGATTAGTATCCATACAACTTTTGTAGCTTGATGCTTAACGTCTTTTAGTTGTACAAAATCGTAGTTGAGGTTAAGAAACCACGTTTGAACACCAAAACTATATTTGAGTTTTGGAGTACTTTGGGAATATATTATGCGCCGAGGATTTGTGCTTGTGGGCCGGGGTGAATATTGCAGACCAGCAGATCTAGTGGTCGACAATCGTTCGGACTTGGTAAAGGTTGTCGCAGCACCTGTAGTAGGACAGAGGACTTATCGCGATGCCCGCAAACCAATTTACGATATCTCCGTCGCTTACGTTCGTCAAGCAAATTAATTAATTTAAACAGCTTAAACTCAATCTAAATTCCAAATTTGGGTCACTTTATTACACAAATGGTTAAATTGAGTCCAGTTCAATTGATCTCTATGAGAAAGTAAAACCTATGTGTCTGGCGTTTTGACTTACTGAGTCAAAATTGGATCATATGAGATGAGTATTCCGGTTATCAGATCTCAGGTTTTTCAAAAGATCAGGATTTTGAGTTCGGCTTGTCGGGAATTTGTAGTTCTGACCACGGTTTATTGGAAGAGATGGAGGGAAATAACAAAACATGTTTTTTAATGATCGAGATCGGGCAAGAAACTACAACAGCACTTCAAACAAACATGGTCCTTAACTGTAAATGACGGCTACGGGTCACTAAACAGATAATGAAGCAATGGAGCAACAACTGCTACACTTAAGCTGTTCCCCAGCAATGCATACCTGCAGAAACAAAACAGAGTGCTTAATTGTGAATTGCTAATGTGTTGACTACCAAAAGTCAAAGATTGCAGTTTTCGACTTGATCATTTGTTCGAATTTAGTGATCTTCTAGATATTAAACATATACAACTATTCCGAACTGTGTAAAACCGAACTACTATGTGCAAAGTGCTTGTTGCTTAGATTCAACTAAGTAAAATGCAATTGAATTAGTTATGAATTGCTATGTGCTGACCAGCAAAAGTCAAAGCGAACTCTCTTTCAGAAGGAATTTAGTGGAAACAAGCATACATGTAACAAAGTCTAAATCAGACTTCTGAAATACTACTATATTATATATTGCTTAATTTACGACTTCAATGTGCAGATATGTAAGGGTTAAAAAGGGGTAATCTTCAATGTGCAGATATGTAAGGGTTAAAAAGGGCTTGATTACCGTTGTCGAAGTGTTACATGCTCCGGGAACTCAAATTTTTTGGGGAAAGAGTGCAAATTAGAAACCTACAAAATAATTTTCTTATAGAGCTGTGAAACGAAGAAAAAACCATCATAAAGAATGCCAACAAGACATAAAAGGAATACTTCGGATTATAAATCATACATACCTCTCTAGGGGTAAAGTATCTTAGACAAAGTTCTTCCAATGATGTTTTGTCTCTTGTCTTTGGCTGCAAATATTAACCAGTGCTTTTATAACAAGCAAAAAAAAAAAAACACCGTCTTTTGCAAGAATGACCAGTTTTATTAAAAAACAAAAACGAAATATGAAGTTTGCGGGAACTTACCATTATAGTAGCCAAAAGGGAGCCAGTGCCCTTCACATATCGAAAATAACTCTTTGTAAAACAACAGCAGCGCTTTGAATCAGGATAGACAATATCTATATCGATTTAAGAAACAACTTTTGCATGGGTAGGTTATATTTATCTCTAACGGGTCAAAAACATAAATAAGATGACAGTTGTCCAAGGTGTATTTTTAATGTGAATATCATTCAAATCAGTTTAATGATTTATTCAAAAAACTAGATCATGTTGCAATATTACAGATTTTCTAATCATAATTGACAGACAAATTATTTCCAAAACTATAAATTTCTAGACACAAGTGTTTCAGTTCATCAAGTTCCAACCCTGCCAGGCATAAATCAAATGTTTTGACTTTGACCCGTTACCCAGCCTAAAGAATTCCCCCCATTTAGTCCCCTTTGGTTTTAAGTTTACAAATGTATATGAAACACTATCAAGGATACCCATGGCACTCCCCCATCGCTCTATTAAGCTTGATGGAACAATGTATTGATTTAAAGAACCTTCGGTTGAAACTGTATTCTGGTTCATACAGTTTCCAAACTCCAAGAATCTTTCTATAGGAAGGCATGTTTGGTGTATATCATTGTTAGTACATATTAATTGATCATTTTTGCTGATCGATGTGCTCTCTTTGTGGCCAAACAATGGGTCTGGTACAAGAATAAGTTGTCCATTGAATTCAGGGTTGCAAAAAGATGAGGGCTTTCTTTTTGCCTGCAAACATAACAAATACAGTTACATTATAAAATTTTCTTTGATTTGCTTCCATTTGTTCATTAGTGTTACGTACCAGGCAAAAGTAACGGGGACGGGAGTATGGCACTCCAAACTGCAGGGGGCTTAATATAAATTCTTGTGTCACAAATTGGCTTTCCTCAAGTATCTGAATCATCTTTTGATGTGTATCAGATGTCTGAAACGAAAACGAGAGTTTAAATAAAGCTTGAGGCACTCTGAGGTGTTTAGGTCATGAAAGCCGAGGCCACGAGGCAAGAGCTTCACATATGCGAGGTGTTGCTCTATGTAAGCCAAATAAGCTTTATGTAGAGCCAAAAACAACGATTGTCTCAATTTTTTTTACATATCAATCTTTTTATCAAGCAACATTTCATAAATTCTTCATCTCTTTGGTTGTTATTACATATCAGCCTCCTATGGTCCCTAATATTTACCAATTTTGACCCCTCAAGGCCCTGAGGAGTTTTCCTAATCGCCTCATGCGCCTCGTGCCTCAAATGTGCTTTTTAAAACAAAGATCTTCGAACATAATATTACAAATTGAGCTAAAGTTGATTCCAAACCTCAAATCCAACAACATTCTCAACAAAGAGCATGGCTGGAGGTTGCGTCAATTCTGGTATGATTTCAAGAATTCTAAGAAAAGAGGAGGCCCGTGCATCAGCAGACTGTTTCTGTAGACCTAAACACATGCTTAGCTCGAGTATAAAACATAACTAATTAAAACAACTATTAACTATCATTATGTTACCCTGCCGGGTGTAAGGTTGGCATGGTGGAGAAAGAAGCCACACATTTGCTTTGTATCGATCAAGATCAGCAGCACTCAAAGTCTGTATATTACCCTATTTTCACATCCAAAAAAGAAACAAATATAAGCATCTAAACAATATTAACAACATCCTCCTTCACACATATAGTAACTTTCAAGTTTCAACATCTAAATTTCACCCTGCAGCACTTGTTACGGCTTAAATTCGATATCAATTCTTCAGAAATAACTACAGAAACCACATCAAATTTGACTGATGAAAAATGTCTAGTCCCAGATGTCAATTTTTTTCCCTCAATTGAACAAAATCATACCAAATTTACGGCTTAAATTCGACATCAATTCTCTAGAAATAACTACAGAAACCACATCAAATTTGACAGATGAAAACTATCTAGTCTCAGATGTGAAATTGTTTCCCTCAATTGAACAAAATCATACCAAATTTACGACTTAAATTCGATGTCAATTCTTAGAAATAACTACAGAAACCAAATCAAATTTGACTGATGAAAAATGTCTAGTCGCAAATGTCAAGTTGTTTCCCTCAATATGAACAAAATCATACCGAATTTTTCTCAATACACACATGAATTTAACTCGGAAGAAGAGTAAACAACAGAAATTTCGATGCAATAATCATAATAATCATACTGATATTCCCAAAGGGGTCACCTGAAATGGACGATGCCCAAAATTATGCGCATACACATCATTAGCCAAATCGTTTATGTCGAAAGCTTCGATCATTTGTGCATTCACTCCAGCCTTCAACGCCGAATATCTCTGTTCAATTCCCCGTGAATTGAATGTTACTCCAAAAGAGAATTTATATAAAAACACTAACTGTGTGTGTGAGAGAGAGAGAGAGAGAGAGAGAGATGATGATGAAGTTTTGGTTGGGTTACCATGCCACCAATGCCGCTGTAAAACTCGAGTACTCGCCATGGTTGTTCTTCGAGCAAGCCTTCTTCTTCTTCTTCCATGAGGCAGGGGGTTAGCGAGTTGCTCTGTAATTTGCGTTTTAGGGCTTTTCAATGATTTGTATTAGACTCGTATTTACCCTATTAAAAAAAAATATTAAAGAACTTTTACATATTTTCTCATCTTAATACTATCAATATCATATTTATTCAAGTTAGAGCATTTTTATATGAATAAAAACAACAAAATCATCACATCTTCAAACACACAAATTTAAAATTTCATCTCAAAACAACAATTATCGATAATGAAAACAACAAAATCACATCTTCATATATGTAGTTAAGTCTAAAATATTTGAAAATAAAAGACAAACTCGTTCGTTTAAATAGGCGCCGGTTGTTGAGAATCAACTTAAAATAAATTAAAAACATTTGTTGTTACTATTGATATAATATAATATATCTGTAGAGAATAGATTCAAATTCTTCCTAAATGTATGGACCGCCTCATTGTAGGGATCAGAAAACGGTTATGACACGCGACATGCGTTGGTTGATGATGCTCATCAGGCCAACAAGAACATAGCATGAAAGGAGCATAACCCATTTTAGAATGAAGACGCGATCAGGCGAGGAAACCCTAATCTCTCAAACTATAAATACTAACACCAGATGGACTTTCTCTCTCAAATCTCTCATACTCTCTCACTCTACCCATCTATCTTCTTCGATCAGTACAAATACTTACTTTTACACCGGAGAGTCTTCACAGGACCACCTCTTCTCCTTGTGAGCTTTAATGTGTTGTTATGTGTACATATTCAGATGATTCTGAAGCTCAGAGATCAATTCTCGCTTCGCTTAAGTTGAAACTTGAGTTTTGATGAAGAACTCTTTGGAGCAAACCCATATCTAAAATTGACTAACCTAATTGATGTATTTATAGTTGAGTGACTTTACTTTTTGAGATTTTGGATTTCTAACAAACTTTGTGGCCTCACCATAAATTGTGTTTTTCATTACGAAATCATTTAAACAAAATTAAAGTACATCAATGTAAACATTAAAACTAGAAGGGGCAAATATGCATATTTGCTAAAAGACGATTCAAGGGTTTTTGTTCGTTCGGAACCCACAGTAACTCCATTTCGCTCGTTCCGTAATTTCTTCCGGCGACTGCTCGTCTTCGAATATCGACGGCGCGGTGGTGCTAAATTTTCCGGCAACTTTCAGGTATCTATCCTCTTTCCATTAGCATATACATCCTCATGTTTCCGTCGTTTGTTTCCCGTTGATTTTCGCTTTCATTGGTTATTTAGGGTTCTAATTGGGAAAATGATCCAGTTTATTTATGATTGTACTTTGTGTGCATTGTTGATGAAATTACTGATAATCTGAATCCTTGTCTGCGATTCAGTAATTTTATCACCATAGGTGTAAGGTGTTGCTAATACTGGATTCCTAAGTAGATACAATTTGACTCTTGAGCTCAAATTAATCAGTTTTCAGCTTCAAATTTGTTATACATTTGTCTTAATTTTCAGTTATGTTGTCTAACTGATACAACATGATATAACAAATCATTCTCAATTCTAAGATTTTGGTTTACCTTCAGCAGTGCCAAATTGAATGCTAGATTGCTAGGTATTGAATATTGCAAGAACAATATATCTTCTGTTAGAATGGAAATTGTTGCATTTTGAAAAATTCCAGTCAAGAAGTAAAAATTATAAATATAGATCTATGAAGATGTTAAACTGTTAGATCAATCATCTGATTTCTAGATATAGACAAACCAAACATAGGGAGTAATTGGGTTTCATTTTGAATGAGATTATGTGATATGAAATAATTAGAATGTAGTAGATAGTGTTTGGATGATTTTTTTTTAAACAGTGCGTAAGGTTTACTTATGCACAAGGCGAGTGGTGTACAAAAGGCGTGCCTCGTGTAAATGGGCAGATTTTGTGGAACAGGAGGCTGTACACTTGTACATATAGCTTATTTATATATTAAATCATATATAGAGGTTATTTATATTAAGATTTTGGGTATGTGATGAGAGAAATGTATGAGAAACATGAAGTTATATAAATACCTTGCGCTTTGCGGACCTGATGTTTGCTCCTCGGCTTTGAACAGCCTATTGCTTTCGTGTGCCTTGGCTTTTTAGAAACAAGTTTGGATGTGGTTCAGGAGTTTTAAGTTGTGATAATTTGATAACCAATTTATTTAGTGTTTGGCAAAATTGGATTTTTAAAGCTTTACATGAAAATGGCACACTAAATAATCAGATAATTGAAGTTTGTTCTGTTGAGCCTTTTACTAAACTGATTAATTAAGACCGATTATTTGCCTTCTAAATTATTAGATGGCCAATTCAGTTACACCGAGGGATGACAGTTCCTATGCAACACGAATATAATCAGGTTTTGAGTTGTCATTTTTAACCCGTTCATTAAACAGCCCGTGTTTGGGTTGGCTTGATTAGCTCTCTAATTAGACTGGCCATTTTTGGGATGGCATGTCTAACCTGTTTAAAACTAAAAAAATATATTTACAAAACCAACCAGCTTTACCCGTTCAACCCGTTTAAAACTTGATTCCAACCCGTGAACCCGTTTACAATCTGTCAACCTTAATGGGTTACATGATTCATGTTCAGATAACATGATTTCAAGTGTGTCCAGACTCTAGACACGAATCAATATCCGGGACGTGTTTTGTTCATCAATTCAAACCACTAACCTGAAACCCGTCACGATTGCCATATGTAGTTAAGCTCCTTTGTTCTTGTCACTGATTTCTAATTTTTCATTTCAATCTTTGTACCATTCTTTTAATCTCATATTTCTTTTCCGGGTTAAACCAATACATTCCTGGTGTAGGCAATTATGGAAGCTCAATTCTTTCGGTTTCTCAAGATTGTTGGCGTTGGTTTCAAAGCTAGAGCTGAATCAGAAGGGCGTTTATTGTTTCTAAAGCTGGGATACAGTCATGAGGTGGAATTAAGCGTTCCTCCTGCTGTTCGGGTATTTTGTTTCAAACCCAATGTTATTTGTTGCACAGGAATAGATAAGCAACGGGTGCACCAGTTTGCTGCTGCAGTTCGTAGCTGCAAGCCCCCGGAGGTTTACAAAGGTAAAGGTATCATGTATGTCGATGAAGTTATCAAGAAAAAACAGGGAAAGAAATCAAAGTAGGTTTCTTTCATCTTTTTTGTTTGGGGTTTCTTAAGAATTACAACAACTTCAAGCTTGGTTTCTTGTAGGTTTCCTTTTTATATGCACTTTATCGTTCTAAATAATAGAAATGAAACTATAAACAAGTGTGCATGATTTAGTTTTTTTTACTAAATGATGGATAAAAGGTATATTTTCCACAAGTACAACCCCTATTTGGTGAGCTCCATCTAGCATAACCACTTGTTCAACAAATGGCGGTCCTCCGACCGATTTGTACTGAATCGGAAAATTCGTTCCCTCTAAAAGTCCGGCGGTCACCCTAAATCCTTCTTGAAGCTGAGCAAAGGTGTGGCCGTGTGGGATAGATAACCAATTCCGGTTTAGTTTATTGGTTGTAAACCCGCATAAATGTGCTTCCATCTTTTGATTTGGTCGCCAGTGTGACCTCTATTGTCTTAATTTAGCATTTATCTTTTATGGCTGATTTCTGATATGACCTCTTTGAATATGAACTTCATTTTCATGGTTAGTTATTATAAATAAAAATTAAAACTTTTGTTGTATAGAAAATAATTATATTATTCTGTCTGTTTTACAATGAAAAAATGAAAGTTAAAGATGGACCACTTTGTAATAGTATATAGTTGATGCCTTTCAAAAAATATATATATACACCGGACCAGATCTTAAAAATTAAAGTAAATGGATGTATATTTTGGACATGTCTTAAAAAATCAAGTAACTATCTATCTATACTTACTACTATTAAACACAAGCTTTTAAACTACAAATGTCATTTTTTAAAGTGTGTCATCTAGGATAAATCCTATGTGTCAATTTGTGAGATTTTTAAATTAAATAATTCAATAGAAAATTAAATTCTTTTCACATAAAAACTATCCATATATATATATTTATTTTTAAAATAATACAACTTTAATTCATCATATCTCTTTTATTTCTTAACAAAAATTCGATCCGTAAATTGCTTTGGATTTGTGACAGAAAACCCAACAAAACTAGATCCATATTGCTTAGGTTTTAATCAACGAATGATGGTGAACAAATCAAAAAACAAAGTCACAGCCTCGGGTATTTACCCGGGTTACTGACTAGTTAATAAAGCAACTACTAATTTATTCTCTCTCTCATCCCTATTATTCATATATTTATATTATTATTATTTTTTTCACTCAGAACCAAAATTAAATAATATTTTTATACTCTTATCATTATCTTTTTCTCACTCTTTTTTACTCACAACCAAACCTCAAATTTTAAAGAATTAAGCGTTTCTTGGTCAAATATGCAGATATACCAAACTTTTTCTCTCACTTCTACTAACAACCACTCAGGACCAAACATCAAATTTTAGGGTTTACACTCATAGACTTTATGGAGAATGGGTTGTGAATGCTCCTAGTATATATTAACCTTCTTGACAAATGTCTTCCCTTCGGGCCGATTTCTGATATTAACACGCTTCACGAAATGGACACACTCGCACAACAATACACGCTATCGTTCATCTAGTTAACTTTAATACGTATGATATAACTAATTGACTACAAATAAGAAAAAGTTAATAAATGAATAAAGTTAGTATTGGTTTCAAATATATCATAAGTTTATACCACCGAAAGTATTTATTAAGTTTCTCGTGATATGCTTTGTAGTGGTAAACACCCACCCACTATTCTACTATTAAATTACACTAGAAACATTTTTGTAAGGGATTGAATCGATGAGTGTCATTCTAAAAGGCTTACTACTTGAGCTAGTTCCACAATGACATATGTCTAATTGCTAAACCCTAATCAAATGGTTTGTATCCTAGGGCACTACCAAGAAATAAGCCTAATACAACACTTAACAAAAAATGTTGTATTATTTAAGAAAAGTGTTATATTATTGGATCTAAGTGTTGTTTTCTTTAAATAATACAACAATTTTTTTAAGTGTTACATTAGGCTCGTTTTTTTTATAGTGACGAATGACGATATCCAAATATATAGCAAATGTAGTTATTTTCAGTCAGGTGAGTGTTATAATTTCATGACCATTAGCCTAAAAATACATTGTAATAACATAATATAATATCATAATTAATAATATTTAGATATTATATTGTTGTGGAAAAAGGCATATATTCATAATTCGAATAACTTTGTTTCCTTATATTCTTTATTCTTTAGACCAAAAAAAACACAACCGTTTGGTCGAAAAAAGCATAAACCACGACACACTTAACCACGTATAAACATGCACACACCACACACACACAAACACACCCACCAACAACCAACTCAATCAAGCAGCCATCTAACCACAAGCCTCGATATGGCTTAGTCGAATGACTTTTTCTAAAACAGGTCATGTCGGTTCATGCATTGGTGTCTGCGTGGGAACT
Organism: Deinandra increscens subsp. villosa; assembly: GCA_039602395.1. Taxonomy (NCBI): domain Eukaryota; kingdom Viridiplantae; phylum Streptophyta; class Magnoliopsida; order Asterales; family Asteraceae; genus Deinandra; species Deinandra increscens. The sequence goes on from JBCNJP010000003.1 coordinate 6,704,426, forward strand.
ATTTTACCCGGTTGTTAGGGGGGGGGGGTCCCTTATCGGGGATTTTTGAGTTGAACTTTAAGTGTCAAATAACTATGGACGTTTGAAACCCTTTCATAGAAAGACTCCGAAAAAACGCGATTAAAAAAAATAAGCATCCATGTATTTAGAATCTTTCTTTTGATGTATTTTAAGTAAATACTGAAACACTTTGAAAAAGTGACCAAATTCAAGTTGTATCAAACGTTTTATCGTGACATTCAGCCTAGCGGTATCAAACTCTAAAAACCATTGTCAAATTTGCACGAGTTGATTCATATTTTTTTAACGGCCAACAAACATAAAATTGTTGGGGGTGGCTCAATGGCAAAAGGCCACGGCCAGCTGGCCCAACCTAGTTACGGAGCCCTTCAGCACACCCAAGTTATCTCTAGTTCTACGGAAATCCACCCGCCCGCCCAAAGACCCACTGGTGATAAAGACCCGGTCGCTCCAGGGATCGAACCAGAGACGTACAAGAAGATATTAGTCTTCCTTCATAGAACCCCTGTGTCTCAAAACAATATTGCTGAGAGCAAACGAGTTCATTTATACAGGTAGGTAGCTAACTCCTAGAGGTATAAAATAGTAAAAATATTAGAAAATTTCCATATGCAAATAGGAATTAATGCCTATATAAGAGGTATAAACTACTTATATTCGTTTTTCCTTCCTTTAAATATACGGGACACATCGAACCCCAGGTCTCTTTTCCTCTCTTTGTATTTGGACTTGTGTTGAGATATCTAAATTCCATTTGGACATGATATGCAATTGATAGGATGATTCTTATAAAGAAGTTCACAAAGAATCACAATTACACTTTGGCCGGTAAACGAGTCAAGCTGGCTTGTATTCGGATGGTAAAACACTCGAACGAGCCGAGTCTATACGAGCTCGAGTAAATATGACTCATTTAATAAACGAGCTCGAGCCTGAGCTTTACAGGTTGAGCTCGAATTGGCTCGTGAGACTAATGAGCTTTTATATATTTATATAGTTTTATTTAATACTAGGTTAGTAACTCGTGTACTACACGGGCTAAATATAGATTTGTAATATTAGATAAATACAAAAAAAAAAAGATAACGATTAAGAAATTTAAAAATTATGATTGATATAGAACTCTTATAATATATGAAATAATAATTTAATACATTTAAGAAACTTATTATGTTTGACAAATTGTTGATTACTTTATACAAAAGACTAAAATTATTGAGTAATTAATCAAATCTACATTAATTTTATCAAAATTTTAAAATAAAAATTTAGTTTTGACAAAATTGATTATTAATCTTAATTGATGATTTACTAAATTGGTAATTCAATGTGAGTTTGACATGTGGCGATGGTGATGTGGACCATTTATAAATGAGACATGTGGTACAAATTTTATTGCTTTATTAGAATTAAGATAAGATAAGATTTAGTATGTTATATGTATTTACATAAATAATAATTATATTATATATAAAATAATACAAAATGATAAAATAATATGTATTTTGTTGTATATAAAAATATAATTATTAAAAATATTCAAATTTAATTATAAAATAATATAAAAAATAATAATTACACATTTAATGAGTCGAGCCGAGCTCGAGCTTACATAATTTCTCACAAGCCGAGCTCAAGTTTTAGAAATAAAGCTCTAAACGAGCTGAGCTTGAGCTCGAACTCTGTTATTATAAACGAGCTGAGCTCGAGCCTAAATCAGATCGGGCTCGATTCGGCTCGGCTCGTTTATACCCCTATTCCATTACTTTTTAGAAAGGGGCAATTGCATATATCCCCTTACAAACTTTAAAAATTGCATATATACACAACCTAAAAATTCAATTGCATATATATCCCCATACAAACTTTAAAATTGCATATATACCCATTCTAGTTATTTTTATTATTAAAAATAAATTATAGAATGACTACTTTACCCTTAATTACTCAAATCTTAATTATTGCATATATACCCTTATATTCCAAATTATATAATTTAGAGGCATATCCTCTTATTTCTTTTGTTCTTTTAGTAGCCTTTTTACTCATATTTATTTTCTTAACATTTTTTTTCATGTTTAGTTTTGTTTATATCACTAGCTGTTATGATACAATTTGGTAATCAAGCATATGAGATTGATATAAAAATGAAAGAAGAAAACATAGAGCGGAAGTAGGGTAAACCCAATTCAATTCATCGATGATCCATTATAGTCACGACCCATCTATATGTACAAGTAAACTTTTCACTATAACAATCTGTTTCTTAGTTTTCCAAGATGTAAGAGAATTTTCTAACAAAACACAAAATTCAGTCACAATATCTATGTGAAGATAAGCACTTGGCCTAGTCTGAATCAGAAAATACACTCAACACAAAATATTCAGATTTATCAAGTAAAATCTCTTTACCAGAGACAAATACATAAGAAGTCTCATATCTCTTTTGCAAATGTTTTTTAATGGGTTTATACATGAACTAACTAAGAATCTGAACAACATATATATGATATATCTGGTTATGTGTGTGATAAGTAAATCAATTTCCTAATTAATTTCTAGAAATTTGTTATATTAGACAAATAAGAGTCATCATGTTTACACACAGAGTCAAGCAAATAATGGGAATGCTCATTGGTTTACAACCACTTAGACCAAACTCACTTAGAAGCTTATCACAATATTTTCACTGTAATAAACAAATTTCATTTTTTAGAACCTCATTACCTTAAATGTATTCTAAATCTCCAAGACCTTAAAAATATTTTAAATCTCCAAGATCTTTTTATCAAAAACTGATCTTTTAAACATGTTTTCATACTTTCAATACTACTTAAACAGTTTCCGGTCAAGTGTAGAAACCGGGGTCGGTGAGCCAAGCCAAACGGGGTCGGTGAGCCAAGCCAAACCCCGATGGCATAGCGGAAGCGGATCAGTGACTTTGTGTGCTCGTCTTTGTAGAACAAATAAACACCAAGAAGAACATTACGGACCGGATCTTCAACAATGGTGTTGTGAGATGTGATGATGATGATGAGGATAAAATTGAAGTAGTGAAGAACAAGATAATGTAGAGATAATCATTGATGAAGTTGAACGATTACAAGTTTACCTACACCACTCATGCTAGGTTCATGAACAAGTGTTCATGAACCACACACAACTTCAAAGTATCATGCTCTAAGCTCTCTCTCAAACATACACTCATGTCTTTCACAAATGAAAGACCAAACTATATATTCTAACTAGACAATGGCAAACTAGTAAATACTAGTGACTAGTGACATAAATAATACAACAATAAATAATAAAATCACTAATGCCAAGTCTTCGGTTAGTGAGAGTCTTCGAGTCATAAACTTCACCGCATGTTGTGCAAACGGTCAAACGGTAAGTGGTATGTTGAGTTTCATCACACCAAATCTCGAACTCGTCGGTCTCGGGAATTCCCAACATCAAGAATATGTCATCCATATATATACCAACAAAACATTGATTTTTCCAACTTTTTTTTAACAAACAGAGAGTAATCACTTAAGGATTGGGTAAACCCTATTTTACCAAAACACTTACAAGTTTCTCATTCCACATCCTAGGTGCCTATTTCAGGCCATATAGAGATTTGTTTAATTTGCATATTTTTGTTTCTTTTTTTAGAAAAATAACCTTAGGGAGGAGTCATAGACTCCTCATTCAAATTACCATATAGCAAACATTATTAATATCCAACTGAAAGAATTACCGGTTACTTTTAACAGCAATACTAAGAACAACGAATATTGGCCATCTTCACAACAGGAGAAATGGTCTCATCAATCATCATAGTCTTTTCCCTCTTTTTAGCTATAACCTTTTACCACTAGTCTGGCTTTATAATTCTCTATTTCTCATGTAGACCTATACTTTATCTTATATATCCACTTTCATCCAATAGGTTTCCTATTAGGAGGTATAGGTTAACTACACCCAAGTGTTACTTCTATATATTTAGGGCCTCCATATCCTCATTCATTATATGCATTATATGTCTTAGTTAAAAAAATTTTGTTCAGTTTAGACACAAAACATTTATTTTCAAACGACAAGTTAGAGTAGTTCTAGACACAAACCCTTTCAAGGCCATACTTAACATTTTCTTCAACCACAAGGTCTTGTAGGTATTTTATAAAGAATAGATGACCTTGATGAACTTCTAAGAACAATTACATTTCCCTAAGAATTTGTTGTGTTGTGACTATTGCTACCTACACCGATATTCCCATCAGCGTTGCCAACAACATCATGCGGTTGCTGACCACCATTGCCACTGTTAACTCCCCTGCTCGAGGTTGGGTAGCTCTGGATAAGTCATCGGGGGCAACAGTTTCAGAATTACCATTATCCCTCGAATCATCATTGGGTTTATAACTAGAAGGTGCTTGAGTGTCAGTGGTTTCAAAAACATCAAAAAACGTATCACGGAAATTGTTCTATTAAAAATCATAATCAAAAGTTGTGTAGTAATCTTTGTGTAGAAAAGGAAAAACAGAGTCATAGAATTTTACATCTCTAGAAAATAACATTGTTTGCCTATCAAAGATTCGCGGTTTATATCCTTTTTTCTACTTTGACACATCGTATATCATTGTTTCTAGTGATATATAACCTCAAAAGGTCACACAACACGCAAATAATCCATTACATGTTTAAACTAGGTTTTAACGTGTAGAACTAAAGTTTACGTCAAGATAATTATTATTTAGTAAATTAGTAATTATGAATCATAACCTAATATATTTATTATATTTTATGGAGTTGCATAAAATATAATTAACATGCATGTATGTATATTTGAATGATTCTAATTCAAGAAATGTGAGGTTTTTGCATTATTTGTTTTGTTTTGCATCTTAATTACATGTGTTATTTATATGTCTAACCATTAAATAATTCATGGGGTTTATATACATGTAACTAAACATGTATATAAAAACTATCGGTCATTTGACCGAATGATATTAATGATGAGGAAAAGACTTAGAACTGAAATGTCATGAGTTTGATCTCTTGCCTGACAGGTTTTCAGTTGAACGTTTCAAAAAAACATGTATGTGAAAGATGCATGAAATTAATACAAACAAATAATGTCTAGTCATTGTGACTTATGATATCTCCTTTTAATAATGAACTAATTGAAAAATCATCACCTACTTCTCCTTTTGTGGGATTTCGTCTAGAGCAAGCAGGGTGCATCCCATGCCTTGTTGATTTTTGCAAGGCATGTCTTCGTTCATCATTAAATTAGTATTTGGTGTACTTAAAAGTCACCATCTTTTATTTAATAACTAGATTTGGTCTTTGTGAGAATGACTTAAAAAGAACCGTTCTAAACACATTTTTTTGGCTCTCCATGTTTCTGTAGAAACTTCAAAGAAAAAGGAGTGAGGGTTTTTGAATGATAAACACTTAAGAATTTATATAAACTACTAAATAATTTTAGGTAGTTTAGCTTGGTTCTTTTGGGGTTTTGATTTCTTCTTGCATAAAACTTTGCACACTTCTAAAGTAGTTTTAAGAAGTGTTCTTATTACTAAGGTTGTAAGCTAACACTTGGATTGAAGATTGCTTGGTGTGGATACTCTTGAACAAGAACACACTTGGGTTCTTGATCATCTTCATTAGTTGTTCCAACCACTTCTCTACAAAGGTTGTCACCTTCTAAACCTCCCGTTGTTTTGTTTAGTTTCTCATTCTTACATATGGATCCGAATGAGATTTTAGACATGAAAATCTTTAAGTTAACTCTTAATAAAATGCTTCCGTTGCAACTTAATTTTTCAAAGAGGCGTTTAAATACCAACAAAGTGTTCTTCTATGTTTATAAGTTTACTAGTATAGAATCCGTGTAGTACACGAGTTTAATTATTAAAAATTTAATACATAATTCACGTTAAAGGTTCACATAAAAAAATTTATTTTAATAAATTTTTATTGTAAAATAATAATCATCCATTACGAAGAGCACAAAAAGATCAGTGCACAAGTTCCTTAAACTCTTCAGTTGATTGCAGTTTCATACCAGAAGAAACACAATTTTCTGATTGTTTCAAGTTGTTATGGACAAAAAGTAGAAACATATGTTATGGGTACAAACAATATGTAGCATTAAAAAATCCAACAATATACATGTTTGTTGAAAAATATATGATTTGGATGCACATCTAAACAACATGTCATTTACATATTTGATCAAACATATCTCTACGTAATATATGACATGAAAGTAGTAAATTTAGTCAATTATATGAAGAAAATTTTTTTTTCATTGTTAGGTCTAGTATATAGACAAAATAACAAAGAAGGTGGCTGACTACAAAATAATACATTTGACAAGAAATAGTACACAAATTGACAAAAACACAAGAAAAAGAGAAGTAACTCATAAATTCAAAATATTTCAAGAAAATAAAAATCTTACTATAACTAATGTTCTCTAAGTTTAAACAATAACTAAATTACAACAACTAATATGAAATGCAATTTCGTAATTTGTTAGTAATGAAATTTCTCTAAAAGAGAAGCGAGTTGCATTTTTTTAGTCAAACCAGTTATCTTTCATATTTAAAATTCAAGTAATTACAAATGCCATTTATTAAAGTGTGCCACATAGGATAAATCCTATGTGTCAATTTGTGAGATTTTTAAATTAAATAATTCAATAGAAAATTAAATTCTTTTCACATAAAAACTATCCATATATATATTTATTTTAAAGATAACACAACTTTAATTCATCATATCTCTTTTATTTCTCAACAAAAAATCGATCCGTAAATTGCTTTGGATTCGTGACAGAAAACCCAACAAAACTAGATCCATATTGCTTAGGTTTTAATCAACGAATGATGGTGAACAAATCAAAAAACAAAGTCACAGCCTCGAGTATTTACCCGGGTTACTGACTAGTATAATTAATATAAGAAATAATTAAAATCTTATTATCATTTATTAAATTATAATAACTTATTGATATAAGAAAATTTAGATTTTGATATTTAATTATTTAAAATTCTTAGCATTTAATAAGGAAGATAATTGATATTTAATTGGAGAGAGAAACGGAAAAATTATGATGAAAATGATTCTAGTGATGACATGTGTCATCAAATGTAATTGTTTATTAGAGTAGAAAAATATTTGTTCATGTTCGTTTAAACTCATTTATATCTTTTACAAACTTAGACATTTAAAATTTAGATCTTTATGACACTATTATGAGATAATTAATTAATTAATGTTGATGGTTATTATTTATAACTTGTGCTATGTTTTGACATACCCATGTTTATGATTATCATGTCAAGTGCATAAGTATATATTTATTTAAAGTGATTATGTATCATTTTTAGGATTAAAAACGATGATTTTTTTTTTTGAAATGGTATATGTCCGTTTGCGTTAGTAAACTAGTTTAATTCCTAATTACCGAACAAGAACAAGAATTTTCATTCGGTATGTGTTCGTGAATATGTTCAATGCTAAACAAACTGACATGAACAAAATTCCATTCTGTACGTTTCAGCGGCGGGACTAGAAAATTTCTTAAGGGGTGTGACACACATACATTTTTTAGGGGTAGCACGTGTTTATAAAAACCAAAAACTCATACATAAAAACTAAAAAATCCAAAAAAAAAAATCACTTTCCGTACGAGTTTAAGGGGTGGCACGTGCCACCCGGGACTTGATCTATGTTCACCCCTAGTTCGTTTACAACCCTAAGTGCGATTGTTCAAACAAGGAGGGAAAGTATGTGATAATAAATATATACAAATAATAATAGTACATATATAACCTAACTTAATATTCTAATATGTTTGTGGGTGTGCATGTATAAGCCCATATTGTCGCTATATGTCTCTAGATCAGAATATATGAGGTAATCTTTTGTTTGTCATGTGGAAATGATGTTCACATATTATGATATTTAGACCACCTTTTCTTCTTGCCAACTGGCTTTTAAGAATATATGCTGTAAGATATTCACAGCAGCCTCATGAGTGACTGTTTAGTCTTTAGGTTTTCATTTTCATGTTTTAGATTGATTGGAATCTATCTTGAACACTAACAAAGATTCGAACTTTATTATTCTTTTCCTCAGATGTGCCCTTTTGTAATCTAATTCTAGTTTGGCAGGTAGTTTCAGGCAGTGTCTTACTGGTGCAGAAATAGCTGATTATCAGATCATTTGTGCTTGTAACTAACTTTTGAAATGTTCCCACTTGTACCCGGGAATGGTTATAAATAGACACAAACAACCTTTCATTTCCATTGCAGGGTGCTTTTCTAAGTCGTTTCAAAATATTATCTTTGAGTATCTGCGTGCTATAACGGAGGGTTGAAGGCAATGAGTTATAGCAGCTCTAACCGCGATTCAGGTTTGTCGTTTTGGCGTCTAAACACTTGGTGCATTGTCTCAAATCATGTGTGACATGATGCAACAAGGTGGTCTCAAAGTCTGCAAAAAAAAAAGTATTTTTACATAGTGTTTTGTTGTTTCAAATATAACATTGTAATGATGGTCTGATTGAGGGTCAAGAAATAAGGTTTTTTGCGCGGTCTTTTCTTTTACGGTTTTATTATAATCGCAAATAAGCAATCTCTATAACTTGTCGCGGCTATTAGTAGAAAACTGTGTTTTCCTATGCAAAATTATGTCGAAAATGCATAGGAAATGGCAATTTTTCTACAAATTTTCGTCAAAAACGATTATATATAATATATTTGTATAACCAAAGAAGTTTTATAGCATTTTTTATATAATTTTCCTTTTTCAGGAAGTAGAAATGTTAGAAGAAATGTGGAGTTTGGAAGGACTTTTGTGGTCATGCCTAAGGGAATTCACACAGCAACTATTGTTTGGTTACATGGCATTGGTGAGAAGGGCTCAAGGTGATTATTGACTTTTTGATATTTTGACTTTAGTGATTTAATTGACTTTACAAGTTTGTCATTTGACTATGGATGACCAATGATCTTTAGGGTCACCTTTCTTTATTCTGAAGTCCTTCATGAGACTTGTTCTTGCATATCAACATGTTGGGTTTCTTGAATGTCAAATTATTATCCTACATAGAAATTATATAAAGTCAAATCAATAGTAACTTGATAACTCTTTAAGGCTCATCTTATTTTAATGTTATAACTACTTTTTAAAATATTCTATATTCTTGAACTATTAAAATATAATATCTTATAAAATTCTAAATATATTGTTTTAACATGTTTATTTTTATATCTATTTCGATATAAATTTATTTGAACCAAATTACAGGTCAGAAATATAATATAATTTTTTCTCACAACAACATATTTTTTTCTAGATTTCGAATATATCGTTGGGACAATCTTATTTTTGTGTGTTTTTCTTTATAAACTTTATTCAAAAACAGGCCGCCGAAACGTGCAACCAAAACCCACACGTAACATATAATATATTTTAATTTTTTCACAACAATGTAATATTTTTTTTTAAAAACACCGAATACATCTTGCGAAATGCTTAATTATCAACCTCATGCTGATAAGAACACAAACATTTCCAAATAAAAATCTAGAAAGTTTAGTAATAATAAACAACGTGCTATATATTATATATATTTGAATCTATCTTTATCATTTAGGTGGTCCTTAAAAAAGTAACCATACCAATGATGTGATTCGTTATGCACACACTACGTACCGCAACCATGCACATCTCAAACAAAATGAAGCATAAGAATTTATCAACTCTCATTTCTCCTTTCCCTTTTGCAGATTAATAACACAATAACATTCTTTGTAGTAATTAACGAACTCGGTTTATTTATTTTACTCTTTTACAGTTGGACTCAGATCTTGGAAACTTTGCCTCTTCCAAATGTAAAGACTCAATTTTACTACCTTTCAATTCTCATGCACATTCAATCAAAACTTTAGTTACATTTTTATTTGTATAGATTTTGAGAATTTTTTATGTATGAATGATTTTAGATCAAATGGATCTGCCCAAGCGCGCCAACTCGTCAAGTAACAGCATTTGGTGGATACCCTTGCAGTGCTTGTATGTTATCTATCTGTCCTTTTGTATCTATAGATCATCATCTTATCATTTTGTACTATCTTTTATAATTATGGAATATGTGTCAATGTAATTTCAGGGTTTAATATGGCAAGCATGGAAGACGACTATGGCGATCTTGATGGCTTGGATGCATCAGCCACACATGTTGCAAATCTCTTAACTAGTGAGCCTGATGATGGTATGTCTCACTATGTCTAGTTGTTAGCTAGTTAATATGATTTTTATATTGAGAGTCTGTTACTAAGAAAATCATTTTTTTTTGGTTTAACAGTTAAACTAGGAGTTGCAGGCTTCAGCATGGGCGCATCTGTTGCGCTTTACTCTGCCACTTGTCGAGCTACCGGGCAATATGGGAATGGAAATCGATATCCCATCAACCTTAGCGCAGTTGTTGCTCTCAGTGGTTGGCTCCCATGTTCAAGGTTTTACTTAATTATGTTGTTTGCAAACTTACTATCTAGCTTTAACTACCTTATATACTTTTTATTCATCATAAACTTATAATGGTTTATTGTTTTCATGTTCAATTTGTGGGTCACATATTTGGTATCATTTTGCTAAGTAAACAACTTTTTTGTGTAGGTCTCTAAGGAATAGAGTGGGAGCATCACAAGAAGCTGCAAGGCGTGCAGCATCGCTACCTATTTTGGTTTGTCATGGTCGAGGTATTTGCGTATAGAACACCATTATTTTGTCGACATTATGGAAAAGATAATGTGCTTCTTTGTGAGTGACTCATGTATTGTTTTATTTGTGGTAGTTGATGATGTGGTGGAGTACAAAATTGGTGAGAAATCTGCACAAACCATGTATTCTGCTGGATTTCAGAATCTAACATTTCGGACATATAACGGGTAATTCTTGTTTTTAAATTAAAGTTACCAAAGTTATTTTAAAGGAAAATTGGATTTTAATAATCCAATTAATATCCCATTAGCCGATAATAATCTATACTAGCACTTTAACCAATAATAATACTTTTAACTTTCACTTCTGCTACCAAAGGCAACCCCGTAGCATACTTATCATACTTTTACACTTGATTTCAGCTTCATAGTGATTAATGTGAATGAAATAGGGAAACTTACTATAGAGATGACAAGTAACCCAAGAAACCTAACCGGGTCACAAAGCTCAACCCTAATAATAATCGATCCTGAACATAATAACGTATTCAATACTTGCAAGCAAAAACAAGCGAAAATAGTTAAGTAGAAATCTAGTGTAAATCTATATGATTATCATAATATCATGCTACCAGGATTACTCTAGACAAGGAGAGTGAAACTTACAATATAAGTATCTATTATGATTGGTCAACGGGTCATATATTTTGAGTTATTAAAATTTAGATTTTCCTAGCTATTTTAATGTATGTTTACTGATTATTATACTTTCCATTCAGGCTTGGTCATTACACAATCATAGAAGAGATTAATGATGTTTCCAGTTGGCTGAATGCTTGTCTAGGGGCTTAATTGATGGATATAATAAGCCATCACATGATTTCCTCCAGCATTTAGTCAGAAAGAGGGTGGAGGGATGATATATCATATGTCATAAATACTAGCTTACTATATATCAGCATAAGAGCAAGTTTGATGTGTTTGAATCTCAGAAATTAAGAATATTATAGCACCATAAGAGTTTGCAACTCATAAATTGGAATTTGGAATGGATGTATTTACATTTTAAGTTTTAGGTCATAAATCATGTAACAACCCGAATCGTGTTTAATGCTACGGGTTGAACTGTCACATGTTTACATTAATGTATCTGTCATAGGTTTAAAGATATGAGTAGTGTTTGTGAATCTATTGGAACAAGTTTACTTTTCTTTTAACGGTTTTTTTTAATCACCAATAAGATTTAAACCCTTATCGCACGAAACGACTAAGGCTTATCTAACATCACGATAACATTAGGTCAAAGGCACACACACGCTCAGTTAATGAGATCATATGCCTACAATAACTTTTCATACCAAGCTAGGAAGTACTTCTTTCATGTAATTACAAACTTTAAATCTACATGATCATTAAAAACACACTTTTTAAAGGTTGTTTTATGTTTATTATATAGAACTAGATGTGCCACCCGTACGTTTCCGTGAGGATAACGCGGGTATACGAAGCAGTTACATTGCTATAACGTTATGTAAAAAAAACAAAAATATAAAAAACTGAGTAAAATGACGTTAAAACTATAAAGACAAAAGACTTATAATATTAAGCGTACTACCTGGAAGTTATGTAACAAGGTTGTACCCGTTATACCATTATGTACTAAATTCGTTGTGCTTTAAAAAAAATACAAAAAAAAAAGAAAAAAAAAACTCGCAAAGACAACGTCGGCACACAAAACACTTAGATTGCGATAACACTACATAAAAAAATGAAAATACGAAAGACTGCGTAGCGACATTAAAATTAGAAAGCGAACGCTAGAAATATTAAGCATATGACGTAAAAGTTACGATACATACTGTATCCATTATATACCAACTCTTATGCTAAATTCGTTAAACTTAAATAAAAATTAAATAAGAAGAAAAAAAACCCTTACATAAAAAGACAACTAAAATAGTATTTCACAACTAAAATATGCTAGAAGACGATAAATAAAAGAAAAACCAAATACTATTCCTAACGACTTGAAATTGTATATCGTATACTATAAGACATATTGGAAAACAAAAAATTGAGAAGAATCGATTTAATCTTAAAACTTGGTCAATCACAACTAAAGTGTCAAAATTAAGCACAGCAATGTGCCAGCATATAGCTCCAAACTGTCCATAACTTTGAATCTTTGATCACCAATGTGAAGAACCATTTGGTATGAAAAAGCATAATGTTGAAAAGATATTAGCATTTGATTCCATGTAAATGACCACATTATCTGGGCCTTAGGCCCAACAAAATATGGTCTAGGCAAGCTTATAACCTAAAAAGGTTCATCAAAAACACGATACCGACAGGCAGTGTCACGACAAACTGCCTGTATCGTGTTTGTTATGAGAGTTGTTAGTTTTTAGCTTACCGAGATGAATGTAGAAGATTAAATAGGGTTAATCTTATGGATAAAGTCAGTTCATTTAAAGCGGGTCATTGTTGATTCTACTGGGTCATCGGGTCATTGTTAATTCAGTTGGGTCATCAATGTGCAGTTTATGTTTTACTAAAGCTAGAATAAAAGAACGTAAAATAAAATAAATTAAAGGAAATTAAAGTGGGTTTGATTGCGTGGAAATACTTGTAACTTGCCATTAGAGATAAAATCATCTCTTTATCATTCCCCAATAAAAATAGTATGCGCCTACAATTCTTTGCGAACTCTTGAATCCTAAAGATTATGATAATCAAAATATATATGC